>JAHYIQ010000041.1:1200000-1515519 GCA_030673865.1 Melipona bicolor | reverse complement strand
AAGAAGAAAACTTATATCACTGTCACTTATAAACAATGTTAATTACTTACATACAAAAGGTGAGTGATAAAAAAAATACACTCTTCGAAGACGAAATTACGAATTCGAGAACAACGAATGACTCCGAAAGGTCACTGTCACTAAAACATGGAGGATGATAATATTTTATAGGTTATGTCACGCTGTACGTAATTTCACACCAAAAAGCATCGCATTACTAAAATCATCGTCAATCACCTCGACGAATTGATCTCAATTTTCCTCGTTCCCCATTTTTCGTCTCGCGCGAATGAAAATTTCCTGAACGTAAAATGCATTAACGAAGTTTGTCGGTTAGATCTTGGACCACCCTGTATGCACGCATAAGCGTGTTACAAACGAGCAGGAGACACGTACCACGTATATATATATATATATGTATCGATGTTCAACATAGGGGGATGGAATGGGGCCTGATTTCAAAAATTCTGTACCACGCGCGGTATCGAGCTGATCGTTTTTTTTCGTCCAACCCCCCCTCCTCCCATCACCGCCGAGCTTGCAGGTAATTATTTTGAAAAATACCGCGGGTGAAAATCCCGCGTTATTCAGCGGGCATGTCAGTTGCCACCGTTCCGTTGTTCAGCGATGTAATTTTTTAATTGAACCGGAAGGCTCGTCGTATCGTCGCCGTTTTCGGCGTTCCAGCTCTCTGCCACGCGTTACACGGGCAGTGGCCGGTTCCCGCGGAATTTCAAGGGAAATCTCGCTCGCTTTGCTGACAGTCGGTACCATCGATCCGAACCCCGCCTCGGCGCGAATTCCGTTTCGTTTGTCAACGCTCGCGTTCGCTTCGCGGACGAACAAATGCATCCGGAAGATGTTGCGACATTCTCGTTCGCTGTAGCAATGATTTCCTTCTTGTCGTTTTAAAGTTGAACTTTCTTCGTTATTCGAATATTGTACTTTTTTTTTACGTTTAAAATCGTCTCTTTAAAATATTGTTGAATTTTTGTTGAATATCGAATAAATAAAATATTAAACCGTAATGAATATTTAAAGACATTTAATTCAGAGTTTGCTTGACAAACGCTGACCAACCGGTTCCTACTCTTTTTTTAAAGATATGTGTATTTAAGCCAAATGTTAATCAATCTGAATATAAACTAAACTAATATAATTAGTGATTGATGCTATTAATCAATTATACAAATGAAATTAAATATCAGTTGGTTTTCTGATTAACCAAAGGATTTATCAAATCAAAGAATGGAATCTTCAAATATTAAACGAACAATGCAGAATAGAATCTATAGAAAAGCATTTAATATTTCGAAAAGTTTCGTCGAAAATAGCATGAATGAAAATGCGGATCCTATGATGCGTCACGCGTGCGGCGAAAGGATTAAACTTACGCCGCGTATAAAAAATCCACAGATTGGTGGTGATTAAAAAAAATAAAAAAATAGGATTCACGAAAAAATAGGCGGAGAAAGTTCACGCGACGTGGACATCGCGATCACGTGGGGATCTTTCGGGACGATGCATCGATAACTGCGACTCTCGTGGGACGACGAATATGTATTGACGATCTCGCCGCGGCGTGAGAAACGTTCCAATACTGTCCAGTGGATTTCCATACTGGCGTCACGAAGGCGTGGAATGGATAGGGATGACAATGAACTTGCCGGATTAACCGCGGTGGAAATTGGAAACTGGCGCATAATACTGTGGACTATACTATTGAATCTAACACGTAGCTAAATTTCTCGAAAGATTAACATTAACGAATTGACCACTCTGAGAGATCGCCCATTTTTTGTACGAGAATTCATAGTTTCGTGAAATCTGTTTTTTTTTTTTCTAAACGTATTGTTAAAACTCGTCTTGTATAAGCATTTTGTATCGTACAAATACTACACGTGTAAAATGAAACGAATTATATATTATATGTCAGTGTTTTTCAATTATTATGTAATGTAATATTTATATATACATATATAATGCAATTAAAAAATACCAGTACATAATATATAATATTGTTTTATAAATATTAATGTAATGTAATTTTAGCGAGGGTAACCCAGAAAAAATCGGGCCTCTTCAGGTGCAACGCTAATGCAACGAAAATTAGCGATTGGTGGTTGATTTGAGTCACGTGATTCGTGAGGGGGCGTGGTAGACCCCGAGTAGGAGTGGCTGGCAAAAAAGTCTTCATTTTCGAGTCAGAGCAGTTGCTTCTGGACCTTTCAGTGAGACGAATCGTTACTGGGGTACAAGTCGTGCAGTTTTTTGATTACTAGTTATTGGTGATTTTATTAATAGAATTATATATGGTAATCGTTATTCTATTTTGGACAAAAATTATTTTAGCACATGAGCTTACGAATAAAATTAGCTTTCGAAATTATTTCAACAAATGAACTAATGATGTAAAGTATCAGGAATCCTTGTTGCTTCTATAAATGTTTAAAAACCTTGTATCTTTCTTTCTTTCTTTCTTTCTTGTCATATCCTATGTGACATAACGACATTTCTTTCCGAATATTTACAAAACTCTAGAATAAATAAATAAATATGTAAAGTTTGGTTAGAAGGCTATTTTATTACCGCAGAAATATCAATGAGACATTGTTATCTCTGTTTACTTCGCTATATTTTACGCGTAAGAAATTAATAATAATTAATTGAAATAGTATACGTTAGTTTAAATAATATACGCGGACGTGTTTTTCAACAACGTGTTTTTAATTGTCGTATTTCACGTGCTGTTTTCCGGTCGACATAACTCACCCTGCACCATCTTTTCAAAGTTTTCGAAAACTTTTCTTACAACGGTCAGAGAGAGAGAGAGAGAAAAAAAAAGAGAGAGGCAGAGAAGTGGTTGGTCTCATTAAACTTGATGTTTATTGAAATTTTACGCGTTCCGCTTTACATTTCTTGTTTTTAACGCCGGATTGTTTCTTGCTGGCCAGGTCAACACTGACGCCGCGATCTCGTTAATGAGCGCGAAGTGTAAACGTACAAACTATAATAATAACGCGGTCACCGCGTAAACGAGAGGCAAGCCAAATTTCAGCCCGTGGTAATGACCAGGAGAGTTGAAACATTCGCGAGATAAATTAGTCGAATAGTTATGTATGTAGTAATAATAATAAATTAGTTGAAATTATTACGTATATATTATTGCGTATTATGTCACACCAAAACTACGCAATAGAATTTGAAATCGATATTGAGAGCAAAATCTCTGACGTTTTGATTTCTAATCACTATTACAGAAATTAGTAATTAGAAGTACAAAGAGCATCATGTATTTTCTGTATTTTAACTGAATCCAAATCGATCGAACTTTATCGTTCCATTCGAAACTCGAGCTGTTACAGTTGAATTAAATTGATAATAAAGTTGAAAGAAATTAATTTAAAAAAAAAGTGGAGTCAAAGTGACATTATATTGGTTATCGATTTCGAAAACGAGATCGATTTTATCCTTGGGAACCAATCTCAAAATGCAAATTAATTGTGCGCCAACTTGATTGCTTGAAATTCTCGTGAAATCAACGCACTGGAAATGTTACACGTTATATTGAGAGATCCTAAGAAAAGCTGATCCTGTAGGAACAAATGAAAGTTACATTTTTAGATTAATTGTTGACTCTCGACTCACCAGTGTTTTGCCAAAGTCTCAAAAAAGTAACAGTTTGACGAATGACGTGTTGATAGGTTCTAAACTTCGAAAACTCGAAAGAAGAAGACACACGTAAAAAGAATAAAAGTTACACTAGATTAATTATTGATTTTAAATTTGAAATGTAAATAAATATATAAATAGAGATATGAGTCAGTAGAAAAGTAAATAATTTCTACTGATTTCAATCCTCAAAAACCAATCAACTCACAGTTTCTCAAAAATCTGAAGAAATTGATACTTTGACGAAAATATCTTTTCAAAAATGTACACAATATTTTTATTTTCGAATAATTACCTACGAATATAATTATATCCTTTCTCGTCGTTGCAAAATCTGGAAAAAGAAAAAGACGTAAAAAAAATGGTAAACAGGGATAGTACGTGAGGGCAAGTGTGAAGAAATCAGGATGTTTTATAGCTTCCTCTCTGTTTAAAGCGAGCTCTCGATTCCGATAAGGGGGAAATTGATCTACTAATTGGGCGGTGATCAGTTGATATCACGAGCGCAAGGTACATAGGCGCGTGTACAACACAAGAGGATGTAATTTAGTAACAGTGGTCGATGAGAGATCTAATGAGGTTAGGCAGTGCCGATGAAACGTTGGAATCAATTTTCATCGGTTCTACTCTCTGGCGAGCCTCTGATGATTCGGTTGATATTCGCACCCGCTTTGGACTTTTCCGAGAATAGAGAATACGTCCAAATACCCATCCAGCTGCCAATGAACTTGCATCATGTTGCGAGTTATGAATTACGCACTCGTGTGATAATGAAAATTGAGATAGTCAATGATCGACTTTCGCAGTTTCGATGTTCGGGTTATGTATTCATTTAGAGAAAGGAAAAAAATTGAATGGAATATAGGAGAATGTATGTACGAAATAGTCTTTAATCCATCAAATTGACTCCGTGCTCGATTCTGGCGGTTCAATTTTACAAGTTAATTCGTCGCGAGAAAATGACCTGCAGAGGGTAATTAGTTTTGCGGAAAGGAAATAGAAAAAACGAAATAATTGGACTAATAGGAGATCCAAAAGTGCAAGATTGCGCGGAGTGCACAGATATACAGGGTGATGCACGTAACTTGTCCTCTGACGATACTGCGCAGCTTTCATCCACGAGACAAATATCGTAAAATGTCTCCTTTTGCTTGAAATTAATATTCTTTCGATTTATGACGAGAAAAAAATATATGTGGTCCAATTAAAAAAAATAAAGAGTGAACTTGGTAATTTCAAACATACACACACACGCGAAAAAAATTTGCCTCCTTTAAAACCATACAACTTTTGTATCAAACAATTTTTTAATCAGGCGTACAATTTAAAAGTTTTTTCAAGTGTGCAAGTTACGTGAATCACCCTGTATACGAAGCACAGTGTTCTCTGTACTAAATATTTGACATGTAATGAGAGATCCGTTATTCCTTCGATTACCTACATTTTTGAAAATTCTGAACTCGCAGTCCGATTTGAAGTTGAAACGAGACAAAACATGGCATTGAAGCGATCCCGAGCGCAACAATTTATCTCGCCGTAAAACTTCGCGAGAATTACGTCTGAACAGTCGGATTCCATTCTCAATTCTTTCTGTTCGTTCGTCGGACAGCGACGGGAAAACAGTGGTTATCGCTTGTATCGGGACTCGGGTTGCAGACCTATAATCCGGAGTTGGCGAGTTTCAGCTTGATTTAAGTTGTCACGTGCCCGAACTGAGAGAGAGAGGGAGAGGGGCCATTACTCGACGTTTTAATTTGTTGACGCGGGTGATGATAACACCATGCATGCGCCAGTAAATTTGATTAATAAAACTTGAATTTTAAAAGAAATAAAATACAGAAATTGGAAAAAACACGACTTGTACCCCATCTATACGATTCGTCTCACTGAAAGGCCCAGAAGCAACTGTTCTAACTAGGAGGAAATGAAGACGACGTTTTTGCCATAAATTTTATTGACACGCAAACATTTGAATCGATACAAAACAAATTACAGGCGCGATCGCTCAGTACCAGACAACGCCACTCCCACTCGAAGTCTACACCACGCCCCCTCACGAATCACGTGACCCAAATCAACCAATCGCTAATTTTCGTTGCATTAGCGTTGCATCTGAAGAGGCCCGATTTTCTGGGTTACCCCCGCTAAAATCACTTTCAGTGATAAAACAAGATCTTAATGCATATTAGCCTACATTGCATACAGGCTGACTGAAAAATTTTCTTACGAGAGGCTGGGAGAGTTTTTTCTGCGAGGAATACTTTTCTGGATCTCTCTGTTTCGTTGCCTCGGTTGGACTGGCAGCGTGAGAGACACGGTCAGCTAGAATCGATAGCGCGGATTGTTTCGCGCGGACAGGATATCGAACAACCGTCGACGCCCCCCGCGTCGATTGCTCGGTTTTCGATGCCTACCCCCGTGTTTCGCGCGTCATCGTACAGAAATTACGCCTCCGACCGCGATCACTCTCTCCTCTCTCTCGCTGATCAACACTTTTGTTGCTGATCGCGCGCCTGCTGTCCTCTGGCTAATCAATTTGTTCCGTGAACACTGTCTGCATAGAGCTATCGGTTATTCTAAATTTTGTTTTTTTTTATATTGTTTATTATTTTCAAGTTTATCATTATATCGGATTATTCACTGCAATTGAGTGTATTTTTTCTTATATAGCGATATTTTAGACATATCTTATTTATATTATATTAAATACATTTAGGTAAATATTGATTTTTCTATTCTGTAATATAAAAAATATTTATGTTTTCAAGATACTTTACACATTCGTGAATTTAATATATTAAGAAAGAACGCATATGTTTGACATTATTTCATACAGTGTTAATTTAATATATTTAAAGAACACATACGTTTAATATTATTTAATACATTTAAAGAACACTTTATACACTCTTAACGTTACGTATCATGTCTAAAATGTAGACACAAAGTGTCAGAGCACTTTTCAGTTGCGTTACGGGGCTTGTTCCTTTACAACTTTTCTCCATTTAATTCTAATTTCTGGATTAAAATTATTAAAATATAGAGATAATTTCATGATTATCGTTCATTGAGGTGGTGACAATTCCTGAAACACAGTGTATTCCGGATAGAAAGCAAATTGACGAATTTGAGCGCCCTATCTCACGCGAGTCTTACATAATTGCCATAAGATATGCGGGCTATCTTCGAGATTCGAGTAGCCGGTTTTCAGGTTGGATCGCTTCCAAACGTTTTCGAATTTCATGCAGACCGGCGATCGTGGGAAATTCAAGCGACTTTAACCCCCCCTCTACCCCCCCCTCGGTGAAATTCATAATTGGCCAAAGATGATTTTTTCTCGACCTTTGAAAATATCGACGCACAATTATTCATTGACTCGATGAACTCAAAATCAATGACGCTGTGAGATATTGCGAAAAGTTTCGAGATTGATGTACCAATTACATAATGATGTGCAAAAGTATGTGAATGTCTGTAATGTAGAGTACTAAAAATATATATTCAGTGTTAACAATATATTTGCACTAGGAATATAATATTAACAATGACCCTGATCGAAAACAGTTTCACTACTGTACACATTGTTCACACAATTTGCAATTTTCATGGAAAGTTGGATTCTTAGATTTAAATAGTGTGTGTTCTAGAACATGTTTTTCATTGTCGTTTAAATTTCTGTTCACTTCCACAGTTACTGAACACTTCAGATATTCAGTTTCACATTTCTCTGCTGAAAGGAAAAATCCTAAAATTAACTAATACCAACCTTGTATTCTATAGTGCTGGTCCAAAGGTTGATTTTAATCTATAACGAAATTATTGATATTCAATTTATCAAAAAGGATGTCTACGAAATGCTCTTCGACGTATGAGAAGCTACGACGAGGATTCGTTCGTCTCCTCCATCACAAAGGGGGATGAAGGGAAAAATATCTGGAACCACCCCGGTGCCAAAATCAGAGAAAACCGGGAGGGGGAGGAATCATTTGCGATACTGTCGTTCGAACGCCACTTGGCGCGAAAAATACTGCTAATTACTTGGATCAAGGCCAAAAGCGTTCGCTCCGTAGAAAATATTTTTGAATCGTTCTGCGTGGGATGCGGTATCGCTCCCCCCCTTCTCTCCAGCCCCACAAGTCTCGCCGTTATTGAAAATCCGCCGCTGTCTCGTAAACTTCTGGCTGATTTTCTCGCAACGTCTCGTTGACTTAGAGTGAAATTGCCTTTGAGGAAACGAGAGGGGCGAACACGGATACTTTGTTACAATATGGTTTCTCGAGGAGATTTCTTACATCAGTTTAATTAATTTGAGCAGAGTCATAAGCGTGAGGAGCAAATAATGATTTTAATTCAATGCACGAATTTGAATGATAATCAGCAATTTAAATTCAATACAATTGGTACAATATTGAGAGTATTCTAGATTATAATTTAATATTTTTACAAAGTTTACGTGGTTTTTTTTATAAATTTGATCAAGCAAAATATTAGATTGTGCAATAAATTCCGTTCGTAAATTTGATGTTACATGTTTTAGAATATTTCAATATTCTCAAATTTTCAACCATGTTCTTTATATATTCTAATATTATATTTATCTAGATTATCCACCCACAAGTGAACATAAGAGACATGCTTATAATTGTATGAGGAAAGTAGAAACTGCAATCGAAATTGACAATATAATTGACCAACATCAAATTATAAAAAAGGAATTATGACGTTCCTACCAGAAAAATCCACTTTACTTAGGTTTACGGTGCTGTTAAAATATTCAATCATTAATTCACCAGAATATGCCCTTTGCAAATAATATATAGTAATTCAAAGAGAATAATTCAAAGACACAAAGAACATACAGTTTCTTTGACAGAACGACAAAACCTTTCTAAAACAGCTTATTCGTTTGGAAAGAATAATCCAAACCGACTACTGTTGCACGATCTAACACATACATACGTGCAAATCTTTATGGATTTTATGCAAAATGAAGACCCATAAATATAGACAGAAAGTAAAAAAACGGCACGACTTGTACCCCTGTACGAGTCTCACTGAAAGGACCAGAAGCAACTGTTCTGACTAGGAAATGAAGACGACTTTTTTGCCATAAAATTTTATTGATATGCAAACGTTTGCATCGATAGAAAATAAATTACAGACGCGATCGCTCAGTATCAGACAACCGCCACCTCCTACTTCGAGGTCTATTCCCCCACGCCCCTAACGAATCACGTGACCCAAAATCAGCAATCGTTACTTTTCGTTGCATTAGCGTTGCACCTGAACAGGCCCGATTTCTGGGTATCCCCGCTAAAATTACCTTTCAGTTTGATAATGTGATAACTAGTAGAATTATACAAATATGTACACGGTGTTCATTAAAACAACTCAGAGAATTGTCTGTCCATTTACGTTCTGTTATTTAAATTACACTCGCAGCGGGTGGAACGCGGTGGTGCTATAAGCGTTACAAAATAAGAACGCTTCTTCTTTCTCACTTCGAGGCTTAGCTTTCCACATGGCCGGGAAACTGGCTGGCGCAGTTTCTTTAAATCGTCTACTCGGCCGAGAAAAAGTCGAAATTCTAATTAGAACTTGGAAACTTCCAGCTATCGCGAAGTTGGAAGTTAGCATCGCTCGAAAGGATATTGCAACCGCAAGTCTCCGGAGAAGGATTAATACGTACAGTTTCCTGGCAAGGATTCCATCTTCCAGCTTCCGACTGGTTATTTACAGTTTTCTGAAAAACACGCCTGCATTTATTTCGCTCATAATTAACCGAGAATTTCGCAATTTTTCTCTTAATATTGTATATACTACCTTCACTTTGTCGCTGCTATTTCATCCTGGATTTTTAATTTATTCAATTATTTTAATCAATCGATCGAGAATTTTGCAATTTCCATCGCCTTTATTCACTTTGTTCATTTATTCATAATTAATTCTAATTTTGCGATTACAAACTATCCAACAATCCGACAAATCCTTTCCCTTCAGTTTTTACCCGTCGAGAGCATCGCGTCGAACTGCTCGATAGTTAGCAATCCAATGAACCCCAGCTAACAACGAAGAGTCTCGCGTACTTGAAATTCAAATTTTCCAGCGGGCAAATTCGCGTTCGAGCACCTCGAAGTGCGCGCGGATTCGATTTTCACAGTTGTTATTCCATTCGGCAGCTAGCCTCTCGGCTCAACAAACAAAGTTGCAGGACTCGGCTCTTTGTGCCTAGTTTCCCTAACGACGTTTACCGGACGTACGAAACGAAGAAGTACGAGTCCATCACGCGTTTCGCCCCCCCCCCCCCCCTCGAGATAATGCCCCCCCCCTTGCCCCGAGGACTATCGCTACCTCAGTTGATTTAATGACCCCCCTTTGTTATCCTCCTCGAGCGAGTAATAAAGAACCTCCGAGAGTAATCCGCGTTTCACGGCTTGCGCTGGACGTAGACATCAGCCCCTTTCGGCGCTTCCGAAGAATAGTATAGCGATAATAACCAAATATTGTATAGTACTTTGTCGGATGTTGATCAGGGAATGGATAGAACAAGGGAAGAACTTTCTGAGGCTTCTTCTCTTTACGCGCGTGTTTTGATAGTATAGGGTGACCACTGAAAACTGAATGAGTTGAATGAAAAAGTCATATATTGTTCATTTTCAATCTTTTTTATTTTCTTTTTTTTGTAGGTTCTATAGAAAAGAATACTGAAAAAAATCCATTGATTACATTTCAAATAAAATAATAAAAAATTTTAAAAACATGTGTTTGTGATTTATTTTTGTTTATATTATTCAGTCTTTCAGTGACCACCTTATATAAAATAGGTTGATGGTAGTCGTTGAGGTATTATCTTTAGAATATTTTTAGAATTTTCTTTTCTTTTTCAGAATTAATTGTCTTTGTCTTTAGAATTTGTCCCGTCCCTTTCAATTCTACAATTTGTGACAATATAATAGTAATTATAAAATAAAAGTTCTATTTTGTATTTTCTGATAACTTGTTGCTCCGCCATAATTGTAATAATAATTTATTCACTTCTCTGTATCTCTTCCACTGGAGCCTTTTGAGATGAAGCAGTTTAAACGGTGGTAACCAAGGTTTTTATTCTTAGTATTCCAGCCCGACTTTTGTGTAATTAACTTCAGTCTAAGCAAGCGTCCAAAGAACGTGACGTCCAAACGCAAGAAAGAAAAAAATTATAAAGTTTAAAATTTCATTAAAGAAAAAAAATTCACTGTATTAAATAACTCTCATCACACCAAATTCTCTAATTGTGTAATCACCCAAGTTGGGAACCACGGATATAGAGGAACGTATAAATTGTATAAAATGTCCAGTATTTTACAACATTTATTACGTGAAAATGATTCTCAATTGCATTTCTCTCTTTTTTTTTAATTAAATCCTCCAAAAAAAAAGAAAAAAGAAAGAAGAAATACGAATTTGCATAGAATCCACAGTCCATTCGTACGTCGATTCGAAAGCCCCGTGGTAATCGAATCTTGGAAAGTCAGAATTCCAGCGAGAAGAGAGCTTCAAAGGAGGAGACCGAAAGATCGGACGAACGAAAGCGATACCGCTCGCATTGTGCGCGGCGATTCGTTTGAAACCAGATTTGTTCCTTTTCAGTTCTCGCGCGCGTGGCAGCGATCTGACAGTGGCTTCTGCTTTTCGGGGGCCGCTGAAAGGTTGAATTTCCTATAAAACGGAGCACTGGCTCGCCATGACGTTTGAAAAATAAAATTGTGACAATATAATTATATGTTAGCGATGTGGCAATTTCGAGATTGTTCGAAGGCAGATAACCCGTAGCTATTTATTTGGCTTTCCACGTAAAGGTTTTACTGACCGAACCGGGTCCCCAATAAATTTGGAAAATCCCAGCAGATGTTTAGGAAAATGTCGTACTAAAAAGAGGATCTGGTCACGGAAGTGGAAAGGTGACAAACCCTTCGGTAAGAGGACGTTGTGTTTGCGTCTTACGTCAGAATCTCCGACTCGAAAAGATCGCAAGTTTCACACGAACCTCCCCCTAACACGCAACTAATAATGTCAAATTTATAATAAAACTTTATCAACGCGCAATTTTTACTCTGCATTAAATGAACAAACAGTTGGGGGTCTGTAAGGTACGTTCGGATTCTGGCTCTCATCTTTCTAATCGATCCTTCGTGATCTCACATCTGCCGACTTTGCAATGCGTGTGTCCCACCCCCGCGTGCAACCCTTTTTCCCACGACTTTCCGGAACCCCCCCATATCGTGCGGGCTGATCTGCAAGTTTTCCGGCCATCTGCCTTGATTTCGTCCCCATTGTCGAGACACGCAGGCCAGCTGAACTGCGGACACCACCGTCTAAGGATTTCGGACTTTGTGTCGGGGTGCGAATCGCTTCGATTTCCACGGTTCTCTCTCCGGACGAAACCGGTACCTTTTCTGCAAATTGGCAGATGCGTTATTGCACAATGATGACTAATGGCAGCCGGTCGCCGGATTTTCGGATTCTATCTATCTCCCGATGACGTCAACTGAGAAAAGAGTCGAGCCATTACGGGTCGCGTGACAGTACGATACTCCGCGATTTCCAAGTCGATAATATATTTATATCGCGACAGGCAATTGCGTTTTCGATTCCTCTTTCGCGTTGTTCGAGAGAGACATTGAAGTTTCGAGGACCGTGGCCGTGATGAGACATAGATACGTTTCGATGCCAATTTCGAAATGTTCGGAAGCGAACAATTGAATTTTAGTAGACGCCTTTGAAATAAAAGATAAAAGATATCGCCTGAGAGAGAAAGAAAATTTTAAAGAGCCTGAAATTGTTTAATATTTAAATTGTTCAAAACAGAATTATTTTTCGTAGAATTGTTTAACATCTAGGTAATTGTAAATAAAAAAATGTCACATTTTACTTGTAAATAGATAGCACCTATTCGTTATTTGTTTAGAATATTTTAACATTTCTTACCATTCAAGAAATATTAATATTTTTTACTAACATTAATATTAATTTAAATTAATTTCACGTTAAACAGATGCTGGATAAAAACATCGTAAATACCTCGCAATTGAACAAGAAAAAAATTACCTTCTTTTATCTAAAGTTGTAAAAGTTCAAAGTCAAAGTATTAAAAAAGACGAACATTGAATGAATGAACGATACGAGTATCACGGTCTATTTGCAAGGGATCTGCGAAGAAGCGCGAGATTATTCTATTATGCAGACTAACGATGAGCTCGTGGATTACAGGACGTCCAATAAATGGCCAATTAATAGAGATAATACATTTTCTGCTATATTATAACTATCGAGCCACATAATTGCCAGTGTTGCGTAAATAGTGTTCATTAAAAACACCGTGGGAGAAGCTTCGCCGGCCAGTCGTCTGCAGATTAATGATGTAACGACATCGATTACGATTTTTCGTGCGAATTTGTCATTTTGATAATTATTTCTTTTCTTAAATCGGCGACTTACGTAAGCGCGCTATTAACGTACAGTCACACATAAAAACCCACGTGATTATATTCATAATATATAAAATAAAGCAAGAAATATATATATATATTTTTTGGATAACATAGCTATACGAAAAGGGAAATTCTTCGTTGCTTTATCACGCTGTCACTGTATTGATATTTATTTTCCACACTTACTATCGAAAATGCAGGAGATTTTGAAATTTTCTAAAAATATTTATCAATTATATTTTCTGAAATATTCTCTTTTACTTTAGAATAAATTATTCGTTCTCGAATTTTTCGTCGATAGTGCAGAAAAGAATAATTTTTAACATTGTATTTTATTTTTTACAAAGATTTTTGCGAGCGGCTGTACACGCATACGTTAAGATGACACAACATACGAGAGAGAGAGAGAGAGAGAAAGAGGGGAAAAGAGACAGACAGAGGAAGGTCAATACCCTCTTTCAAAATTTCATTAAAAGGCAGTTTTACAGCGATTCAACGTTATTAACATTGAACGCGACCAGAGCCGGCTGCCCGTTTATATGAAAAATACCGTGTTTCGCAGAAAGCGTTGGAATTTATATTCAATATCAGAATCGGGGGTACAAATACTTGAAAATCATCGGAGCTAATTAAATGCATTAACCTTCTCTTTTTACGTACACTGGACAGCTATTTCAATACGTTTGTAAGTACAATTGCCGAACTAAAAGACCTTGACTTTGCGGTTGCTTGCTCCTTCCGTCTTACTTCCTCCGTGCGAGTTGGAAAATTACCCTTTAAAAAATTTTCCACAGGCTACGCGAAAGTGATAATCGAAAAGATCAATTGTCGAAATTTCTCGAGTGTTGGAAACGTTTGAGATAAATATAAAAATTTATTGAAACGAACGGTGCGATTAAGAGAGAGTGGACAAGTGATCGTGAGAAGGGTAATTTATTCAAAAATATATTTTCGATGTGTTTCAAAATCTTACGAATAATAATTTATACGAATTTTTAAGTCGATTTTTTTCAAAAATATGCGAGATACCATAACGAACAATGCGATCATTACGAAAATATATTTCAATATTTTAGCAACAAGTACAATTACTGAAATAAAAGCAGTTCTGCTGCATCTGTCCGTGCGAATTCGAAGCCACTTGATAATAGATTTCTACAGACTATAAAAATCTCGATTCCAGTCGAAAGTTTGACGAAAACGTTTGAGATGCGATAAACAGAAAAATTTGTTGAAATGAACAACGCGATTAATAGTGAATAGACGAGAATAGTTTTCCGAGGGTTGTTCTACTAAAAAAAAAAAAAAAAACAAAAAAATAAGTTTCAAAGGATCGAGGCGTTTACATCTTGCGATATCAAGCACGACGCACTTCCGTGTCTATGGAAAACTGAGCACCTGTTGTCGACGCTTACCCTTACATTATATACTTACTTTGCTCTGCTTTTATGGCACGCGGCACATTACCTACGCGGCATAGGTAACGGTAGATGTTTTTCCACCTATACTAAAAGGGAGCTTCGAAGTGAAAGGAGACGAGGATACGCCGCGTGGACAGTGTCTCTCATGTCGAAATGATGAAATGGAAACTCAAACTCGTAGCCAGCTTAAACGTTTCAGAAAGTTCGACACCTCCATCGCTCCGTCCAATATTCTTTGCTTTATTATTTCTCTTCAGATAACGCATTGTGCGTAATAAGCTGTAGTTTCAAGTAAATAATGAGTTATCTCGTTTGCAAGTACAAATAAACTATTCAAGATACTGGAATAAATAATTTTAATCATTGTAAACGCGTAAATAAAAATTGCGAAACGCAATGGGCAAATAAGTTTATCGTTCATCGATAGGTCAAATAATTTAGTAATAACAATAATTGGAAATCTTGCAAGAGGTTCCGTAACAGTTACCTGAACAAAATCGCGAATTTTCCGTGACATACACCTAAAAGTTAACTCGAACTCTTCTATTATTTTTCATATACTTTTTGAGTTTCTTATTCTTTATTATATATATATATGTATATATATTAGTTTCTTCGAGAATCAAGTAAAAATTGCCAGATTGCACAATAGAAGACTGCAGTGACTCGCGTCAATGTAACGCAAAAGTTTAACACTTCGTCCGAAAGTTTTCTTCTTCTTCGGGAGTAATGTCTCGTTTACTGCGGTCGCGAGGCACGAGAGCCCGATCGAGAGGCGTTCGAATCTCCTGGAAATGTCTTATTCATTATTCAGTAGCCTGACCTTTCTCACTTTCCCCGAGGTTCGAGGGAAGTCGTGTCTCTCCGCCTCGCGTTATCTCTTGATAAACATCCCGTGTTCCCCTCCCCGTTGCTCGTTGCACCAGCGACTGATTAGCGGCCGTTCGTTTCGTCACCCCGTTGATCGGTTGCTCCCCGAGAGGCTTTCTGTTTTCTTCTCTCTTACGCCATACGTGTCCGGTAGCAGCAGCAGCAGCAGCAGCCTCGCTCCGAACTTTCTATCCGAGTTTCCTAGAGAAATTTGAGAGACACTGCGCCCCGCGTCAATAGTACCGTATCGATAGTACGAGCTAGCTCGGAACGCAGGAATTGTTGCACATTACGCTACATATTTATAAATCATACGCAAGGTTTTGTTTTATATATATCTAAGAGCACGCGCCTATATATAGGCCCACCTTCAGCCATGTATATGCACGTACACGCATTACGTAAACGTACTTGAGCGATGCGACTACGCATAAGGTGGCTTTATAAAAATCCTCTAGGGATCGATTGCCGTTGTTGCCATGGATATGGTAATCGCCGTTTAAACATGTCGCGAGTGTTTTTCACCATGGCGGCGGCCGTTTTCTGTGTCACCATAACTTTCAACTACCTTCCCGCCATCCGTTTGAAAAGCGAACCGCCGCGAGTTTCAATCATCTCCTTCTTCTTTCACCCTCGTGCCATCGTCTAATTAGGCGTGTTTTTTTTTTTTTCTTCTCTCTTTATCAGAGTCGATGACGACGACGACGTTCGTTGGTCTACTATGTCTACGCAAACTGACAGGCGGGGGGGGGGGCGGGGGGGGGCGAATGAACGAACGAGGGGGAATTTTGATCGCAAAAGGGAAATATACGTACTGTACAATGTACTACCTCTCGCAAGCGTTTGATTTTCAGTTTGAGCGTCGGTTGACTGAATTTTTAACTGCGTTTGCAAATAATGACTAAATCGACTATTTGTTAGGGACAACGCATCTCATTTGTATTTGCAATTGAACTTTCTCATTAGCTTGGAAAAGTCAGTTCAATTTAATTACGCAAATATAGCATCGCGTCTAATAATAATTGTAAAAAATTAAATCGTTGCAGTTTGATTTGTCTGTAGTTTTGTAATCGAGTCTTGTCAAAAAATAAACACTCGTGCGAATGCTTTTGGACGACAACGCACAACGCGCAAATATACACCCTCGCGAAAACGAAAATATATTGCACAGCCCCCCCCCCCACGTATTGCTAACTTATGATGCAGCTAGTGATATAATGCAAGGTAATGTGACGTAATCGATAAAATGGACCGTAGAACACTCTGTCAAGCATTCTGCGGATTAATGGCAACATGTAGCACGCCGCAATTAACCCCTTGGTTCACGATTCTTTTTTTTTTTCAGCAGATATGTATTGGATTACCTGGAAAGTTTATGCCGATTCCTACAGGCGGCGTTTGACTATATCGAAGCACGGGTGAAAGTTAATGGACGCGTATGAAATTCATATGTATTATCAATTTGAAAGATTATCTTTTCACGTGCCTTTCGGACAAAGTTTCGTTACAAGTGGTTGACTCTTCGTGGATTGTACGTGTATATATGTATGTTCGAAGGACGAAGAAAGATGGAAAGTATCTTCTGTATTTAACGACTTTCTTTTATCGAAGAGAAAAACGTGTTTGCTGACACGGTAAATAAGATACGTAATGTTTACAAAGAAGACATTTTATCTGATAAGCCCGTTGCTCTAAATGATTTTATAGAAGTCTCCAGATGGAAATCCGATGTTGAAGATTAAAGATGTTCTGGATGTCTGCTTTTTCATTGATAATGGCGTAATCGTGGCGCATATTAGAAACAACTTGGAATGTTGTTACGTGGAAATCAGTAAAAATATATCTTCCAATCTCTGTCTTATTCTTCGCATTTATCTAAAAACTTCTTCGACAATCGCTTCGTAAATCAAATATCTTGTCACATCCGATGGCCAATTACTTATTCCAAATATTTCCAACTAATCGACGTATTAAAATACGGGATTAACGTTTAATTTTCAAGAAACAAGTGACTCATTTTCTGTGCGTTCCAATTTATGAAGTTGATCAATGAATCACGCTTGTGTCACAAAACTACGAATGACCAAAGTGTAAAATTCCTATCTGAAATGTTAAAATAAAAAAAAATAAAAAAAAAAAATAAAACAGCTTTATAGAATTTTATAACACACGCTTTTGTTTATTTACACATTATGGAAAACCGTCTAAATCTGCAAAAATACAACCGTTTTACATCTGTAAAATTTCCAACGAGAATTACAAATTCATCATTTTCAGCATTTTGCAAGTTTTGGTAATTCGATTTTCGGTACTTTGTAAGTTCTAGCGTTGAAACGTGAATCTACGTTAACGTAACCAGCGTCGATTGAATCGCAGCTACAATCTCCGCGCGTAACAGTACAGAAGAAAGAACATTTATATAATATATCGAGCGTAAATCAACAGATATGCAAAGTGACAACCATCTCGGAGCGTGGGCCGGGCCTCTTCAAAATTCTCGTAACCCCGAGAGTGAACAATAGCGATCTTGCAAGATCAAGACCTTGCACGGTTGGACAAGAGAGAAGGCGAAATGCTGGGGGAGGGGGGAGGGGGGAGAGAGAGAGAGAGAGGGAGAGGGAGAGCCCCCTCTTACTTTCGAAGCAACGGCGTTCCACAACGACGATAAAATTGCAGATAGTGCGCAGAAGAAGAGAGGCGGGGCTTAACATTATTCGTTCTGCGTTGCGAGAACAGCGCGACCTTGAACAATGTTAAGAGAATACGAAAGCCCGCGGGATCCAGAGCGACCGAACGTTTTCGTTCCACCTCGAGGAAGACCCTGTTGCGCCTCGTGTTTATGTTTCTCGCTCACGCATCGCCGGATCTAATTTATTTCAGAGTGAACCGGCCGCTGAAACCTTCGAGAAATTTTATCTTTGGAAATTAAAAAGAAATAATAATCTCTCTCTCTCTCTCTCTCTCTCTCTCGGTGTTCTTACACTTGAAATGATGTCGAATAAAATAATTTACATCGCGTCAATTTTCAAGCGTTGAAATCAGAAAATCTGGCAAATATTCTGTTTTGGGTGAACATAAAGATATTCAAAAATTCGCGTAAGGGAGGCTCCACTGTATTAAAATTTACCGTGTAATTTGACGGTACATTGCATGTAATTTTACAGTAGCTTGCTGTATTAATTCACTTGATATTAAATTTTGTTTTGTGACACAAACCCGCGATGAAAATTCCAAAATTCCAAAAAACGGTCTCCAAAATGGCTCAACGACGTCAGCCGAGGATTAAATCGAAACTGCAGAAACTATTAAACAGGGAAGATCTTCTTTCAGTGTGCTTTTTTCTTTTTTTTTTTTTTTTTTTGTACAAACTAGATTACAAGTCTATTTCGGTTCCACGAATACCATAAATTTCGACCAACATTTTCTCGCGGCGTCTATACGATACAAAGGGCCAGATTTAAAAAAAGCAACAACTTCCAATCGCTTTCGATTTTAGACGCAGGGAGTGAACGTGAAACTGCGTCGTCATCGAGTTTGGCCGCGCCGAGTACGGACTTGGCTGTAATTTAATTTGAGCTGGTAATTTTTATTCACCAGCGGTGCGCGACATCTCGCATATAATGGAACATTAACCCTCCGCGGCGAACATGAATTTCGTCAGCGTGCAAAAGCGTATAAATAGTATCAAATTTAGGTTGCGGTGACAGGCTCGCCGCATACGATACATTTTTTTCTTACTGCTTAACGCAACGTGTCGCTTCAGCGTGTGATTAAACGTTAACAGGCGAACGTTGCTGCGTTTATAAATCAGCTGACGTCGTTCCATCGTCGAAACATTCCCAGTAAGTATCATTTTCATGAAATTAAAGGCAATTAATCGAAGAAGTTGTAGGTTAATTAAACAGTTAACCCCTTCGTATCTCAATTATTTAACAGCCACAAAAAGTGTGCTGTAGGTCTTCCTCCTTTTGTTTTTCTTTTTATCTATCTCGCGAACATTTTGACATTTAGAAACGCAAAAGGATTGTTTACGAGTGGAATAAAACTTATCTGCAGTAACGGGCGATTAGCTTCTCGTAAGAGTGCTATTCTGTTTCGAGATTGTAAATACGCGGCCGTGCAACAACCGTGGGAACGCGAGAGGTTCGTCCGGTTCAATCAAAAGATCGTTTCGGTCGAATTAGAGATTAATAAAGGCGAATTGAGTAGTTTTAGCCCTCAGACAGACGAACGTGGTACCTGCGTACGTTTGATGCGAACACGTGACGATACGATTGAAAGCTTCGTGAAACAGACACGTTGATTTATCATTACGATTTTTTTTTATATTAAATTAACGACACGTGTCACCGATTTGTACTAACTCTGTAATGTGACTTTTGGTCAGACCTCGTGTTCTCGAAATAAAAAATACAAACATCGATCGGTTCGAAGTTGGAAAATTAACACGTCCGTTTTTGATACGTTTAATCGTGGATTTCACGCTCGTCGCTCATTAACAGCAACAACAGATTATGTCGTGTGTGACTGGCGTAAAATTGCCATCGATGTCGCGTAAATTTTCCAGAAACAGCGAAAAACGCCGGAATTGTTTATGGCCAAACTTATCAACACGCTTGAACATTGAATAATTATAATTAAAATCGTCGTGCTAAATGTAGGTTGCGACGATACGTCTACCGGTAAACCAGTTTGAATAACTACGAGCAAATAATGTTTATGGAAATTAGTATTCTTACGCACGCAAGTTAAGGAAATTTGTTTCATCTTTGAAATATCCATTTGGGACTGTTTTTGCAGTCTAGTTATAAATACAGTAGGACTAAATACTCGATCGAATGAATTCTGGCATATTTGAACTTGAACTCTCGCTATATATGAGAGAAAAAACATAGTGGAAATCAGTGGACTATCGTATCAACTCCAATTATACGAACCATTCTCCTCTAAGTACCTCGACACATTTTTTTTAGTAATAATATTAATCAGTAAGCTTTGCATTAACTCTCGAGGAAAATAAAAGGTCCAAACGAAAAAATTTTGTTCCTCGGTATTTAGACGTTTCTATAATTATCATTCGATTGTCAGGAGCCTACAGAGAACTCTAGCCAACAAAGTATCAAACACCAGCGACACAGAAATACGTACGTACATACGTATCTCTAAACTTATTATTCAAAAGTCTCGCAAGATAAAACGCAAGAATGTTTCCTCCTTCGATAACAACTGCGTACGTCTCCCACCGAATCGTGGCTGAAACACTCTGCAACATTGTTATTGGCAATACACCAATGTATTTTCTCTTTGTTACCAGCGTTACTAACCGCTCCGAATCGTATCTGCTTAGAAAGAAGCACCTATGCTCGCCTATGCTCGGCGAGAAGGCCGGCGTTTAACACCGACTTAATGCCACCCATTTATCGGGGAACAATTAAGCAAACAATTAAACGCATAGGCTGATTTACTCGTCCACCGATACACCTCACCTCACCTCTGAGTAAGGCAGCGTCAAGCGTTAACTTTTCCGCGTTAATGCGGCCCTTTCACTCGGGGAACTCGTTATACCGTTCACGCGTGACGTTCCGACGCAATCGCGGCGCGTATCCCTGGCTCGGGAGCGCAACGCCTAACGCGTGGGCTTCGGGTCGCAAGGATTCTTAGAGAATGCGCGGTACGCGTCGACTTTGCTTCGAGAACTTTGCATCGAAACCGCACTTTCGGTTGCGCAACCGTTTATACGTCGCAGATCGCGATACGCCGCGATCGAATGATCGCGCGGAGAAAGCTGCGAAAAGAATCGCTCGATTCGCGCAAATTCCGACGCGTGAGTTCCAGTCGCCGGTTTGTAGGCTTGTGAAAATGTTCGAACGTGTAGTGCAGGCATACACGGTTACGCGCGTTCTGAAATTTTACTAGAGAGACTCGATTAGATTCGTCACGATTTAGATCCATGTTTCTGGGAGACGGGAAAAGTTCAACAATATCGAATGAAATCACCTGTTCGAGACGTGTAATAAATCCTTTCAATACCCTTTCGACGATTAAAGCGTAAAATTTCCACCAGAGACATTGAAAACAGAGAGACTTTCATTTGCATATTTTACGAAAAATTATTTAAATTATTTAAAAACACGCTGTTTTACAAAATTATGTCAAAATTGATTATTTTGATAGTTCCAGCGTTAAATACCAACATCTGCGATATTCCACGAGTAGCCTTGCTCTTACTCGATCTTTATCCAAATCGAATTCCTTCCCAGTCCGATGGAACGTAACGTTTCGTTGATATCTCAATGCTTTCGAATACTTTCAACTCTATTCTGTAGATCCGATGGAATTATGCCGTTACATTACAATTAACGAGCATCGGATAAGTTTTACTCGCAGAGAATGCTCCAACATGCGTTTCCTATCTTATTCCTCTTGTTTCGAGAGAAGTTTCTCTTCGCTGTACGATAAAAAAAATTTCAGGCAATAGCTGAAATATCGGGAATCGTTGGAAATGTGAAACACGTGAAATAAATTATCGGGTGACAAAATTTTCAAACGCGTCCGATCGAACAGCTGAATGACAGAATTAGGATAGCACTGGCACATTCACTGAACCGATATTGACAACTATCTGTCAACTGCGGAGTACCAATTTCCTCCAAATATAGCATATCAAAGTAGTTAACAATTGCGAATCGCTTTATCACACGTAAGTAGATCATCAGAAAGTTACGATACGTCTTTAGAGAGATTTTGGTACAATTATAAAAATGACAGATTCGGGACAAACGAAATTCTCTTTACTAAATTTCCGACTGTCGCATATTCCCCAAATAAAATGTTAGGTGCAAAACGACCGCAATTTTTAAAACTGCGAATTTACACCAAACACGGTAGTTGTTCGAAGAAAACGTGATTATTTTATCGGGCAAAAAACATTGACACGTGCTGACACAGATAGCTGACCGGACGATTTGTCTTCGCGAAGGTAGGAAGTCAAAATTCTTGGTGGGTTTTACGGCGCAAATCACGATCTGACGCAATTTTCTCAAAGTCGTGTCATCCAGTTCCAGCTTCTTTCGAACCGTGACGGAATCCGGACTCACGACGCGGCGAACATTTCAAAACTGGCCTGTCCCCGCCCCGCGGTATCTGGTATCTTTTAAATAACCAGTACCTGCAGCGCGGGCTGCAATTTTTCAAATTGCAAACCGCGTACTGCCGCTGATCCATCATGAACGCGTGACCACCTGGATTATTATTTATGCCTATTATAAAAAGGAGACGAGAGAGAGAGAGAGAGAGAAAGAAAGAAATGAAGAGAAACAGAAACGAACGAAATAGTATATGCCAAACGATTTATAGCTGATTTCCGCGAAGTGGATGACTCTATGTGCCTGCGAATAATGAACGTCGCGTGAGCGCGCAGACCAATTATTCGAGGAACATCCGAAACGAACATAATCACCGCGCTATCATCCGAGAGATAGGACGCAGAGACGTAGATTATGCACCGATACACACACACACACACACACACAGATGGAATGCCGCGCGCGCGCGTGTATATGTATCGCTGGAAACGATCGCGTGAGTGTTTCTAAAAGGACGACAGTCTGTATGGAAATGAACAAAGATTCGACAGGTGGTTCGCGCCGGTATAAACGCTACAGCGTGAATAAATTCGCATCTTCATTGCGGAAGATAATAACAGAGGGGAACGCGTACGTGTGGTTTCGCGGATGATTTCGAGAATAATTTTTTTGTTGCTGGATTTCAAGAGATAAATTATTAGAATTATTCACTGTGCATTTCGATTTACGATCTAATTGGACAAAATTGCTTGAAATGTGTATGTACGTGTATATGTGTGTGTGTGTGTGTGTGTGTGTGTGTGTGTGTAGAAATAAAGGAAAATTGAGTTTTAAAAACTCTCCTGTTTAATTCTTCAAAACCTTTTAATATCGTGACTTTTAAAAGTCAAATGGATTTTTCTTTTTTTCTTTTTTTTTGGATTCAGATTTACTTTTCTCGAATTCTCAAAAGGCAGGCGATCAATTCCTTCGTAAATTGGAGCTGTCCAATGTTTGTTTCCGAACAGAGCTCGTCCTACTCGCGACAGTTCCAATCCAAGGTTCGAAATAAAATCTCCGTATCTATTTAGCCTGTTTCGTAAAAGACCACGCCGTTCCTACCTACCATTCTTATTCCACCGCATTAAACAGGGAACTAGCCCACAAAGAATGCCAAAAGAGAAACCAGCGATCGCCCACACGAGACTCGTGCAACTATGTGGAGGAGCTCGTAATATTTCGACGAATAGTTCCATAAAATGCTAGCGGAATAGAGAAACAAGAAAGGTGGAACAGCCGGTGCAGCGGGACAAAAAAGGCGCGAAGGCGCCCTGAACCGTTTCGAATACGGTCGAAAAATGTACGTACCAAGCGTGCATGGTTCGACGAAACGTGTATCTAATTATCCGTGAACAATTCGCATGTAAAAATAAAGACAAAGATAGATTGTCAAGTATCAGTTTGCATTTGCAACAGACGTTTACCAATTTCGTTTGCTAAAAATATGTCTACGGACGTGTCAGTTCTCTCTGAACTGAATCTTACACCGACTGTCACCCGTTAAATTTAGACACACTGTCGTTCAAAAGTTCGAAAATTCCCAATTGTCCAATTTCCGATACACACTGCTACTTGCCAAAAACTTGCCAAAACCTTTGCTTTTCTTTGATTTTAAGTTAAAATCGCAGTTAAAATTACCGATTCTTGTCGCGTCGGTACCAACAGGTAACGACAGATCTGGATGGCCCAAAGTCTCTCGACTGTCGGTCGAATTGGCACTGACGAAGGAAGCACGCCGGCGAAACACAGGCGGCAAGGTAGATCCAGCCTAGTGTATGTGTGTGTGTGTGTGTGTGTGTGTGTGACGTTACCGTGTCGTGGATGGAAACGCAAACTCGCGATATTAGAAGGTGGTGCGCGGAGTATGGATAGAGTAGGACAGAAGGTGGAGGGGGGCCGAGGAAGAGGTCCAGTGACGTCACGCGCAACCTTGAGCACCGACCTCGGACAACGAGTCGCCTGGTTTATCTATATGCACAGGCCGATGGTTTTCTCTGTGTGCGTGGCCACGGTGGCCGTGTACCGACTGTAAAGGCGCTTGCGCTCTCGCGTGCGCGCCGCCCGGGGCCAGGGGGTAGCAGAGCCGAGCGGGAAAACGCGTGAAAATTCGCCTGGACGTTTTATCCGTATACGGCGTGGGAAACGAACGCCGCGATTAAAACGGCTCGATGGGTCGCCAAGTCACGGCGAGGACGCCGTTTAATTGATATTTCGAGTCCAGTCGAATTAATTATCCGGCGCCGGCACTCGTGAGCGCTCGCCGCGCGATACGCTCGTCGACCGAAAACCTTCGGAGCATTTTTCAAAAGCGTCTCTCTCCCTCGTCGTTCGCTTTAGTCGAGACGTTTCCACCTAGCGCCGGAAAAAATCGTTTTATCGAGGTACTTAAGCGATAAGATAAATCGAAGGTCCGTACAAGCGAAGAGAGAAATCGACCGTCGAAAATTTCGAACGATCGACAGTGATTCAAGGTTGTCTCGCGTGCGTCTCGTAGAGCGAAACTTGGACGCTTAGGCTTAGGAGAACGATTTTTACGAGGAATCACCAGCACGCGCTGGTCATTCTGGCGAAGAGGCGTAGACAATTCGCGCGAAGACAATTTGCGTGACGTACGAATAAAATGGCAGTTGCATTCCTCTCGATGGCCCAGACGCAATAAAAATAACGGCTCCGTATCGGTCGATTTTAATTGGCCAATCCACTACCACGCCAGAGCTAATCCCTCGTCCGAGATTCTTTTTCCTTCGTTTCTTTTTTTTCTTTTTTTTTCTTTTTTTTCTTTTTTTCCTTTTTTTCCTCCCGACACGTCTGGCACGGATCATCATTCGTCTCACGTCACCTTCACAAATTTGAAGGCGTAGGTTGCGTTCGAATTTAATTCTGACCAGCCGACAGGCATCTACGGCAAAGTCTTTTTAGTCCGCGACTTGAAGAACGAGCAATCTTTTTCAAATCTTTCTCTCTCCTCGGAAAAAAAATTAACTTCATTGCCTCCGTTCTTAAAAATCAGCGATAAAACTGTAGTTTCTCAATTTTCAGAAAAATTAGTCGTTTCTGTACAAGACTTTCGAGTCTACCAAAAATCACAAAAAATCCTAGGTTCAATCCTGCCAACATCTCTATATCGTACCTGCTAAACCGATTCGAAATTTCACAAAACTCGAATTGCTATTACGCTGGTTAATTAACTTGGAATTGATGGAAACCGTAGGAAAAAGAAACCTCGATCAAACAGATATCGACAAAGTGTCCTAGTTTTGAAACAATCCGCACGCATCCTTCGATACCGATACAACTTTTTATGCTGCCGGCATCTCCGGGGAAATTAGCGCTAGCATCCGAAATTCGACGTGTACGTTTTGTACACAGAAACGAGAATCCCTGTCTCGTTCCCTCCCCGTGACGCGCCTCTCTCTTTCCATTCTCGAAACTGAAACACGCCAGAGGAGCAGAAATGAAACCAATAAAACGATATCAATCGCGAAAGAGCGAGGCATCACCAAGTGTGAAACATCGTCGAAGGTCTCAGACGTGAAAACAGAGACGCGCACGAGTGGCGCGTTTAACTGGTTTTCTTACAAAGCTAAATTTTTCGAGAAAATTTTCCCGACGAATGGACAAATAAATTCATGATTCTGTTTAACGTAATTTGGAAAGAACTTCAATCTTCTTCGGAAGCTTTTTACGTTTCTAAATTATAATTTTCGTAACAAATCTCCCAAATTTAAATCTACGTGAAAACATTTCCACGAATTCTGATTGCATACTTGCATAATTTCAATAGAAGAAAATTTGGTACGTTTAAGAAAAAATACAGGATAATCCCAAAAAAAAATGTACATACACAATTTATATCGATACAGAATTAATTTGATTTTGAAAAAAAAGAAGAAAGAAGAGTTTTTACGAGAATTTTAGAATCGTTCAAAGTGTTCGTGCACGTTTTTCATATATCTGACACTCTGTATTTCGTTTGAGGAGAGTTTCGCATTCAGTAGTAATTGATATTCCAGCTTAGAAAGTTCCAACAAAAGTCGATTGTACGAGACAGTGTATTATTGATGAACGGAACGAGGCGGATATTATTATTTTATCACGAATAAAAGGAGTACGATAAGCCGAAAGAAACAAGCGACAGCGAAGCGTCAGTCGCGTGTGCGTGTGTGCGCGCAACAGTGCAATATCGGTCGCAGTAAATGCGCACGACGCGATGCAGACGGAACTATAATTCACGTGATTAAAGCTGCACTTTGATCATCTGTTTAGACTGCGTTTGCCACTATCGCGAACGATGTACTTCGCCGAACGTATCGTTACACGCAACGAGCCGGATTCGCGGGAAGTGCGTAGTCCCGCGGGCTTCTTAATAATTAATCGCACGCGGGATAATATTACGAAACGGAGAAAAAAGGGAGCTGCTTTGCCTTTGAAGAGTTTCTCGGTAACGATGAACGATGAAGATACCGAGCTGCCGATTCTGTTTACCAGAACGTCCACCGGTTGCGTTTGTTGAAAAAACACGAGCGAATTTTATTTTACTAAGTATCTCGAGCATCTGCACCTGACCAACATGACCAAACGAAACTAGTTGCACAATTCTAGTAACATTGTTGCCCAAAAAAACGATCGACGATTGTAACGAATTTAAGATAAGAACGCGCTATTTACATAAATCGTGTTGATAAGTAAGATGAAATTACGCAATTGATAATGTCTTTACCGTACAAAATTACTTCAAAAAAAAGAAAAGAAGGAAAGAAAATCCAATTGCAACGGGTTCGGCAGTAATCTGCACGTTATCTACCCGGTGATACTATTAGTTGGTAAATTATTGCGCGAGATAAGAATAAGTGGCGAGGTGGAAATCACGAAGGAGCGAGTAAAATTTTCATAGAGATGCGTCGTTTCGATTCGAAAGCTGAACCTCTGATATTTCGACCTGATTTGCAGAACCGGATCCGTTTAATTAACGGAAGAAGGAACGCGGATAATGAATATTCTCTCCGGCAGCGCGAGTCCTTCTCGCGCATTCTCCGATCGCCGTTCTTGATACGTCGACGAGCCCACGAGTTAACGAGTCGGACGAGACGCGACAACCTGGTGACATTTCCTTCGTGAAAGATGAAAGACGATGCACCGGGAAAACCCCGGAACGCCTGAACTCCGGCGAACATCCTCGAGCGAGATTCGTCATTCGCGGACGTGGACTTGCTTCTAGCGTCACCATCGAAAAAAGAAACGGACAAAGTACGCACGGCCCGGCAAAATCCTCGTTCCCGACGGTAAAGTCGCTGTGGAACAACGGGGAAAAACCGTTAAGACCGTCTCGATGGCTTTCCATTCGTACGCTCGTTGAATATATTCGCGGGGAACGGGTTACACGCTGAAAAGACTAAAACAATACGGTTGTTGACAGAAGGAAATACTGAAAGAGCCTGGTATCGGAATGAAACGTCTTTCTGCTGAGAAGACGCAGACTGCAACGCACTTTTGCTCAACGCAATGTGCTATATTTAGACAGCACGAAATATTTTTTAGCGTCCTTTCTTTCTCTTTTTTTCTTTTTTTTTTTTTCTTTTTTTGTCTCGTCAATCTATCGTACGTTGCATTTATCGTTTTCAGTTGCAATTTCGATGTTAGAATTACTAATCTTTCATTACAAACCGTCCACTTTTCAAATATCAAGTATGCAAATGATCGTAATCGGGACAGTGTACATCGCTTCGATAATTATTTTAATGGAAGCGAAGGGCAAATTACGCCGAGAACAGTGTTTTCTATTTTTAATAATTGCCGGCAAACGAAATCTGAAATTCATCAACATGTAAATCGTATTCGGTAATATATTTTCATATTAATCAGCTAGTAATCCATCGGTCTGATTCCGTAAGGCTGTCTGCCAAGAAGCTAAGAAAATTTATTCGCACTGCCAGTGTCTCTTCGACGTAATAACGTTTAATTTAATTTTTTTAAAAAACATAAAATTTTGCAAGAATATTGTATATAAAAAAAAAATATATCGAATAACTAGTTCTTGAAATTCCTCTCCAGTCGTCACGAATTCTACTAACCCAAATTCCAGATTTCCAAATTGAAAATTGCCAGACGGTTTTAACCACGCTGACGATAGAAGCACGATCTCGCGCGGGAAAATTATAACGTTGCCAGTCCGCGATTGCAGGTTCGAAATGCTCGGCCGCCGAATTACGTAACGTCGCACGCGTTCGCATTATCTACGAAAGTTGCCGGGACGCTGGTATCGAGCCGTGCTGCGACCGATTTCAAAGTTTCCATTGAAACTTATTATAAAAGAGAGAAAGAGAGAGAGAGAGAGAAAACTGTAAATCATTCTGCCAGCTGTATCGACGCGCCGATGTAATTGCGACAGTGGCAAAAAATGAGACAAAAAGAGAGGAGCGAGTGTGTGTGTGTGTGAGAGAGAGAGAGAGAACGACGTGTAATCAGTCATTATCAGTATCGTGAAGTGGCGTGCAACGATCAGCGATTGAACTCGATGACGATATAAAACCGACTGGCCCGCGCCATGTCACTTCTGCCGCGTAGTTCCGACATCGGCTAAGTAACGTCGGATAATTTAAATTTGCAAGTCTCGTCGGAATGCGCGGGCACGCGCGCGCGCATCTCCAGGTGTGTATGCCTACGTACTCGGGCACGACCGCTCCTTACGTACGAGTAGCAAAATGGCCAGGCACCGTGCACGCGATGCGAAAGACGATAAAATCGCGCTGATCGTCCGCGAGACGAACATGTACGGGCCTGGAAATTATATCGCCGCGATGCAACGCGCAAATTTAATCCAACTTTCATTGGACGCCGAAGGATCTCGTTGTTCTTTTTTCCCTCCTCGTTGCGCCCTCGGCTGCTGCTTCTGCAGGAGGGGATTCTGCGAGGGATGTACGTCGACCGAGGATAATTATTATCGACGTTTCAATGACGTTTTCACGATTGATCCGAATTTCACTGTTTCGTCGATGAAATTGGAAAAATGGCTGTGTGCGCGCGGCGAAACGGAGACCGAATTGGGGGAGAAGAACGAAATCGGAAAATTTAACAACGACGATCGTTCTCTAAACATAGAACGCTCGAGCAGCCTTGGATCGAAAAATAAAAGAAAGAAAAAAATTCCGACAGTTCAACCGCGAAATGTTATTAAAGCGGCTGGTTTTTGGAACAGACGCAATATACATAAATGCATTTTAAATTTAATCGGCGAAGGTTGCGAGTAAACGGTTGAAAAAGGCCCGATAAATCCGTAAATGTCCGGAATGTTTCGCGCAGGCCTCTTTCTTTCTTTCTGTCTTTTTTTCTTTTTTTTTTTTTTTACGGAGAAAACCGAACCAACCGACTGCGCAAAAGAGTTCTCGAAATTCCGCAGACATACTGCATAAAGATATGCGACGTGCAACCGGGCTACGTTCGAAAAGCCCGGCCAGTTTTGTATTCCCCGTTGTAATACGCGTCGCCGTTTTTATTCGGAACTGCGCGCGACTATTCGTGGAACCTACGTACACGCGTTTCTCGCGTTGTAACTTTCGAAGAGACGAGAATTTCGACTGATCTTTCCTCTTCTGTAAAATACGCGCGAGAAAAACGCGTCGTTGGTCGTCGAGATTTTTCAACCGCGGAACAGCGATCGAGACGAGCGAGATTCGCCGAGGAAGCCGTAAAGCATAATTGCAAGAAAAACACGAACCGATCCAAACAAAAGCGTCTGTTGCACGCTCTCGTTTCTCGAAACTCGCTTTCGTTCTGGCGAGTCTCTACCAAAAATATTCCCGTAAATATTTCCCGCCCAACCTTACCTTATATTTTACCTTTCCATCTTCCGAACGGTCAAGCAGTTGCGAATATCTACACCGACGGAAAAATGACCAAGTCCGTGGAAAAATGTACATAATACTCACAATTGTGATACGTCTTGTGCAATTTTATAAATTAAAAATAATATCAAGTGATCAATTATAATCTTAATTGTTAAAATTCTGAATACAAGGCACCGCGATGTGTCTGATCAAGTAGAGCTTTTCCACTTGAACCGTCAACGTCTGATTGTTCAAATAAAATATTTATGAAGAAATAAAAGCAATAAATAATTGCTCTATTTCGTGATAAACCACATTCAGCGCAACTAAAATATCAACAAATTATAAGATCAGATATGTCTGATCAAGAAGGACATTTTCACTTACGCGAAAATTTCGCGTGCAATAAAATTATCTACGAACAAAGGAACGTCATAGGATGTCTGACCAAGAATTACTTTTTCACTATTCGGCTGATACAAACTATAATCCTACAAGCCTAACAAAGCGATAAAGATAATTAGATAATCGTAAATAATTGTTACATGAAATTTTGTACAATTGCAATTTTCATTGTTTCCGATAACGCACTACAACCAATCTCTGTAATCGGTCTCTAATAAAAGATTCTACACATAAATTACTATACTTGACTAAATAATAACACGATAATATAACATATTGTATTAAGGTGTATTAATGCAATAATAATTATTACATTGTATAATATATTATTAACATACTATTTAATATATATCATTCCTCAGCAAAAGATAGAAATTCTATTATACATTTCGTCTCGTCGAGGAATGTTGGTAGTTCCAGCGTTAAAAAATATATTACGCATTCGTTACGATCCTTCTCGTTTTTTTTTTTTTAATTCCAGGCGATAGTAACGAGAAGTGATCGTCTAGTGACGTCTTGCGACTCAGCGAGAACGGCCGAGACGGTTTTTGCGCGTTAACCTTTCATTCCAGACGGAGTATCAACAAAACGGAGAATCACTGACAGACTAATCGCCCATGCCACACGGTGACGTCACTCTCCTGCGTTGCACAGGCGAGCATATATCGTTGCACCCATGAGCGAGTCGCGCGCATGCGCGCACGCTAGTCAGCGGACACCGAATTTCGTTGCAGCGCATCCGCTCCGACGCGACGCGCAGTATTTCGAAGCGGTTATCCCCGACCACGACCAAAAAAAAAAAAAATTATCGCGCGCTACTCGGGCCAACGTTGTCTGACTCGACTCGATTATTTGTGACATTTATCTTTTCAAGTACGTACATATATATAAAATCATTCTTATATAATCCACAGATAGGTCGCAGATACACGATAGCAGTAGTACGTAGAAACGGGAGTAAATTAAATAACAGACGACGTTAATACGTACAACGTCTGGAAAATTGGAAAGGATTGAAACGGTTGAGTTTCAAATGAACAAGTTGCAAGATCTTGCAGTGAAACAAGAACTGAAGAGACCAAAGAACTGAATCGGAACCACGAGATAACAGTAATCAGTAATTTAAACATATCGGTCTTTACGAATACAGAGACACAAAAGAAATGATCCAAACATGCGTAACTCACAATCAGATCAGTTGTCCTTATAGTCGTTATCCGACGATAAAAAGGGATGATTCAACGAACGAGGCCAAGGAGAGCATTGCCAAAATACGAGAGGAGAAATTGATCATTCGAATTGCAATCATCAACGTGTTCTTGGTTGATCCATCGAGAAATGACAGTTGTAACGATAATTTGGCTAAATGGTACATATATTTTCATTGCTGCGTGCACACTGGCGCAGCTCTTGATTACTGTTATTTTTTTCAAAAGATATTAACGCTTTTTCGTTTATCTCCCCATTGAAAAACCATCGACCAATTTTAAGTTAATCCTCGTTAAACGTAATGTATTCTTTTATCGCTCTTTTTTTTTTTTTTTTTTTTTGTTGCCGAGTTCGTAATGGGCGTAACCGACAGAAAAAGAAAGAAAAAGAAGTTGAGATAACTATGAGTGAAGTCTGAATAATCGAGGAATACAATGAAATGCATTACATAGCGCGTGGCAGATAAATACAGATACTTCCATTAATAGCGGTTTCCATTTATTTTTCTCTTCAAAGGTATGATTGACTAATTCGTTAAAAATATATCGTAAATATTCCGCTTCGACAGAGAATGTGGATTTTTTTTTAAATAATTTAATTTTACTAAAAAAAAAAAAAAAAAAAAACAAATTCTGCCCTGTCATCATAAAGCAAACATTGACTTTACGTTTGGTGTTTCTAATTGAAATTAATCAAATATCCAATGAAATCGTAAATATAAAATTTTTGTAAAATATTTGGGTTTAGGTCAACTCGGATTCAGCCAGACTGTCAAATATAATTCCATAAATTTCACGCGTTTGTTTCCTAGGGAATGTATAATGTAATTAGGAAACGTACGTTTTTCGTATCCGACAACTTTTAATTTCAACTCTTGAGTCAACTATTCTTCAATTTTCATCCAAGGAGTTCAACAAACGAGACGCTACAGTCAATTTTCACGCGATTTATTCCGCGATGAAAAAGTCTACGAATAAAAACGCTTCGTAATAACGCGTCAAGCATCTCGAGCGAGCCGCCGCAGCGTGTCTCGTTTTTTTTTTTCGCGCGGAACATTTTTAGCGAATTCTACGTCGTATTCGGCTTAAAAATAAATGCGGCGAAACGAGCGACGAAGGTAAAGAGGCGACGACCAATATAGCTTTTTGGACGGCACGTCGATCATCTATCTCGAGCGATCGAGACCTCGGAAACCTCCTCGAAGCGATTAGTCCGATGCCCGATCGACACGCCGCTGAAACGACAAATGGGCTCCTTGATCTTTGAAATCAAAGCGTCAGAAAATTACAGAAACGAGTGTTTCGCAATCTTTTTTTATCGACTCGCGCGTCCGTGATACTGCTCCACCGAGTGGTTGACGTGCTCGTCAACGATGACACGGCGCGTTGGTTTCGACGAGTATCGGGCGTCGAAGGGCGCAACGTTCGAGCCAGGAGCGTAATGTCACGCAGCGCTGCTGCTGCTGCTGCTGCTGCTGCTGTGAAACGTCAAATTCGGCAGGCCAAGCTCGTCGAGCACGATACAACGCGCGATAGCGACGCGCGGGCGTGCGCGTGCAAATAAGATATTTGGCACTGACCGGCCGAAAATACGCGCGATCGGGCGATCGTGCAAGTGGCACGTGTGGCGATACGATACGCTGACAATGTAGCACAGATACCAGCTGTGTACTATCTACGGTCTAGAGGCCAGCATAATTAGGAGAGGCGGCCGTTCAATTAAAAGCAGCGCCTCGTCGAGTTCCTTTGCTTCGTCGAGTGTCGAACGGAACGACGTCCCGGAGAGATCGTAAAACGAGCTCGTTTTCACACGATCCTCGAGCGCGCGTTCCGTGCGGCGATATTCATGAATTTCATGAAACAAGGAGCGCGTATCAGAGCCTGCATCTATATCTTTTTTTTTTTCTTTTCTTTCTCTTTTTTGTTTCTGGGTGTTTGAGAGGTTCTGCGTTATTAAGTTAAATCGCATGATAATATATTCTTCTCGGATACTTGTAGCGCGGATATTCATAAATTTAATGAAATGGAAGCAACTCTCCTTGTTAAACTGACCGATCGGAATTACGGTTGTTGTTTCTTTTGCGTGGAGAGTCGTAGTTGTCGTAGCAATGTCGCAGCGCGTAGATACAGAATTGGTCACTTTCTCGACGGGAATTTTAAACATCTAAATGCAAGCGTCTAAAATAGCCGCCACGTTACAAAATTTTGTTGATTCTACATCGAAGAATTCGAGAAATGTTGAACTGATTTAATTTTGTTTCTCGAAGCGTGCTATCTTGTACAGCGTACTCCTCGAGCCAAGTGGACTGACAAATATTTCATTCAACTTTGAGGAACAAACAATTTAATATTAGAATCGCGAAACAATTTATTTTTCCCCGTGCGACGGGGTATCTATTGTCGTTACAATTGGCTCGCGCTTTGCAGCCTGTACTGACGTACGAAATGTATTATGTTATACCTCGAACTTCCCGAGAGATTTCTGCAATTTCAACGTATAGTTGCCTCTGTTAAAAAGAATCGGCTACTTCTAGATTCAACTTGGCGAACTAGCAATTAAAGGAGACGTTGCCTCTGATCTCTCGCGTTCACAGAATCTTCGTAACAGTCCCTGTCGCGAATTACGAACGACAGATTTCGTACGTCGATGGAATTCATTCACCGTTGGACACCGATTTTATTAATTAGGAACTCTCTGTTGCGTGTTCTGCGAAACTTATGACGTTTCTTTAATTAACGAACAGCGTCGTTATTACCAACAGCCTATGTAGGAAAGACGCGTCGGAATAAATCATCACTTTTTTACACATAAATCTTGCAGGAATAACGAACGACTAAATTTGCAACTGCGTAAATTTACGATAAATATCTGCCAGTCTAGTTGCCTGCGTCGATCCCAATTGAAAACGCGAAACGCGTCTAGCCGACTGACGCGGCAGATTGACACTTTGCTAGTGTCGTCGTTGCTCATATCTAAGTTACTGAGTTGCACAAAGGAAAATAGTCGAACGATTAGTCAGGCATTTCTATGCAAAAGAAAAAGAAAAAAGAAGAGAGAACCAACAAGAATGGAATTAGTCTCAGCAGGAGTCGATTTCCAACCTAGATTGCAAAATATCTTCTTGGCGCAATCTGATTAAGTATTAAATTCACGTTTGACTTGTCTATAAAATTTTTACTAAAATCAATTTCATCTCACAAAGGCGAATTATTTCAATTTCAATAGGGATCAGCTTTTTGAAGCGCCAAATAAATGCTAATAAATGTACAAAATACTAAAATTCCTTTTAGGACAATTTCTTTAAATAACTTTTATTATTTATTTTATAACAGGGGTTTGTTTCCAATTTAGATGGCGAAATATTTTTTGCAACACTAATTACATTTGGTATTTCGGAATACCTATTTTTGAATTCCTTATCAAGGCTTGTTTTATGCAAAGAGATTACACGATTGGCTCTATATACCTGTTATACTTGGCTGCAGTTTCTAAAAAACCAGTAGCCGATCGCCTACTAATGAACAAAACTGGAAGGCAAAGAACGTCAACATATTATACGCGTAGCCATCTGAAGCTATTTGGCGCCTAAATTCTTCAGCTCCCTCCCACCTCGTAGCTGAATAAATCACTATCGAGAAACGTCCCTCGGGAGACTTCCATTCATTTCCGCGCGCAAACCGATGGAAGTAGTCGCAGCGATTGCGTGTTCCGCGTCCTTGAAATTTGCCTCATCACGTTCACCAGCGGCAAACCAGCGCTTTCCCGCCTGAATAATTTGCAATTGCGGAATTTCAGGAATTTCTTCGTTGCCCCTACCTACCTCCCTCCCTCCCTCCTCCCCATTGTAAATCGCAATTAAACCGTGGACGTGGACAATTCCAACGAAATCCCATGCGGTATGGAAAGTATTACAGCGCGATCGTAAAATCAATCAACCATTAACCTTTAAAGAAAAACTCCTTCGAGAGTTCCCTCTGCAAAAACAGCTATCCTGAAACTTTCGCGCGAGAACGCAGATTGTTCTTCGCGCTAGCTCCATCGGAGAATTTCAGTCTCGCCTCTCGACTAGTTATCTTTCCCCGATTATCTAATTTCTGGTTACTTCATTCCCGATTCATAGGCTATGAACTTTCGTACATTTACGGGAGATTTAAAAACGTGAAAAGATTCGCAGAATGCAAATGACACGCAAATATTCAGTGGTAATTTTTAGTAGTAATTAATTTCTTTGATGAATTTCTCATCTTTTCTTTCTTTGCTCGTTAACAAAAATACAAAATTGCACAAAATTCGTAAAATAGCACTGACTGTTACTTAACTTTGGTAGTGAAACGACCAATTTGCAATTTTTGTTAGAAGACAATGCATTTTTAAAATTTAAACGATTTTTTGAAAAATGTGCAAATAAAAGCTTCTGTAACTTGTATTGTAACAAAGCTTCTTCATTTTTTTCTATTCCTATTTCAACGTTTCTGACGGAAAAATTTTATACTTTGGTCGTCGGAAAAAAATCGTAAATCGTGCAAGGGTTGTTGTTATCGTTACGAAACGCTGAATTGCGTGGCGCGTTCGCCAGTGGTCGGAGAAACGAAATTCTAGATCGTGGCGACGCAATTTTTCGACCGGTGCCGGGCCGCGGCGGCGTGCAACGGTAAACGACGATCCGCCAAACACACGACGTTCCTTCTTCCTCACTTTGGGCAACGAAGGTCCGATTATCTGGGTCCCCACGGCCAGGTATCGAATGGCAGAAAAGCCTCGAGACAGGAAAGGACACGACACGGCGAATTATTCGGTGCATTAACTTTTTTCGTGGCTGGCCGTGGCTGGACGCGATTTCAGGTTTTTGATTTGGCGGCGTATAAACGAGCCGCGCGCAGTAGCCCTCCGGTAGAAAGAAAAATCGAGAAATCTCGAACGAAGGAGCCAGAGAGGAGCACAAAACGATATTGACGATCGTATTTTGTTAAACGATCCCTTTTCTTTTTTTTTTTCTTTTCTTTTCGCTTTTTCACGAGCCTTTGCCAGTCCGCGTCGTGTCCGCGTCCGATTAGTATGCTAAATGTTTAATGAAACGCGATTAACAGCTTAAACACGTCTATGTTGCAACCTGTAACAACGCGCGTGTGATTTTTATCCAAGTAGCAGACGCTCGTTAAATTGAAGAACGCAATTACTAGTCGTTCTGGCTTATCAGCCAGTCGGATCACGATGCCAACTTTGCTTCATTTGTCACTGTCTCGGCAATGTAATTTCTTTCCTCCTGCGCGAGGATCTCACCGGCGGCGAGAAAGACGATTCGACGGCGCGATCGGAACGTGGAAATATCGGTAATTGCATCTTACCCAATTTCGTTTTCTTTCTTTTTTCATGAATTTCACAGCTTGATCTTGACCCCAAAGAGCTCTCTCACCCTCTCACCCTCTCACCCTCCGGTATTAAAAGAAGATACGAATTCAGACTCACCTGCAACAGAAACAGAAAATATGGATCAAGTCCTGCGAGGGGACTGTTCGTATGGCTTAAATACGCGAGGAAAAATATTTGTAATGATAACGATAAGGTGAAACGAGCGTTTGCAAGATTCTACTCGTAGAAATATAATTAATCGGTTCAGTCCAATTATCACGTCGAGGAATATCGACGTTGAATTATACGACGCATAAATTACGTCCCACGAAATTCGAGAATTGATCACTGTCCACGAGGACGATCCTAATCGCGCGCGAGGGTTGCCAAAAGACGAGAGAAGCCTCGCTCCAACTGGACACTCGCTCGAGCGATATTTCCCTCGAGCGCAGGTACCGACGCAAGAAACCGCGAGGTTACGCGCATCATCCTCGTGCCTGCGAGAATCGAGGATCGAGAATCACGGAACGAACGTGCTCGATCGAATTCGGGAACCGCGCCAGTTCCAGGAACGATCCAGTCTTTCACTTTTCAATTTACAGCGTGAGGAAGGAAAAAAGGAAAAAAAAAAAAAAGAAGAAGAGCCCGATACGAGCTCGTCTCCGCTCGTCTACTCCCCCCCGAGTAGCGCCACTTTCTCCGCAGCGATCGAGGGCAGTCGCCGAGGGGATGTAATCGCACGGTAATTTCCTCGGTGAGTTTTCTTACCCCTCGCGAGAGGACGCACTTGGATCGAGCCCAGTTGGCCGCGATTCTTCGCTTCTCGCTTTTGCCAACAAATGCCATAAGGCAGCAGCTCGCTACAAAGCCTTGTTACTTTGCATTAACGCCGATGTAACCTGTCGATGACCTTTTCCCCCCTCGGCGCCGAGAAGAGCCTTAGAACTCGTCAAGGAGCAAAGATTCCGAATCGATTTAAAGGTGCTCCACGGCGTGGTGGTGTTATCGTGTAAAAATAGAAAACGAGGGAAAACGTTGCCACGCTGGCGCGTCGCCTCGTCGTTTTCAACCCCCCCGGATTCAACAATCCCGCTTGAAACGAGAATTTCGACGTTCGACGAGGCTTCTTCGTTTTTATCGGAACTTTTTTTAAAGGCACGTCCTCACGGATGTTTGGTGTATTTTTTCCAATATTCTCTCAATATTTAAAATTAAAAAATATTCTCAGTAATTAAAAGGTATTCTAAAGTGACAAGGGAAAAAAGAAGGAACAAATACGTTATTCGAAATGTAAGGTTTAATTGGTTCGCGTCGTGCATTTCCAGCCATCTCAGCACCTCAATCCGAATCTAATGTAATAATGCAAAGTTACGCTTCCCCGACATTGCGGGCTTTACTTCTAACGTAGCACCGATATTACAGCAACCTTTTAACTGGCTCGGAAGTAAAGGATGGCCCTGAAGCCGAAACTGAAGACCGTGAAGTGAGGATTAAGTGAAACAATGCGGCACATGGAATTCCTTTTACGCCACATATTCAACAGAAACGTGGCGGAAATTGAGGTTGTTTACTCGACTACACCTTACAGTTTGTTGTTATAAATTTGACTGCAAAAATTGGAGTGGAAAAAATTGAACCTGACGATAATTGGCAACTGTTCGTCGTGCAATTGCCACCTTTTTGATCGCACGAACGAAGACTTCCAACGAGGAAAGAAGCCATAAAATTGGTTGCACAGCTTACACACGCTCAGACAGATGAATTGCAACTTTTACCTTAACACTTCGTGCTTAACTAACAAGTCCAACTTCCCGCGAGTTGCACTCAACGTTGCAGAAGGACGGAGCTACTAGACTACACTTGCTAGAAAATTGTGGAAATCGAAGCTCGTGATCGTGGTGGAATCGACGACAATAAAACGAATGTTCGATCCGTGCCGTTTGTTTGATTAATCGAATTACGTGTAAAATGTTGCAAAATTATCGCTCATCGTTAGACAGAAACGAAACGAAATGCAACTTGTCGCTAAAGTGGATCGAATGAGACTTTAAAGCGAAAGTAAAAATACGACGATCGAGTAATAACCAATTTCGCGTCACGCGCCGAGGGCGCGTTGCGCGAAAGAAAAGAGCTTTGTAAGACGTACGAGAGAAAAAGCGCGATAATCGCGTAAGAATCGCATTCTGTTAAACACCTGCCGCCCAGCGATATCCTCGAGCCAAAAGGATAAGACGCGTTAAAGCAAAGTGGAACGCTCGCCAGTATAACGCTGCCAGCGGAAACTTTAAATCCAAGTTTCCAGTGGGCGCTGGACTTCCACCGGGTTGCAGGGACGCGTAAATCAACCCCTCGGTTCGCGCTGGCCGACCGTTGCTTTATCGTTAAAACACCGACGCGGGGACTTTGGGATCGTGGCGGCAATTAAGACGTATGTCACCCGGGCGATAGCAATTTCACGGCTGCTTCCTCACGTTCGGCCGCGTAATTCTGCGAAACGCCGGTGACACGCGAATTATATTCGCGGGAGGAAAATTCGAGCGTGATTCGAAACGGCACGGCGACAAAACCCCGTCGAACAAAAAAGAAAAAAAGAACCCTGCCATAATTTCAGATCAATAAGTTTTACGAGATCTCGCTTCCCCGGCCGTCGTGTTTATTAGATTTTATTGGACATCGAATTTTATTAGATTTTATTTAACATCGTATTAAACATCGGCCCCCGGTGTAATATCCCGAAACGGACGCGGTCGTTTGCTCGCTGGTTCGCGCGCAACCCCCATCCCTTGCTGTCGCGGACAGCAATTCGAAAAATAGAATTTACGATCGAATTTTTCCTCTATTATCTTTCCGTCTGTTTTTATCCTATTTTTTGCCGCGGAGAAATTGAAAGAAAGAAACGGGACATTATACGGTGTCTTTATGACGTTCTAGTCTGTAGAATCGCTTCGAATCTAAACGCTCTTAAGTCGAGCAAAACGTAATTGCATTTTCTTCTAGCAGATGGACGTACATATATAATATATCTCAAGATGCGACCAACTTTATTTTAAACAAAGCAAATTCATCGATCTGATACCTGATTGTTCGAGCTTGTTTCGGAAAAAGGAAATGCATCGATTTCGCTGACGATTGTGAGTTTGGCGTCGATTTCAAAGTGGAAAAATTGAAAACGAACATTACTTCCGAAAAAACGCTGTGCAAAAAAATTATCTGGTCCGTATGGCAAAGAAATCTTGAAACTCTACGATAGCGTTGGAATTTGTTTGCCAAGTTTCACTGACTAGGATATCAAACTAAACAACTTAAGCTATACAGATACTCTTTCGTTGTTCAAATCATGAGTCGGTGGATCAGTCGTTACTACATTGTACTCACAAGTATAATACATTTCGACAACGAAAGTATGTTTGCACGCCACTTTCGACGAAAAAAAAAATTCGGAATCCTCGCGAATCCTCACTGATTTTCACCGTGATACGACCACGAGCAGAGATCTGTCGCATTTACCAAATATATCACACGTACATACTTTTGCACATCGCGCTCTGCATCTCACGACAGAAATGCATAATCTACCGATTATAACAATCCCCGTCAGGGGAGGGAAAAAATCCGCAAACGCCACAAAGGAGGGAGGGGGGAGAGGAATTCTCAGCGTTAAGATACAGCGAATTTAAACAAACCTGGCACGCATAAAGAGAGCACGGGGATTCTTGTGCAGTATATTATCGCGCCGTTCCCAGCCGAAATGCAACAAGTTGCCCATTCGGCCCGAGTACCACCTTCTCTCTTTCTCTCGCTCCCTCTCCTCGCTCTCTCGTTCTCCAGTCGAGAATCACACCACGCTAAAATACATCGGTAAACGCGTAAACGCGTACACACACCGACGCGCGTCTCACCTGCGAACGTGTTACGCCTCGCACGGATTTCGCGAGGCACGTGAAAAGCGCGTTTTATCGCTAATTCGGCCAACCTTTTCTTTGCCGCGCACGTTCGCCGATTCGTTGTCCAGTGGGAATTCGTTTTTCACCGCCAAAACGACGAACGGAATCTTTCCGCCTTGGGGACGACGTTCTAACGACCGTTTGACACGTTCTTCTCGAAGATATTCACTTTATCGCGGGATAATTCTCAGAATCTGCGTTTCTTGGTTAGTCGTTCCTTCTTTCCGTACGTCGAGGCTGAATTTTAAGACCGACTTAGAATAACTGATAATCGAAGAAGCGAAGCTCTATTAACAACTGAACTGAAAAAAAAGAACTATTCGATTTTAACTAGACAATATTGCTTTAGAGATTACACTGCGCTGTTGAAAATAAATTCCACGCGTTTTATTTGGAGTTGTAATTAAAAATTTGGGAATTATTTCGCAAGTGTGCTTCAAGTGAAATGTCTCGTCACTTAGCATTTAGCAAAACTCAACTGAATATTCTACGCGAGATTAAATTAAACGTATCCAAATAATTCGATCGTCTGAAACATAAATAGAACGTAGTATCGCTATCTCTATGACAGTGCGTATCAAAATGTGGCCACGAATAAACCGCGAAACCGGAAATCTGTGAAATCTCGCGGTGCGCCGACAATTATATTTTTTCCTCTCTCTTATCACGCTAGAGGAGCGGGTAAGATATGGTATTTTCGAGCAAAAGTATTCAATCTGCACATCCGCGTGTCTCGATATTTTTACAACGACAAACGTGTGATTTCTAAAAATTTTCTGTTCCAAGCGTGTGGCGTGTATCATCTTACCGTGAGCAACTTTCCGAAGAAGTAACTTTTTAAATCGCTCGCTAAAAGATATTATCTCCGTTCGATTTAACCTACGACTAGTTCGTTACAGGCCGAGATAATTTCGTAAAAGCTTATTCGTGTTCGTGTTTTATTCGGACTCGCGAGACGGTGCACGGAGCAATTACGGAATTTATCACGTTTAATGGAACGTAGACTAAACGGGCAGATTCCGGGTACTTTCAATCGTTCGTCCAAGCTTCTGTAATCAGGAATAAGTCGGAAAAAGTTGCCTCGCGTCGCGTACCAAATAAAGCGACCAACCAGGAGAGCTCCTCGAGCGGCCAGCCGAGCGTCAAGTGCAACGTATGTCATTGCACGAAACGGAAGGAGAAGACTTGACAATCGGCAGGCAGGAATATCTCGATTGCAATTAGCAATAACTTTCGAACCGTCTTCGAAGGGAAACGGTTAAAGTCGCAGAGTTAAAATTATTCGACTCGGTCAGCTACGAGGGAACGAATTCTCGCGAGTTTGCACGCTTATGCGCGATAGAAGAACGACGGACGGTTCTCGTGGAGTACGAAATTACAAATCAGCTTTCACGAGCTGACAATTTTCGACTCGAGATCGTCGTTGTTCACAGTCGGTCGCGATCGCGAATTGTTCAAAGGAATCGTAAATTATTTCTCTTTCCAACTTTTTTCTCTCAAAGACGATAAGAATTGAACACGTGCTTTTATTCTCGTTCGATTTGATTCTTTCTCGAGTGAAAGTTTTTTATCGGGAATTTTTCTCCCAGTGATTATACGCTAACTTTGTTCCACTGGCCTGATCCTCAACTGGATCGTATCGTTTTATTTGTATCAGTTATTATCGTCAGGCTCGGACAGTAATTACACCTGCAGCTGCAACTACTCGAGCTATCTTTTCCTTCGCCATTGTGAAAAATTATTTTTTACGCAGTTTACGTTGCGACAAAGACGTGCAAAATTATCTTTATTTATAACATAGTAACAATAGTAATAATAATAATAATAATGTTACTCGATCGCAAACGAACTTATGGGCGAAGAATTGAAATATAAATTGTTTGTTTTTCTTTCTTTTTTTTTTTTTTCGCAAACGCAACGTGTAAAGATACGATCTAGCAATATAACTTTCCATTTAAACAAACTGAAAGTCGGCGCGAATTTTATTTAAACGAATGGCCCGATCTGATTTCCAACTGGTAAATAATTCTATTCAACGGCGGGCATAAGTGGATTTTCATAAACCACTCAATGCAATTCCGTATACTCTCGTGCAACTTTATTATCGTTCCACATGATTCTCTTCATTCCGCATCTCTCTTCTTTTTTTTCCATTATATATGGCAAGTCGTATAGTAAATACCGTTGCGTGCCATCAATTACAATATCCTCCCCCCGCGCGCATCACAGGAATTCCACAGGGACAAAAATATTTCGCGTAAAACACGTCGAACACGCCCGCGCTCGCCGCGTCCCAACTGTCCCCCGCATTCAAAATTCTAGTCGGGCGTTCAATCATTCGAGCAATGCTTCAAGTGTCTCGACAAAATCCGACTTTAATACCTCCGGGCCGATTCAATTTTTGTTTTCCAGCCGCACTAAGTGGATACGCACTTCGGCGAGATCGAAAAATCAATTTTTTCAAAAAAATACTTTCCTAAACCGAAACCGTGATCTCTCTCTAGTGCGTTTTCAATAAATTTTGCGCGTCGATACCTTGAAATTTTGAAAACGATATTTCGAGAAGGCAACGAACGACGCTCCGTTTAATCGCAAAAAGCAGTAGACAGGTTTTGAAGGCAACAACCTCCTCCCTCTTTTCTTTTAAATACTGTTTCAACTGCTGTATTACAGCAGAAATTTTAGAAAAACGGAGAGCTTCGAAATTACATTTTACTGAGAAAGTTCTCGAGAAATTTCTTTGATCAGAAATTTCTACAAACAGTCCATTGCCGAGGCAGAGTTCGAGCTTTGTTCCGACTGAACCAAACGAACGAAAGCTTCGAGTCGAATTGACAAAGATCGAAGGATCGGAGATACCGATGAGAGAGTCGTCGAGGATGGCGAGGACTGAATGAGATTCTTAGCCAGCTGAACGAAATATACACGTACGCGTATATCGCGCGAAACGTTCTTGCGGCCGGTTGATATTTTTCCAAAGGCGTCAAGGTGGCCTCGCGAGCGTTCGCGAAAACCTCAATGACCACGGTTCGGTGATAAAGCGCCGAGCCGCTGGCCAAGAATAAAATACGCACACGAAGAGAATGCGGTTCGAGCCCGAACGGTGGACGTGGCAACGGTGGTCAGAACGATAACCCCTGTGAAGACTCGGGCGATAAAGAGCCGGTTATCTGCGAGAGCTGGTTATCGTCTTCTCTCTCCCTCTCCTCAATCCCTTTTTTTTCTCGCTGTTGCTTCTCCGTCTCTCCCCGTTATCCCCCACCAATCGCGCTCGTCCGTTACACTCGCTCGCTCGGTTTAGTAATCTGCCCGCCAATCACGTGCCATTTGTCAAAATTGGCCGGCCGGCCGATCTTTCGCATTAAAAACTGTCGAATTTCCGGTCCTGGCGAGCAACAACGCTCCGCGCTTGCTCTCTATCCGCGGGAAATCGCTCGAAAAGCCGACACTTCGCGATGAAAAGGTAACGCTGTCCTTGCTCGGTTACTACATTCGTTCGTTATTCGACCAACGGTTTTATAGCCAGGCGGCAATTAGAAAGATTAGCCGGCTCGTACGGAGGCACGTGTACGTGGAAAACAAACTGTAGGTACACACGTCACTTCGTCGCACAGGAACCACAATCGATTTAAAAAATCTTGGTAATTGACGACGTGCCTGGTTGGTATAACGTAATCGTAATGATGCTTCCGTGAAGCAGGGTGAACTTATCGCAGTGCAATTTTAGGGTAGAAAGCAATCTAGGGTCTAGAAAGCAATCGATTAATAAATACATGTAACTTCTCAACGCTGAATGTGTTGATTCGTGTGCGTATTGAATGATAATGAGATAGTCTGATAACAAGCGTACCGAAAGCTGTACAAACGTTCCGGAAAAACGTGGGAAAATGAACGATCGTTTTTACGAGCGTGGAAGAATATCCACAAACTGCAACGTATTTAACAATACGTTCGTTCACGAACGCCGCGAACGTTCGCCTCGAAAAGCGAGTCGCAGCAACGCCCGGCGTCGAATACACGTGAACCGCGGGATCGATCCGAGGAGCTTATTACGCTGATAACTCGGTCGATATAGGTAACAACGTAATAAATATCGCGCTGATTAACAACCGACAATGAGACTTTTATTGCGGCGCAAAGACGCTGTCCGATATAATCAGCGCAACGAATCTTGCCGGTTTAGTTTCTGGATTTTATTTACCCGGCAGGTTAACCAGCCAATTAAACAGTGCATTGTCGAGCACGTTCCACCGACGAGTTTAATTATACGTTTCGGCCCCCGGTGTTTGAGTAATCGCGAACACGCTTTAATCGATTCGCCGATACAACCTTGTACGATTGCCGCCGGTTCGTAACGTTATCTCGTCGTAATTCGCGCGCGTGTACGCACGCGTGTCACTGTGTGTATGTGTGTGTGTGTGCGTGTGTGTATCCGAGGCATATTAGTTGCATGGCGTAAAAGATGAAACGGGAGAGGAAACGAATTTAAAAAGCGAGAAAAGAGACAGAAGAGAGAGAGAGAGAGAGAGAGAGAGAGAGAGAGAGAGAGAGAGAGAGAGAGAGAGAGAGAGAGAGAGAGAGAGAGAGACGCAAGTATAAATTGATCTTCGTCTAACATCGTACTACTCGCGCGTCTGAACATCAGTATTTCCGCGATGTAGGATACTGTTTCACGTCCGTGCGTGACAATCGACGTACAATTAATCGAGATTCTCTCGACCATAAATAATCGCACTGACAGCGAATTGCGCGGAGACGTACGTGCGCAAAAAACATTTATTAACAACGCAAACCAGCCTCGAAACTTTACGCATCTTCCGTGATATGGATACTTTGCCCGATTCTCGATTTATGTCGCGTGCTTGCGTGTGTGCGTTTCGTTCGTCGTCGCACTACGCGCTATCGCTCATCCTCGTTCGTTTTAGATTAGCCGGAACCGCGAGAAAAAAAAGCTGATTATTCCTTTACATTATATTAATAATCACGTCGCGTCTACCCTTTACGTAAAGCGACAAAGATCAAATGTTAAAGGGTCGTATGCATAAGGAATGCTGACGATTTATCTCTAGTCCTTCTCTCGCGCCGAAACGTTTCTTCAGTTGCGTCTGTGATAACTGCACCACGACATTTTCTCGAGTGGCCGATAGCGCCGAAACTTATGCTCGATAACGCTTCGTGTAATAACGAAACGATTCTCGATTGGGAGAGAAATGGGGACGCCCTTGGACAAAAAGATGGCACTCTGTCTCAAGGACAAAGTCAGAAAATCAAAAAATACCTAATAACGTATAGTTGCTCACGTTAATATTCGGACTAAACGTTGAAACTGTTACAATTTCGTAAAGCAAAATTAATATATTTTAAAACTTGAAATCTCCATCTTCAAAGTGCATCAATTTTATTTTAACAAGATGTTTTTGCAACAAAAAGACACTTTTCGAAAATATTACAAATTGTCACAGGGTGCGAAAATATTGAAACATTCTTTTCACAACTGAATCTACAATGGATTTGAAGGTCGAACCTCTTAAAACTTGATGATTTTTTTTCGTAATTTTATTCGACATATATACTCTGAACATTAGACGAATACAATGACGAATATGTCGCAATTTTTTGAATTGTTAAAAAGTCCGAATAATTAACATGACCATACCAACAAACCGTAGCTTCGAAATTCCTCATGTTTATCATCAATAGTTGCGAAATATGGTTAACGAAACGATGGCGCACCAAACTTTTCCTCGATATGTTTTAATACCTTTTCACTTTCAACATTGGTGCAAATAAAGCGTCGTTATTTTCCAAAATTACGAAAATGGAACTCAGGGAGAAGCTAAACGAAAGCATAACAATTTCGAAAGTTGCAAAGTCCGTCAACAATCGACCGGAAGGTGATTTATAATTTATTGAAAAATGTGAGCAATTAAGATACGGAGAAAAGGTAGTGGGAAAACCTATCGCGGTCAGGTCATTGCGTGTGAAAAAAGTGCCATTTTGCGCGTCGCGTTGAATTCCTCGCTCGGAAAACTGGCGCGAAATGTGCGTTGGACATCCGCAAGTGTTAAATACACGAAACTTAAACGGAAACGTTAACGAAGAATCGTGAAGATTCTTCAAAGATTTGGCGAAACGATATAGTAATATGCTGGAACACAGAAAATGGAGGCTTGGATGCAGTTTTTATTATCGTCATGTAAGAAAGGGAAAAAGTGACACAAGCACGTGAAATAGGTGGATGTAGCATTGCGCTGTGGGCCAGGTATCGGATATAATGGGAAAACATTTAATAGTCATTAACGAACTAACGAACGAACGAACGAACGAACGAACGAACGAACAAACGCTACCATCTATCGTAATTTGATTTAAGATCAAATTAGCAAGTGCGCAGCATATATTGCCATTGATAATTTTATTCTCTTCCGGCGTAACAATGTTGCAATTCAAACCATAGAATAATTTATGCAACAATTTAAAATTATTATTTTCATTCGACCTTTCAACATCTTAATTTTGAATTGGCCCAATTAAGTAGTTTCGCAGATTTGCAACATTGTGTTTTTAGAAATTTGAATGATCTTTGCAAAACGAGATGAATAAAGTCTGAATTCTTTATAGTATTATAAATGCTTTTTTCTTTTATTTCTTGCATTCTAATTTCTCTGATACAGTTTTTATACAGTTTTAATCACCGGCACTTTAGTGCTAAATATCATTGGGAATTATTGAGCGCGGTAAAGAAAATATACATGGAAAATAAGAACGGATCAAAGCATTACTAAATAATAAAATACACTGTGTCTTTTATAATTTTGAAAGTCATTTTACCGTCATTTCACTGAATATTTGACACGTTCTGTCAATCAATACAAAAACGAATAATGGAATTTCTACTTTGCTCATAATTATATTATACTACGAGGTACTGCGAACATTCCATTCGCAAAATTTTGGAGAATCCTGAGAACCATTCACGAGAACCACACGTGTGCTGTCTTTTCGTTCAAGGCTTTTAGAAGAAAATGAATGTATTTACATAGTATTAATTTCGTCAATTAGAAACTGTGCGAATTATCAAAATACCTACGTACGAGTCTAAAGTTTGAATAATTCGCAAAGTGTTTCCGTGCAAATAGATTGACACCTCATATGTAAATAGTCAGCTTTTATTATACCCGATTATGCAACTTAATGTTTTATTTATGTTATTCAGTTATATCTACGTTATATCACATTAGATACGTGCAATAAGAAAAAAGAACTCGTCACCGCGTATTCGTTTCTTTTTCTTCCCTTTTTTTTTTTCGTCCGTTTAACGAGAAAAAAACCGCGACTGGTATGATAATCGTTAATTCTGTCGAATCATCGGCGTCGCGCTGCACGGTTCGCAGGCTTCAAACACCAGTGACGAAATGGATTACATTAAATTTTGCCTCATTTTCTGTCGAAACGTCAACCAATGTGGTAAACGTTACAAGTATCTTATCGTGGCATACATATTTTAAGTATGTTTCTCGTGTACGTTTCTCGTTCATTTTCAACCCAACAACAATTCCTCCAATTTCATTCTTTCAATCATATATTCAGAAATGCGCAGATCTACTGTGTAAATTTCAATTCTTTCATTGCATTTATAAAAATATAATAACAGACACGATATACGTATACACAAAGAATAGAATAAATTGTTTCTAACAAAATTTCAACAATATTTTCATCGAGCTCGAGCAACAAAAACAATGTAGTGTCTAATATATATTTGCAGACTATCACTTTTTCTTTTTTTTAAATTTATTCGAAGAAATTTGAAGAAACGTCAAATTCTTTCGTATTAAGAGACAAGAAAAAAAGATTCATTTATTAAAAGTGCAATATCTTTTCCATTTTTAACATTTAGCTCTTTCATAATCACGTATCATAATTTAAGAAAGACAAGAGCAGATCGTCAAATACTTTAAACAGATATACTTGATGTCAAAGTCCACAATCAAGAAATTTTCAGAAATCCATCAGTTTCGAAAACTAATAAAACGCCGTGGTATTTGACCCAGAATTTCGCCCAGAAACGCAAACGTCTAATTATTTTAAGCACCATGAAACAGCCGGCTCGCATACTTAAATCCATCGTTACGTTTCGCTCGTGTTGCGCAACACTGCATCGAGATAGCATTCGACCCATATTACAAACGAGCGTCACCCGATCGTGAAAATTCTCGGTGAAACTTTGATTCTGAGAGAAGATAAAGATGCCACAGAAAAAGAGAAAGAGAGTGTATGTGTGTGTGTGTGTGTGTGTGTGTGTGTCAAAAGCAGAGTAAACCGCGAAGAAAGAAAGAAAAAGAAACGCAGCCAGACACAGCGAAGCTGGTCGGAATCAGGGTCCAAGGTTGCGAGAAACCAAACTCGAAGTAGTGGCAGCTACTATCACAGGGTAGCGTATGGGTAGCGAATGGGTAGCGACGTCCTTGGATTCTCGGCCCTTCGTGCAATTTACATTCGACTCGTAACCCGCCACCGAAGGCCGTATGAATATCCGGCACTGGCCGAGCCTAATGCCGAGGCAACTTTGTTCTCCGTCCTACGTGTGCCTCGCCTCGAAGAAAAAGAAGAGAAAACGAGCAACCGCGAGGAAATAAATACGCCGTCATTAACTGCGGGCGTTCTTCCGATGCGTCCGACAAAAATGAACCATTTAACGACGCGCAACGCCGGGATTAAAGGAAACCGAACGATAGTAATAGAATACGATGATAAACGCCGATGGCCAGCCGACAGGGTATAAAGAGATTTTACGAGGAATCTGGAAACATAATGTAACTCGATGGAAATGATATCGGACGAAATGCGTATGTGTATGCCCGGTTTTATAGATTTTGAATTACTCTTTTTGCGAGTAAAGCGCGTGTTTTTTTTCTCCTTTCTTTCTTCACTTTCGCGTTCCTCTTTCTCGGATCTCAGGCTTCTTACAACCGGCGAAACATACTTTCGTAAGTATTTCGTATTTAAGTCGTCCCTTTGAAAGATACTTTACGGGTGTAATCGGTCTTCTCGAAAAACAGAGCTCCAGACAATGAAAACTTTACGCCACGTACTTTGCTTATTTTTTTTTACATAAAATTCCATCCTTTACTCATTATCTCCGTGATACGCATCGCGATACATTCCCAAATAAAACAAAGCGTTTCAACAACTTCGACAACGTTCTCATTGAGACGAGACATAGGAACGAGCTACATACAACGTTGAACATATATTTTATCGGTCGTCGTTGTCGTGTTTACAATTATTGTTTGAGTCATGTTGTAATTAGAGCGTTAAAAAAAAAAAAGAAAAGAAAAGAAAAGGAAAAGAGGAAAGAAAAAATGGGAAAAGATACGCTGAAAGGCTGTGTATTGAAACATCTCCGCGCTCGAGACATAGGAATTTCATCTAACAATTAATACCGCGGCAACTGTACCGGGAGTAATCGTTTTATTTGCACGTTCGGTAACAGTCGATCGTCCTATTATATTATTTCATCGAGGACGCTTGATAATAAAGTCGAGATGAGTCGCGCGGCTCTGCGTTAAGCCGATTGCCGATTGCCGTATCGTCGTCGGATCTTGGAATGAGCAACAAAATTCCGCTCTCCGCGCACCGTTTTAATAACCGTTGCAATTCTACAGTGCCGTTTTCTCATTGTATCTACGTCGCGAGCAATAAGCCACGTCAAACAGAGCGCAGTGATAAAGCACCGATAACACCCGACGATAACTCTCGTCACTCTCGTCTCTCTCGTCTCTCTCGTCTCTCTCGTCACGAAAATTACAACAAAGTTAACGAAATGAGCCGCGAGATACACATACGTACGTACATGTACGTACATATACGTGCGTACAAAACACGTCCTCCACGAGCTGGAGGCTCGTTTCGTTTCGTTTCGTTCCGTTTCGTTTGACCCCCAACAGCTTCGCACCGCGAAAATTTCACCAACCGCAAAAGCCAAAAGTCCAGGGGATTCCCCGGCAACGTTGATAACGCGATAACGTATCCCGACCTTGATACTCGTGCACCTAAATTATTCAACTCTTGCGCGCGTATCGCAGCTTCGTTTGCCCGGCGTTGTCGAAATATAAGAAGGAACGATTACATTATTTTAATAATCGGCGTGCACGATCGGCTCGATCGATTGCAATCAACGAAATTCGAACGTTTTCAAAGTTTCGATCGCGGATTATTTGACATCGCGGTGATTAAATTTTTAGAAATTGCAATATTGTTGGTTGTTTTGTCAATAGAGTGCTGATAAAATTTCAACGGAATACACTCGCCTTTCTGACGAATCGATCATCTTCAAGGTGAAAGAAGTTTGCAATCTCGACTCGCTCATGAGTGGACCGAATAAAGTATCTTTATCGCGATTATTTTCTCAAGAACGATACTCGAATCGTCGCAAGAGATGCTTTACTACGTTATCGATTATTCGATATAGTAATATCTAACGCGACATAGTAATATCTAATTCGTTTCGCGAGTTTCTAGAAATTTTCTGGTTATTCCAGAAGAATCATCACGGTTCACGAGAAATGAAGTTACTCGAACATGCTCGATTTCGACTTCTGAACTTTGAAAATAACATCGTACGTTTTTCTAAAAATAATCTCTTTCAAACGCGGAAAGTACTAAACTCAAAACTAATTAACATGTTACGAAGCAACGTCACTTCGTTCGGAAGTTAGAATGTACGTAGAAAAGAAAAATGTAACATACGAAATATATTAACCGCAAGTTTCTCTAAAAGTTTTCCAACCTCTGTTTACTAATCAAACATTCGCCAACTCGTCACATCAAACCTCAAACAACAAACGAACCCGTTCAACTTCAATTCGTAAATAGTTTGATATTAATTTCACGTTAACACTTTTCGCGTTAACCTGAGCGAACGTCGAAAATTGAACGAAACGAATCGAGGATACTTTCGAAAGCACGGAATGGATTTTAAACTTCCGCTAATGCAACCGCATAATCGCACAACAAAGTCAAAGGTCGAAGTTTGCATCGCCGGGCGCGAATCATTGCCGCATTGCAACAACGGATGTATGCACTTACATAGGTGTTTATTTCGCAAGCATTATTTTCGTATTCTCTTACAAACGCGGGCACGGTTTTTCATAAATACGTATCTGCTGTGGCAACGTCAAGTTAAACACGTGACAAACGAGAGTTGAACGTTTTCCATGCTTTGACCTGTGTGTTCGAATTTTTCCTTTCTTTTTCCTTTCAAATTAAATTTTGATACCGAAACAAATCCAAAATCTTTGCTCGCGGTACAAATCTTCTAACGTATTGTTAAATAACGAATGTTTTTAAGAATTCTCAAGTTTCATAAAACATTTTTTAAATTTCTCGCTGCGTACGTTCTGCAAGAGAATTTACTTTCGCACACGTGTGAAATTCTCCTCGAAATATTTTTCGCTTCGTTCTTGCGAAGAAAAGAGACAGGCTTGAAACAAATCTCTTTGATTTGTTCTTCAATATTCCCTGCAATATCCTGATATCGATTCTATACGGCAGTGAGAATAATGGACATTGTACAATACTAACAGAACGCGTAGGCGTCAGCTCAGCTGCAGCTTTGCTAATTATTTTCCACGATTGGAAATTTGGTGATAATCTACGAACTTGCGGCGAATTTCCTCAATTCCTTAGTGCTGCATCAAAGAGTATACCCTGCTACTATTTACTAAATTCTTCTCAAAATATTTCTCGTTTCGTTTTTGCTCGAAAGAAATCTGTAATAATGGATTTGTTCTTCAACGTTCCCTGTAACATCCGATTCCATCAGACGAGTGAGAATAATAATGGACGTCGTACGATACCAGCGGAACGCGTGGGCGTAACCTCAGCTGCAACTTCGCTAATTATTTTCCACGGTTGGGAATTCGGTGATAATCAACGAACTTGCGACGAATTCGAAGCCAAAGCTGGGAAAACACGGGTTACGTTGTAACGAGAAAAGAAAAGTTCTCGGTGACGTTTAAGCGGAACCGAATAAATTCCGGCTCAGTTTCGAGAGGGGGGGCGTGTTGTTCAATTTTGAGACACGGCGCAGAAAAGCACAACACGGTGGAGGACGTGCACGCTGTACGTTACACATGTCGCAAGAAAACAGAGTCATCGGCGTGACATATGAGACGATATCGAAACGGGAATGCCTAATAGAAATGTAGCGCGCGTCTTTTAGATCACTTCCCTTCAAAGGATACTGCTCCAATATGTTTCAATCTGGCATCACACACGCGCAACACGCACCTTGTGTGAGTGTCTCCTTTTTTCTCTCTTTTTTTTTTTTTTCTTTTCGCCGTGACGTTCCAGAATAATTGCACGGTCAATGTATACACGGACGCCGAGGAAATTGTGTAGTTACATATCAATTAAAGACTGACGAAAGGCTAAATTGAAAATTATACACGGCGCAAGGTTAATAGACCGCGCATTTTCCATTCGATGGACTTTTAATTCGCGCACGATTGAAGAAGTGTTTAATCGGCTTTTGAATACTGGTACTACGAGATAAGGATAAGATATTAAGTCCCAACAGTCATTGAAATGATTTTCATATTCGATCGTATCGTCCGATCGTATCACCCAGTTTTACATTTCAATTCTACGAAATTATTTTATTTCGTTATTTAATTTTAATGAAATTATTTCTCGAGACTCGATGCGAAAATCCTACGAGCAAATTCAATAGATCTTGGATTTAAATAGTTTCTTATGTCGCTTCTTCTGGTTGAGCGGAATGACATCCAAAGATCAAGAAATCCCAAGAAACAAATGACGCAACAATTATCCAAATTCTTTAATTCCTTTTTCTTTCAATTCGAGAGATGCCAGATTGTCGTTTCTTCTCTCGATCGAAACACCGTCGTTTCTCTGTCAATCGAGTTGCCCACGAATGCAACGTTACCTCCAACAAATTATCCTATCCCAGTTCTTGCACTCACAGAATCCGCCAAATTGTCCCCGCGGTCACGGTACATCGTGTTACGCGTGCAAAAAACTTGAAACTCGACCGGATAATCGCCGGTCGAATGATTTTCCTGGGCAGCCGCGGCTAAACCAGCTCCATAAATTACGAATTCCTGGTACTGTTTCACCCAGGCCGCCCACACTGCGAAAACGTCGCTAATTTGCCGAGATAATAGCGCATGCTAACTCGGAGCAAGAGGTAAGCTCGGACGCTCCGTGACGCGGCGTTCGAAAGTACGTTCGACCTTATCGGCCTCCCTCCCCCGCCACAGCGGCGCATAAAATGCAGCTCGATCGGCTGGTCGTTTATTTTTGGAACACGCTCGACCTCTCTCGGACTCGGTCCCCTTACTTTTCTGTACTCGCATCGTCGAAAATAGCTTGGCGCAAGGTGGGCATACGCGAGAAAGAAACCGAATCAGAAGCGAGAGCCACCGCGCGCCTTCGCATTTCGGCAGAATCTCGTCGACGCCACGCCACGCCACGCCACGCCACGCCACGCCGCGCCGCGCCGCGCCACGCGTTTTTGGCCTCTTTTATGGACACGATCTCGAGCGCGCGACACGCGCCCCGTTCCTCCGTTCAGCCACTTCTGGAGAGCTTCGATCCGCTTCGATCGATTCACGCTCGCGGTATTACTCCATTTGTCCAAACACACGACGAAGAGGAAAACGATTCGATTTGTACGATCGGCTCGATACTTGTGACTTTCGTGCAAATTCGTATTTTTGAGAATGCGATAAAAAATAGTAGAATCTCAGGACGTCTATAATAAAGATACTCTTAAGATAGTCTTTCCTTCTTGATATCCAATGTGTGTCATAGATAATGAAACGTTTCAATTGTACGTGTATCTTGCATTATACAATTTTTGCAATATATCTACAGATATTATAATATTAAAGACATATTTACAAATTCATTGTTGTACAAAACATCATTCAATTCTTGCAGTTTCGAAACCTGTTTTTGAGCTTATTGTTAGACTTTCGAGCAGGAAAATACGCATCAACTATTATAGAAAGCGCGGTACTTTGACACACCATTTTTAATTTTACGCTTATTCTTTTGTAACACTAATTTTTTTTTTCAATTTTTTTCGTATATGTGTGTCAAATGGAATTGCACGTCGAAAATGGAGACGTGAATTTTTTTCTGAAGACAAATTCATACGACAACGATGCGAGAGAATGACGACGCATTTCTCGCGATTGCGATAATCACAAGTAACGATGAACAATATGAAATTCATACGGTAGTTAAAGCTAATTAAAGCATAGTAATTTTGTTAATACACCGGAGGATCAATGCGCGGTGTACGTGTCACAGGAGCTCTCGTGTATTTCGTATTCGTTAAAAAAATCCCATTTATTGGAAATTAATCGTTTCTCTATACCTCGTTCAAATGAACTTCAACTCGTTTGAGTTTCAGAACAAACAGAAAGGAAGTTTCTATAATCGTGTCACTAATTTAATTTCTCGTTCTTCGATAATGTCGAAAAATTACGTTGAATATAATTGCGCGGCTCCAAAAAAAAAAAAAAAAAAAAAAAAGAAGAAGAAGAAAAGAAAAACAATATCGACGATTTTAACTACAAAACGATCAAAAAATGAAACAAAAAAAAACAATAACTTTATCGTAGGAATCGCCCGTCATTACCCGAGCTAAAATATCAGATACTTGAAGCAAACGATAAATATCGACTTTTTTATCAATACGGATATTACTGTTCTTTCACAGGTTTTACCAAAGAGCTTACGTTGCATACGTATATCGCGTATACACCTCTCGACGAGGAACATCCTCAGCACAGTAGTGAATACAGTGAATCAATTACACAATCGCAGCAGCAAAACTGCGACAATGCGCATTACATAACATGGATGAATATTTCCAATTTAGTTAATTAGCAATTATGTCCCATTGACGGTGGATTTGAGATTATTCATTATTAAAGCAAAATTCGATTTTATACAAATATGTACGCACGTTCCTAAAACGTTCGGAAACGTTCGACTTTTCATTCCAAAGATAAATATCGTCCGTGATTCGGGATTACAACAGAAAGATATTAAATTGTTCCAATATACGAGTACTTTGTAATTTTAAGCGCACATAACTTTGCGGAATTACGCTCTTTCCGTGTCTCGAACATATAGGTCGCTGTAACGCTCGCGATTTATCAACAAAAACGACAGAGAGATTGAGGAATCGCTGTTTTCCCTTCCTTTTTTTGTTTTTTCTTTTTTTTTTTTTTTCCCCTTAACGAAACAAGGTGAAAAATATCTTTCTAAATGCGCGCGGCTACTCATACTTTCCCTCCGTTTCGTTCCGGGAACATCTGAGTTTATGTAATTACGTCGTATCGGTATATTGATATAAACATCAAAACATTGCGAGGGTGACTGAAACGCTACAACTTGTTTACGGGATGGAATTACGTGAATGTCCATTCATTGATCGACAATATTATTGCGCGCGTATAAGCGCACTCGAGTCTCACGTTACAAAATAAATTACGTTCTCTCCGCCATGTATGGAGTATGGTTATTTTCAAACTTGCAGCAACCGGACGGGAAACCCCGTGCGAGAAAAAAATTTCAACTCGCGAGCGAGAAATTCGCGCGCGATACTTTCCCGTTTCGAGCGTTTTCTGCGAATTAATTTTTCGTTTGTTCGTTGGGTAATTCGCGCGTAAATCGTAAACAACGAGCAACGGAACAGAAGAGAAAAAAAGTTGTAGCACGAATCTCAAGGTGTTGTGCCGTAACTTGGAACATTCTGACTGCGAGTGTAACCCCCCTAACGAATCTTGCGCGAGCACAACGCGAGCAGCGCAAGCAGTACACCTCGCAACCAACTATTTTTACCTATAGTAACGATTAATTCAATCTTGCCGCTTTATCTAAGGCAGTCTCGACAACCGACCGTGAAAAATATTCCCAACCGAGGAAAAGTGAGTTGTCTGTTGAATAAATTTATATTAAAACCGTAATACATATGCATCTCGAGATTTGCAACTTTGTACATCAAGTCTTGCAGTCGAACATTAGAAACATCAACGAAGATCATCGAACGAAACTATGGAGGAATGACTTTCAACAACGCGATGCTCGTTTAATCATTACGTGGTTCGTGTCCTCTCGTCGGTCAAATATCTCTCTCTTTTTCTCTCCCTCTCTCTCTCTCTCTCTCTCTCTCTCTCTCTCTCTCTCTCTCTCTCTCTCTCTCTCTCTCTCTCTCTCTGTCTCTGTCTTTGAATCGATCAAAATGGCAGTACGGACCGTCATCGAAGATCAGTATGGCCCATTTCAACCAATCGCTTACCCCTCTGAATTCTTCGCTCGCTAGTGCGATCGTTGCGCAAATCGATGAAGCGATAATTCGCAATTACGCATGCACGATCGGCAGTCCGCCGATGAAGAATCGCTATACCGCTCACGGATCATAGGTTATCCTTATAACTCTCTGCTCTAACGCGCAGTAGAAGCCGGACCGTATTTATCAGACTGGTAATATTAAAATGCTGCGCGTACTTGGCATACTTCGGCGCTGTCGTCGCGCGAAACAAGACTGGGAAAATCTTTTTCCAAGCCGAAATATTTTTCTACGTAGCGCTGCGTGCGGACTTGGCGTTGGTTGATCTTTCAGAACCTTGCCCGTTGCGCATAAACTTCTCACCGCAAAAAAAAAAAAAAAAGAAAAAAAGAAATTATGCGAAAGAAATTGAAATTTTTCCCGCGAATTTCCCGTTTGACACGTGTCTTGAGCAACACGAGGAAAAAAGTGCTGTTTCGAAATGGCGGAGAGAGGAATTCGGTATCTTTTTCGTCAGAAGCTCCGATTTCTAATTTGAACTTTTCAACGCCCGAGCGTGTTATTAATTTCCAACAACTTGTCGACAGGTTTTAGATCACCGTGATTTAAATTGCACGAGATTTGCATTAATTAGGGAGCTACCGTGTTTGCTATTCAATCGACAAACTGGAATTATTGCGCATCCGAGGAAAAAATCAGGATCCGAAATCAACTGATGCAACAAGTTCTTCAGTTGCGCGGCTACGTATTCATCAGCTACGCGAAACAATCGAATCGATCATCGTGAAAGCAACCAGAAATCAAGATCTTTCTTCCCAAGTAGGACGTACAGGTATTTTCATTTCCGTCTTAATTAAGTCGTGCACGCTACGTGAAGGTTCATGCCTCGATAAATACAACATCGTATCGTACGAACGTATCAGCTCGAGTTCTCCAAAGGTACTACAAAACTTCGTTGATCTGTACTGGTCGAAGGACAAACAGCCGCGCTAACCGAAGTTCATCGATTTTCACGGCAAACCTGCAATTTCTTGCTCGAACAATGGGAGAATTCCCATTCAGAGAAGTAGATTTAATCGGCGGGAGTTGGGTTAATCATAGAGTAACTGCAACTTCGTTCCGATGAATGAAGTTCAGATAAATGGAATTCCACTATGCACGCCACTGTGCACGTGACTTTTCCGAGGAAAGAAACATAGTCGTACAAATCTTTGTCTACTGAATGAAATATCAATTTCCTCGTTTCGATTGGCGGAGCATGAGAATTATCCTTGAAAAACAAGAAATTACCAACAGAGGAAGGTAGCTTCTTAATAATTTTGAAAATGTGACAAAGGATGAAGATCTTTTGTAAAAGAGCACGTCGCTTTGTTATCGATCAAGTCAGTTACTAACGTGTCAATTGAAACATCATTTGAAAACACTTTCCAGTTATTTGTATTAGAAATTAATACTTCATTTGAAATAATTTAACTAATTTATTTACTGTTAAATCTTCTTTTTAATTAAATCTATAATCAATTATTCAAAAATTATATTTTTGCATAGTCGCTCGCGAAAGTATAATATCTGTATTGTTTCATTGAGACTGTAATAAGTTTGAAACAAATAAGTTTGAAACTATAAGATATTCGATGTAAATATACTTGTATTTTGAATATTGCAAAAGTATTTAAATATCCAGTTATCTATTATATTAATAAGTCTGAATATTTAACATTTATTACGTACTTGAGAGAGCTATGCACGCTATATATTGACGTTTCTGTGAATATGTATTTGCACCAAGTATCTCGCAATATTTATATACATATCCAGATTGATACCAAATATTTATAATATACTCGTCAATGAAATTTCAAACTACGTATCACCTACGTACGAACGAAACTTCTCCCGTGCCGAGTGTTTGAACACTGTACGCATTTTCAGAAAGCTGACACACGTTCGAATCTATTGAATTGTTCCTTTCTCCTGCAACTACTTTGCGTGTACAACCTCTTCCACTTCCATTCCACTAAACAACAACCGTCAAATAAAATTTCTCATACACTCGTAACAAAGTACTCTGGTAAATCGTCCCTGGCCAGAATCAAGAAATCAGCCAAAACGTAGCGGGCGATCTTCGGACGCCAATCTCTCGAGACGAGAGATTGCGTCACGCGTGCGAATACCGGCGGAGGGTAGTAGGTAACGTCGCAGGCATGTAAAACGGGAAGCATCCTCTGTTAATAGAAAGTAAACGTTCAGGCTGACTCGCCGGGACGTTCATTCGTATATTCGAACGAACAACGGCGTCGATGATTAACAACGTATATATATGCTCGAACGCAAGCGAAGTGGCGGCTTTTAATTAAGGCCTCGTCGAACCACGACGGCTTTTCCCGAGAGCATCATCTTTACATAACGCAGTTTCGAAACGCGAGTCGCATCTCGCGTGTGCCGGAGTCGTGTATCGGGCCCCGCCTCTATCTATCTGCACATCTCTGCATCCGTACCGCGCTGTTAAAAAGTATAGAACGATTACGCAAGCGAGAGCCGCGCGTCCATACGGTGCGCGCCGATTTTATATGAGCGCTGGCTAAGTTTAGAGCGCGGCGATATGCCCGCGCCGCCGCGTCGATTCGCGTCCGCCGCCACTGCCACCACCGTCGTCGTCACCGCCGCCGTTGCCTCTGCCTCTGCCTCTGCCTCTGCCTCTGCCTCTGCCTCTGCCTCTGCCTCTGCCTCTGCCTCTGCCTCTGCCTCTGCCTCGACCGCCGCCGCCGCCGCCGCCGCCGCCGCCGCCACCTTCTTCCCGCCAGCGTTTCCGACACTTGTTGGATAACGAAGCCACGAAAGCGGTGCGCGAGCGCGGGTCGAGCTGAGCGGAGCCGAGCCGCGCCGAAAACGGCCGAGCATGCTCGCCGCGGGACTGCCGGTTCCGACTGGTTCTCCTCGGCGCGCGCGATACCAGGCCAGGAAAAGGGCGCGAAAGCGGCGGCACCGGGGCCGCCTCGTTCCACCGGGAATCTCACCGCGCGTTCACGCTTTCGAAAATCTCGTGGATCGATGCGTTCGTCGCGAACGCTGCACGTGCGACCGAGACACGCGTCCGAGATGCCCCGCAATGTTGCTCGCACACTTCCGTTTGTGTATATTATATGCGAAAATTTTTTGGAATTCTTTTCCCTCCATTTCCAATAGAGTTTCGGTCATTTCAACGGAATTCCCACGTTTCAAATAACGTTAAATTACATTCCATCACGCTCATTTTTTAAAACGAGCGTGCAGCGACTATTTTTAGATTAAGTAAAGCATGTGCAATGCAAATATGTACATATAAATAAGTCATTAAAATGCAGAACGTCCATTAATGTCCAATTAATTCTATCTCTTTCCTTTTCTTTTTCTTTATTTTTTTGCTTGTCACTTGTTGCCTATTTTTGAAACAAACGTTCGACGACTTTCCCGAGATCTGTAAGTGGCAAGGATAACGAGTATTGATTATTTCTTGCAAAAAATCGTTTGATCGTATTAACTTCGCGATGACTAATCCTACTCCAGTTTCCTGCGAACGAAAGATGGACTTCGAGAAGACCTTAATTCTCCCATAGATAGTTTGGAATTATTTAGAGCGTCGGTAAAGAACCAGAAAGTGGAGTCGTTTTTGCTGTGCCAACTGGAGCACACACCTATGCTCTAAACGTGCCACGACCGACACGCGAGCGGAATATGTCAAAGGATCGGTGGTGGGTTTATATACTTGACCAGCAACGTGCCATTTACGACGATAACCGCGCACAATCTGCTGGATTGTTACATCCTTTCGAGTTTTCACGTGGATATGTAATTAAAGATCATCGAGGAATGCTGCTGGTGAGGACGAGACAGTACGTAGAGATCACGTCTGAATATCATCGGTTTTAATCGGAGACGCGATAATCCTGCCTTCGGTTTCTCAATAACTGCGAGAATATAAATCTTCGTACTTTATGACTGTTGCAACAATAAACCGGGGAGAAATATTCTCGCGGCCTCATGAATAAAAGATAAATAATTATTTAATGAAAAAAAAAAAAAAAAAAAAAAAAAAAAAAAAGATCGAACCTCTCCGATCAATTACTCGTCATCCCAGATTTCAAACATCTCGTCAACCGTAACGCGAACGATACGCCCTGACATTAACGTAAAATAAAGTTATACTTCATCGCTACGATTAATCACTATACTTTGCTAAACGACGCGACGTTGTTGCTCGGAAAGCACCAAGTGTATAATACGTTCCAATAAATCTCCCATAACGCGTATCCTGTAATAACCAACGTTCTCGTGTATCATTAGCCCCCCTCTTATTGTCCAGCGTGTGTGTGCTCGGTACGTGAATCCGAAAATACGCGAAGCCACGAGAAGAAGCAGAGACGCGGCGGGTAAAAACGCGTCCGCGTGGCTGTGACGAAAGCGCCGAGCAAATGACATCAAGGATTTCTAAACGAGAATAATTATTAAACCGTGATGAGAAACGAACGCGTGTCATGCCCATTATGGAAGCGTTACTCGAACGACGCAAAGCGCCTGCCGATAAACTCCGACACGAGGCCGGAAAACACAGACGCACACGGGCACCGTGTTCGAAAAGTTCAGCCTCGTGTAAAATTGTTTCGCGCACGCAAAATGAAATCCACGGTTGGTGGCCCGCGTTTTCTTCGACGTTTCCACGTTTCCGGCCGCGTTGTTTCTCCCGCGAAATTCCAAAGCCCACGTTTCACGCGACTTTGTCACACGCGCGCGCGTCGTATTACGTACGGACGAATGACGTGTACAGACACACGTGTGCCTCTTATCTCTCGCGTAAAACAAGCCACAGCCCGGAGGGCACCGAACACTAATTAGGATAAAAACTATTCCACGTGGAAAGTTTCTATACCCACGGAAAACTCTGCCTCGTCATGATCGACGTTGACAAACCGTGGGCTGCCATCCGCGGTTACGAAACAACGAAATAGTTGCCGCGTGGTTTTCTACGGTGCAACTTTCCGTCCTTCTACCAATTAAATAATTCGAAAGCTCGTCGCTCGTCGCTCGTCGCGGACGAACGAGCCCAGGCTGGAGAAATTTCAAAGAGCGATCCGCAATCGCGGGGAAAAATCGCGTTCGCTCCTTATCTGAACAGTGATAAATTTTCCAATTAATAACAGACACTGTCAACTGTCAATAAATCAACAGAGACACTGTTTCGTCAGGGAATTCCGAATCGATCGTATACGTGCTACGTTTTTCATTAATCTCGTTGTTAATTCGAAAACTGTAAGAAAAGAAACGTTAACGCGAATTTCCTCTATTTTCAATTGAAAAGAAAATTATAATTAAATGATGTCTCGAGCTGCAAATTCTTTATCGAAAAGAGTCAATTCCTCTCAAAACCAACGTATAGTCGTCGTTTCTGCATTCGAAAATAAATGACCGAACGTTCGGTTCGGTTTCCGAAGGAATAACCAAATTCTCGAGGAAACGCGCGCGAGCCGCCTACGAGTTCACGAAACGTATATACGCGTTTGGACAGTTCGTTCTTCGCGTTCCCCCCACCGCGGCGAGCTCGCAGTTGACTTTGACCCCAAGCAGGCGAACGCGAGCGAGACGAAGGCGCGCGCGATCGGTGACGAGAGGAACGTATAATTATGTACGTACGAACTGGTGTACACAGAGAGGCGAGTGCGTCGATGGGATCGTGTATTTCCGCGCGTATACGCGCTATGTTGTAGCTGCGAGCGAGCGAACGAGCGAACGAGTCGGTGGAATTGCGACGTGAGCAGAGCCTGGTCGTGCCCCTCTCGTCGCGCGCGGCGATTGGTCTACTACCGTCTGTCTGTATCTACTGTGGTAGCACTCGACGTACTACGCACCAGCGATGGTACAGTCTTGACAAACAATCTACGTCTTGGCATCGCCGTCCCCGACACGGCGCTGATCGTCCATCGAGCCAATTATAGATTGCTACACTGTAGATCGGAAATACAGCTTCGATCTGAACGGAGGTAAACAATGGGAATCGCGGGGACACCGTAATATATAGTTCCGGTGGGTTGGTTGACATTTTTCAGAAATACACCAGCCGTGTCGCGCGAGGAGCTGGCGATGCTCAAAAATACTTACACACCAGGAAGGGAGAATATTCGAATGCTTGTTGGAATTTGTTTTAGAAATAAATTAGCAAAGAACGTTGCGCGACGCTTGAAAATACGCTGGAGTGTTATGGTGCTCGCGAAAGCATTCGAATGTTTGTTTAAACTCCTTGGAAATAAATTAGTCGTGTTGCGTGAGGAAAATAATATTATATTAATACATATTATAATAATTGATATATATATATATATATATATATGTGTGTGTGTGTGTGGATTCTTTCTTTCGATAACTTTTTTGTTTCGCGATCATTCCCGAAAAATGATTTTACTTAAGCGAGAATCGAGGCAGCTTTTGCAAATTGATAGAGCATTCAGTTTTAGAATGAGCGTAGTTATAGTTGATAGAATCGATGTTTGCCAGGCTATTATAAATTACATCTTCCACGACAACCGAGATCGCGACACGATAAGAGTAACCGCGTGCAACGCTGAAATATCAACGCGTTGAGATATTTGTACAGTTGTCTTTGTCGCGCAATATGCAAAACATCGCTCGTCTCTTTCTACCAGAGAGAGGAGGTATGTCTTCATTTCGTTCGGATCGTGTAATTCTGCTGCAGTCCCTCAATTTTTTATGCTCCAATCCCGCTTTTGTTTCCAACGAGACAAAAATTGTCAATATTTTATTCCGATGGTGGTAATACGTCACCAGGTATCAATAACAGATTGTTCGAATTTTTCTGACTGACAATGAGACTTAATAGGATACAGGATTTTCCCATTATAATTTTCAAATGCCCATACTTTCAAATTGTAACTGCTAGACATGTAATTAAAAGTAAATTAAAGATCTTTAACACGCAATCGAAGAGAGAAATTCAAAAATGTTTCTACAACTGTCAAAGGTCAATTTATAGAAAATTTTTTATAGAAAAAAATTTACGAGAACTTCGTCGAGGGATGATACGTCAACAAAATCGGTTCGTTAATTGCATTTGTATACGACGACGTTTTTATTTCACGAACGAACATCCACGCACTTGAGCTAACACTCGCGCCAGGGGAGAGCAAGAATCGGCCAGCTACGCGTACAGGTTTTATTCAAACACGCGTAGCTGGCATGGTAGGAGTTGGTTCGATTCTTAGTTTCAAAAATCTTCTATTCGTACCGATAAGAATGTCCCGATAGGCAAAATACTCGCCCTCGAGTGACACTTTTCTTTCCTTTTTTTCTTTCTAAATCCAACGTCTGCCCTGATCTCTTTTCATTACTGCGAACGGCAGTCCGCGTTTAGAATAAAAAGCTAGAGATGAAATTACGTAATCTCGTGGAACGTTTGTGACTTCATTTTTTCTTTTAGAAAATAGGATATCGCGGTGGTTGGTGTTGTAACATGCACATGTCGTGGATGTATAAAAGTAGCAAAGTGTACACTTGCTTAAAAAACTGTGCTTTAATAACAACGAGCAGCGCCAAGACGATATATTATTTAACATCTTTCCTATATAATTTTGCAAAGCAAACGAATATGCATGCCGCGATAAGATAGGTCGGAGTTTAAGGTTTCGTATCTTCGTACGCACGTACGCGTGTAGGAAATCGTTGTTTTTCTTTGGCCTTTATCTGTTCCATACCCGCTTAATTCCATCGAAGATGCAACGATGTGCACGCCGAACCAAACTGCAATTGCACTTTACGTATCTTCGCGAATGTGAACTTTGAGTTGACAACACCTCGACGACAAACCTGACGAAAAATGTAATTTCACCATTGTGGCAGAAGAAAATTGACATAATCGCAGATATGCACGTTCGTCAGAGTTTCTTGAACGTCCTGTAAGTGATTGTCGTATGTAGAATTGTGTACGCTACCAACTATATCGCGAATAATTACTATACAGAACCGAAGAAATAAAAAAAATACATTTAACACGGCGATACGATATACCTATACGTTGCTTGCATTCACTCGACAGTTAATGAATAACATGAATCGAGTCGCCTTCATCGCGGAGAGAAATCGTAGTAAATCGCGGATTACGCGTTTTCACGTTGAAAATATTTAAATTTTACATTTGCACTTCTCGGAATATGCAGAACGTCTCGCAGAAAACGTTCATCAGGTTCGTATATCATTTACGCGTAATTCTAGTAGATGGCAAGTCCTGCACAGTCTCGTTCTACTACGTATGCCAAGTAGCGTAGTGTTACGTGGTCTGCTGGAAGAGTTTCCAATCTTTTCCTACAAATAACGCTTCGCTGAGAGTGTATGCTCGGTTCCGTCGAGGTACGCATTCTTTTCGCGTAACGATAATCATCATATTCAGAATCGAAATTGACAGCCGAAAGTCTATGCTTTAGAAACGTGTGTCAAACGTGTTTGTCTCTGATCGTGAAACACGAATGATCCGCGATTTTTCGCATCAGCGAAATGTGCTTTCCTTCGTCCCGGATAAATGAAAGAAAAAAAAAATCTAGCAAAGATTACGAGGAAAATCGATAAATTTTAACACTTGTACCGGAGAAACATTGTGAATAACATTTGCGTTCAAAGATCAATGAAGAAACTGACAAATAAATGAACGCGTCGTGGATCGGTAAAGTTCCAAGTTCTGTCAAGAGCTCATTTGAATTACCAATGCCGAACTACGTTGCCAACGTTCGTGTGATGTAACGTGATCAATGTGTCGCTTTCCACGAATCGGTGCCTTTTCGGTAGGCGCAATATCATTTTAGGGCGTACTCGGTTATTTAGTAATCACGACCAACAAGTTGTCCTTCGAGAGAGTTGAATTTCGTGGCGCGCGAACGCGAAAGCCAGTGACGAAAGAAGATCTTCCCCCGTTCTTCTCCCGTCGTCGAGAATGACGCCGAGTTTCATTGAGGAAATTCTACTTAGCCGTCGACACGCTGTTTTCTCCGCGTGCGTACGTACGTGTTAGTTTCCGCGATATGTGTACCTCGCTCGCGCCGCGCCCTTTCTCGTCGTCGTCTGAACGTGGAAATTAATCGTCGTGCAACAACATCCTCTTCAGCCTTCAAACAATATCAATGACATAAATTCCATGGGATTTTATCATACGTAATTTATTCGTAATTGCGCAACGAGATATTCACCAGAAACTGTTTACTTCCAAGAAATCCTTGTTGTCGAACTCTGTCGCGTTAAACGTTAAACTGCTGGAGGAATTACGATCCGCGAAGGAAGAGGGGGGGAATATCAGAAACGCGTACCTTTTAACGATGGTCGCTCGAGTTGCTCGCGAGAAGGCCACTGAAAAAGATGAAATATTTTCCCTTCTCCCACAGAGAAGCAAATCCTATCGCCCGGTAGAGACGGACTCCGGCGCGGTATATATTTTTCTCGCGCCTCCCTGGTCTTCGCGCGTGAAAATCACAATGCCGTGCTGAGAGCACGTTGCCGAGTTTTCTTTTTTTCTTTCTTTTTCTTTTTCGCCGTATACCAACTAGGTTCAAGAACGTGAACGTTCGCGAGCGCGTTGCGTCGAGTTGCGTCACATTTCAATGATCCAGCGACGCGCGCGGATGTGTGCGTAGAGACGCGTATGAGGCCAACACACACAGGCACCGCAGGCCGCAGGAATATTTTATACGGGACACCGTAACTCGCCGGGGGAAAAAAAGAAAGAGAGAAGTGACGTTCTCTCCGTGCGAGGGACAGCGAGAAAGACGAACCGAAAGCGAAAAGGGAGGAACGAAGAGGAACGGCCCCGGCGAACAAACCGTAGGGACAAACTGGCCGAGCCACGAGAAGGAAGGAGGAGGCTCGGAGCTGTGGCAGAGAAGGGCGACTAAATAGCACGCGAGGTCAGTGCCTCGAATCGGAGATCGGGCCCAATCAGTTTGAAGCAGATAAAACTTGTGTCGTAGTTCCCAGCGAGGTCTTTGCTTAATGAGCAAAACTACTCATTTCAAATTACGCAGCCTTCGTTGTTCAAGCGGTCCTACCTAACGAACCATCCACCACTTTCGATGGTGAAACCGAAATTTCAGATTCCGTAATTCCTCACTGACAATGAGTATAATTGCATACGAAATTGTATGCTAACAGGCAAAAATAAGGTTGAGTAGCTAGTAAGCAAGAAGTACAGAAATGTTTCGTTAGACGTGTATTACGGAATAAGGCACGATACGTAATGTCGACGAGTACGTATCGATATGAGGTATGTTTACTGTTTTTGTACGAGGTTGTATGTCTGTCAGTCGAGAAAGTTTAATATAACAGAGTTTGGAAGTAAAAGTTTGTTGTATAAACACGTGAGAAAATTGGACAAAATTTTATGATAATAGTTATCCATGGTTTTGTTTGCCTAGGCAGAGGCACTGTTTAATAAATTATTTTTATATTCCTAGCTTGACAAAATGTCGAAATCTGCTACTAAATAATACCTGTTTCACATTTATTTGATCAGAATTATATTTTCATTATTAGAGAACGGATTCACGGTATGAACATAAAACGCGTAACGTTTAATCACTTATTGGACTCCGTTTCATGAAAATTATTAATTTCTTTTTTCCCCCTGTACGAAAATTATAATTTATATCTTTTATGCGATGTGTTCAGTAACGCCTATAATGCGTGAAACGAATCGATAAATAATTTTATCGGAGTTTTTGTATATTAATTTTCAAATAACTTCTGCAACAAATAAATAGATGCAATTGATACGCGTATTTCGTATCGAAATAATTAAGTTAAAAATAATTCAACCGAAAGCGTGTATTCCATCGCGAGTAGAGTAAGCAGCGTAAACCTGTCGTTCATAAAATGGGACTGCGATAATTAGAGAAACTGCAACGTTCTTGCTTATTACGCGCTATAAAAAAAATCCTCGATTGATACCAAAAGTTTTCGTGTTTCGTCACATGACCGAGATATTCTTAGCGTTATAAAAATAAAATTGCATATTCAGAGCAACATTTTTATTAATGGAAATGACGAATCAAGATCATTTTGATATTAACATACTTCCAAGAGTAAAACATCGAGAGTTTCTGCGCAAATAACACTTTTTGTCACCTGATAGAAACACCTGATAGAAACAAGACAGAGACAGACATTGAGATTACGCGTATTGCGCGCCGACGCGACAGTGTAAAATTTCAAGTTTCAATCGAGCGGCATTTCTCTCTCTCTCTCTCTCTCTCTCTCTCTCTCTCTCTCTCTCTCTCTCTCTCTTTCTCTCTCTCTCGAAACGACAAGGAAAGAAGAAAAAATCGCGAATTTTTGAACCTACTTAACGCGATTATACAAGACGAACAAAAAGCAGATATTTTTCTTGTGCAAGGTAAGTATGCGTCCTTCCATTGATGTACGTTATGTACATTTGTCATCATAAGCAGAAGAGATTTGCATGGAGTCGTTAGAAATTTTCCGCGTGTATGAGCGTTGTCGCGCGTTTCTTTCCCGAACGCCTTCTCGCAGGCAAGAGTCGACTCGGTCAAGAGATCCCATCAACGACTCTCTCTCTCTCTCTCTCTCCCCTGCTCTGCCACCGTCCTTTTCACCGTTTCCGTCTCTGTCTGTCTTCGTGTACGCTCCGATCAAGGCCGTTCGCCGGCCGCACGCTGGAAAAAACTGCCTCTGCTCGCCGCGCGCGATTTTTCATTTATTATATCTCAGCGCGGGCAACGCAACGCAACGCAACGCAACGCAACGCAACGCAACGCAACGCGAGGCGACGGAACGTCCGAGTCTGTTGCAACCGACGCAGAAAACCCCGGGCAAAACCGGGGGCTTTTATCGCGAAGGAAGGAACGCTTTATTAGATGCTTAGCCAACGAGCGTGCAAGGGGGTGCGTGGTATTCTTGTAACAACACTGAGATAAACCGCCGCAACACAGACAACAGAGCGCAACGCGCAACGCCGCCGCTGGTACACACGACGCATGGCAGAGCGTGCAACCGTTGCACGCTCATCCGTGTGCACCTTGTTTATGTGTGTGTGTGTGTGTGTGTGTGTGTGTGTGTGTGTGTGTGTGTGTGTGTGTGTGTGTGTCTGTCCACGAAGCGTCCAACATACGTAACGAATGTGCGATACTCATTAGGAGAGTCAAGGGTATGTTACGTGAAGAGTGCGGTTACGCTCCGTGTCTGACATTACGTCACTGAATGTGCATCTGTCGGTGAACACGCAACGGACGGCCGGAGTTTAGCACGAAGAACGTGCAAGCGCCACCGAAACGCGATACCAGACTGCTCGGTTGAAAGGGAAAACGTTTCTTTCGCTTTTTTTCCCCCGAGCGTTGCTCGATTTTCATCGAGCGGCTACGCACTACGCGGCTACGCGAGATTCTCCTCCCCTCGGCCTCGCCTCGCTCGGTTTCGCCTGGTCTCCGTAACCTCGCCGTGTCTCGATTTCCGGGCAACCAGATTGAACTCTCGCGGTACAAATTGTTGAATTTGAACGCGAACGCTTCCGATTCGTTCGACGCTTCGACGAAGGAAGGTTCGATGAATTTTCTTTCGCGGGATATTCTGAAAAGCAGCATTCGATGAGCCAAACTACTGAATGATAACGTTGAATCGATAATGAATTAAACAGGAATCGACGAACTCGCTATACTTGGAATTAGAACTACCGGCTCACTCAAAACTAAAAAAATAAAATAAAACATTTTACATTTCACGAGAAATCATTTAAATCTCTAAAAACACGCTGTAATTCTGTAAAATATCCAACAAAAATTGCAAACTGGTCATTTTGACAGTTTTGGTGTTAAATATTTCGCATCACGTCGTGCGATGAAAAGATAAATTACGCTGCGCAGACGTGATAAATCAATAATAAAGAAATATGAATGCTCGGCTAGCGTTTGAGGAAAAGCCGAGAAGGAAATCCGTACAGAGATGTACAGAGACGTACAGAATCGCGTCACAAAATATGGGATCTTCCCGATCGAGTCCGACGCTTTTACCATATCACGTGAATCTCTGATGTCGCGTTTCAAATGACGTAAGCGTCTGAGTTTCTTGATTACTCGATGGAATATTTTAATTACCGCCTGCCCACGTGTTGCAAAGTCCTTCGCATTCAGATTTCAAGCGTACGGATCTCACAATGCCGTATGCAACGACACAATCCGCCGATACGACGATAAGCGACCTCACGGAACGTGAATCGTTATCAATTGTTGCGCGAGTCAATCCGCGAGGCCTAACACGGGACAGAGATATAAACGAGGACATGTAATTACTAGCGTACTTCGCTAATCCACGTAACGTTCGTGAAACGTCGCGATCACGCGAAAGATGCTGCGAAATTCCCATCACGATCAATGTTGATTAAACTGTCGAGAGATGGAAAGATTGGATCTAGTTCACGCTGGATCAATGGATGCACGTCTGTCTAAATCCACTGGTCAAATCTACCAAAGATAATTGTGTAAATAACGTAGAACCAGCTGGATTTCTCTTGCCTCTGAAGAGTCTTTGCTGTCGTCTCTTCAGCTTTCTACCGTACACACACGTGTTCGAGACGATACGACGGAGGCGGAGGAGAAAGACCAGCAGTGAGCAGTCGAGGTGAATATTCAATCGCTCGGGGAAACAAAGTAAGTAAAACAAACGCGATATCACAGGAAAAAACGGCTGGCTGATCTAACGGATCCAGCAGATTCGGCCAACTTCGAACAATTTTGTTTCGCCTTGACTCGACTGTGACTCGGTTGAAGCGAAGATTCAAAGGCAAATACAACCTTGCCTTTTGTTCGAAACGAACCGAATTCAATGTAACGAGCTACGTCGTAGTCAGGATCTAAAACCTGCTCGCTGCGTCTCTGCACGAACGCTAGAGAGAGAGAGAGAGAGAGAGAGAGAGAGAGAGAGAGAGAGAGAGAGAGAGAGAGAGAGAGAGAGAAACAGAGAGAAGAGGAGGGAAAGACGCTGGTCAGAGAACGCCGAATACGATAATTGCGCTTATCGGAAGGTGACTCGCGGAAGGAATTCAAATAACAAGAAACCTGTCGTGCAACACGCCGAGAAAATCGCTCGAGGCGAGAAATTCTGCGAGAGAAAGGTGAACACCGGCGTTCTGCCGACGGATCGGGCGAGGCTATAAAGCACGGCCGGCATGATTCTGTCGCAATTTACGGCAAGTGGAAATCGCAGCCTTGCTCCAGGCAAGGTAAATAGAGTGTCGACCACCACCGAGTGGTCGGTGAACACTGACAGCTGACAAGACGCGTTTCACAAACGCGTTTTACAGGAACCACCGCGAATTTTTTTTCTTTTCTTTTTTCTTTTTCTGCTTTTTTTCTTTTTTTCCTCTTTTCTTTTCTTTCTCCGTGAAAAAGTCCGTGACTCCGCCGCGGTGACTTTCGATCGAGTTACGTTCGAGCCGCAGACAATGATCCGTGGCACGCGACGCGTTACGAAATCGTCGCTTTTTGGTTACCCTATAAAATTTATTGTCGCTAAAAATAAAACGGTCGACCTACTATCGTCGCGCGTTTCCTCGAGGGTTTCGCGTCACAAACATCGCGATCCTCCTCTTCGGTAGATGTGCTGCACGCGCTCGCACCGATTAAGAATGTTTTCATTGGTCACGACGTTACGAGTCTCGAAGTGGGAAAAGTTGGAGGGAATCGCGAGACAACGCTTGGATTGCAAATTTGATCGAAGCGTTGACTCGCCGGTGGACTTTGGTTTACAACAGTTTGCAACAGTATCTCGTTACGAGATTGAATATTCAACATTTTTGAGATATTCCACATCAGGCTGATGATATCTGGTCGTTTATGAGCGTAGAAACGCATGTGATTTATATAACACTCGAGCGAGTGTCTCTATTTTAAAAAGTTTCATTTTTTTAGTTTGAATCTGCATAAATAATTACAGGTGACACTTGGATATTTACATGAATATTTATGATTAAGGTAAGGTAATCCTTACTCGATGCATCGTTTTTGTAATAATTGTACGTCAGAGAAAATCATCTGTCAGAGACAATGCAATCAGCATCAAATGCGCATGATGGGGAACAGAGTTTGTAAATATTTCTATAAACAAAACGACAAGAAGTGTCGATTCAATTAAAGTAACGATAATGACCGGACGTCTCTTACAATTAAACTCGGTGGTCGCCGAGTCTGACAGAGTAGCGTCCGATTCTACTTTGTCACTGACTGTGAGACGCGTTCCATCGGTAAAAGAAGGAAGCGCAAATTAACCTATCGAAGAACCGATTGTCACGTTAACAGCGACGATTTCGTTCACGATATTTCTAATCAATTTTCGTTTGTCGATTTATATTCGTTGTCCCGCAATGTCCCTGCTGTGCAACGTTTTCTAAAGGAATTCCAAGAATTCGCTATGTATACTCCACATAGTTTCATAAACTTCAAAGAAGTCGCATTATTTATAACTCGCGCGTACTTTATTTATAACGCGGTAAGATATTACTGGGACCTTAACGGGTTGACGCGCGCGTTCCTTAAACTTAATAAGCTGCGCGTCGATCGACCACCGTTCCCAGTTCTCTCGTTCGACTTCGCGATCGAAGCAGGTGGACAAATGAACGAGTGAAAAAAACCGGAGGAAGCTTCTACCGGTCCTGACGGTCGTCGGGCCCGAAAGTAAGCGAAGGGAGAGATGACCTCAAGATGATGATATCGGCAACGTGGTCGTCGCAGGGTCGTACCGCAGAGGTGGCAGAGAAAGAGAGCAAGAGAGCGAGAGAGCGAGAGAGCGAGAGAGCGAGAGAGAGAGAGAGAAAGAGAGAACGAGAGAGCTCGGTGGAGAGAGGAGGAAAAGAGATCGACGAGGGAGACGCGGCAACGACGCCAGTGTTGCCTCGTGCAAAAATAACGTGGAAAGCCTGCTTTAAACTCAGCCGACCGCGCTCACTCGAAATATACGCAGCGCGCGCGCGAGCGAGCGCGAGCGCGACCGCCTCCCGCCTTCCACCAAATCATTTTTAAATCTCATTGAACAGCAGACGGTTCGGAAAATTCGCATTAATTGCGCCACGCTTCGTTAATGACGACTGTGTAACGCCCTGTCTAAACAGCACGCGCGAACGACGCGTCGCTTCGATCCTCGGGAAACGTTTCGCGTACACGCCGTAAATGGACGCCGTGGAAACCGACGCCTCCGGAGATCGTTCCGTTCGGTTAATCTTTCCTTCCAAACCGCCCGATTATTTTTAGAGGAAATTCTATTGGCCATCTCCCCCCGTTCGGCTGTTTGAACGGAAACGATCGAATCGAATTCGAAGCTGTTCGAAAGCTTTCCCTTGGTATTCGTACAATTTCGGATCGCAGTCGTTCGCGGTCCTCCGTCGTTCGCGCGAGTCGGAACAGCGAAAGTACCAATCTTGTTCCGTTAAAAGCTTCTTGCTCGCGCACGATACACGTACATGCGTAACCTAGTTTCTGAAGTAACCTAGGTTTTGAACGCGTGCCCCTGGAATTTTATTTTCATTTTCAACTTCTGGTCTGATTAACGCTCGCGCGTTTCGTCAGAGTATAACGAAACAGGATGCGTTATAATCTGAAACTAACTAGAATTTAATTACTTGGAAATGGAACATCGATCAGTGAAACGGCAGGTTAATCGTTTTTCTTTTTATTTCTTATTTCTTATTAAGATTGATCGAACAGTAAGAACAAAAGTTGAAAGAAATACTAAAGTATTTAAGTACTTTTAGATGCAAGCATCTAAATCTTCCTTAATACAAGCATTTCCCTATTTGCACGCTCGTTGTAAATATATCGAAGTAATTACTACTTGGAAGACCAGATACTTATCTGTCCTTTCATATTTTGTGACAGAATTAATAACAAATTGGACATTCAGGCGGAGAAAGGTAACCTAAGGGACCTACAAAGACACTCGGTGTTTATGTTGTCAGTTCATATCGTAACAGATACAAGAACAATGTTTCTCTGTCTCGTATAATGTCTATCGTTTGATAACGTTTTCACGTTTCTCCCTGAAAGACTCATCCTCCGTAGAATTATAATTGAACGAATCGTAATTGGAAAAGGAAATGTTGTGCATGCTGTTCGTAAACAAGAAAGCTTACAGGGAACTCGTAGACGATAAAAAGACATAATTCCCGACTATGTAGATAAGTATATTTGTTCAAGAGTGTTTCGACAACTTCAGACACCAAGTATTTTAATCCTGCAATCCCTCTAACCCATAAAGAATCCCAAAATAATTTCTCACAAAAATAATTGAGACTTTTCCATCGCCGACGTGAGAAAAAATAGATTGACTGGAAAAGAACTAGAAACGAAATGTGGCTGTTGATCTCGTACAAAACCTGAACTCGGAACAACAATGAAACAATGTACAAAAATTTCACACGAAGAAATACCCGAAGAATTTCTCCTGGTAACTCCAACCTCGAACGAACAACGCAAACGAACGTTTATCGCAGAAGAAAAAAGCAGGAAAACAAAGGGAAAAAATGAAAAAGAAAAAGAAATAAAAGACGCGGCGTGGCAGACCACGAAATCGGAGATTACGAGTTAACGCGAACCCGGGACTTTCGTAATTGTCCAACCACCGCCTCGGAGTCTTTTATTGCTCTGCGAACGCGCGAGACATCCACGTGGAAGACAAAGCCCGCTTTTCAGCCCGGCGTCTGAAACGACATAAAATCCAGACGGAGTAAACGGGCAAAATAAGAGGCTGCGGTGAAAGAATGGCGCGTTACCGGGAGGATACCGAGAGGATTCTCAGACCGATGTCTACGCTCGGTTACCGATTATTAAAGCACGGCTGTCTAATCGTCATGGACCGAACGGCCACGACTTGCGGGCAGCGAGTACTAAAACCGGACGGATGACCGACCTTTGCCGGTTTCACGGGCTCTCGAAGCTGTTGCTGCTGTTGCTGTTGCTTCTTCTTCTTCTTCTTCTTCTTCTTCTTCTTCTTCTTCATCTTCTTCTTCGTCTTCTTCTTCATCTTCTTCTTCGTCTTCTTCTTCGTCTTCTTCTTCTTCTTCGTACGAACGAGCCGGCGATCCTGTAGCTTTGAGAAATCAGTCTGAACCAACGGCGCCGATATTGCTTAAGGGCTTTTCACGTTTCGAACACCGAGAGGAGAGGAGAGACCTTTCCGTCGCTTTCCTGTTTCAGTAATATCCGACCGGTGCCGGCATTCTTTCTGGATATCCTTGACTGCTTTCCAGCTCCAAGGTTGAATTTTCAATCAAAATTTTCAATCGGAGCGTGCAAGCCTGAGCAATGAAATCACCACGATTTTCGACGAAATTCACCGGACTTAATGAGATACAACGTTGGACGAGGAATCGGTAAAGGGATGGAAATTTCCAGAGGAATTTTCCGCTGGTTTTGTGGAGCACGATGATTAAACTTAAATCTGGATATCCCAGGTTCGTGTACACTGAAATAATTAATGGGAACCAGTGCCAGTGTCGGACGATGTTGGACTATGTCCGCCGGTTTAAAACGTAGATATTGTAAACGCCACCGAAGGATGCATTCGCACGCGTACGGATAAGCAAACGCGATACCGAGTATCTGTTGAAACGTCACGCGAAAGTATGTCACGTCGTGCTTTGACGCGTCGAACAAAAAATTGTTCTGCACAATTCCGAAACTAATGACTCTAATCTGCCGGAGAATCTAATCTCTCGAATAAGTGTGTAACCTGAGCAGAAATTTATTTCCAATGCTTAAAAAAAAAAAAAAATATTTTATACACGCTACGCATATTTTACGCGATTTTTGCATCGTGAAACTCCCGCGTGTAGCGCGTAAAAATCGGCAGCCCGCTAATCGGTAATAGGATCTTTTACTCCGTGGCAGAAAATTTATTGGGAGCAGAAGCAGCTAGAGTTTGCCTTGACTCGCAGAACAAAGTACTTAAATGACGCGACGAAGCAGTAAACATTGAGACGTTAAGTCTCAATCTGAGAACCATGGCCATAATACACAATAGTTATGCACGTCGCAGATAATACCGTTTATTACCGTCGCAGACTATCCTCGTTTATTTATACTCTCACTCGTACACGCGACCGGCCCCGCGAGTAGAAAACACACGACGCCGGAGATACAGATATTTATACACAGACACCACGTGATTGCACGCTGTTTCGCGCCTTGCATGTGAACTTTGCAGCTGCACTAAACGGATTTTTCGCAACCGGACTCTCGGCGCTACATGGCTACCTTCTGAACCGAACCTCCGGAGCCGAACGTTTTTACCGATCGCCCTTCTCGTCTCGCTTTACTACAATTCGCTCGAGAAAACGTCCAGCATATACTATTGACACTTATATCCTCCACGTATCTCGCCGGGGCCGTATTAATAAATCTTTTGAAAATTTATCCCGTGAGATTCTTGCACCCGATTGCTTTCTCATGTGCTTGTCGCTGGAATTGTTTTATGGTGAACGATGCGAATGAAATGCTTTTCTTTCTTTCTTTCTTTCTTTCTTTCTTTCTTTCTTTCTTTCTTTCTTTCTTTCTTTCTTTCTTTCTTTCTTTCTTTCTTTCTTTCTTCCTATTGACAGTCAGTTTTTGCACGTTCGTGAATTGTTAATTATTTAAAAGTGAATTACACAGAGAGATGTTTTTGTCAATTACGTGAAAATTGTGCAACGATCTTCTGCACGCGTAAATCTAAAACAACCTTGCGAACGAGATTTTTTGCACGCATAAATTGAAAATGATAATCTCGATCTCGTCTAATCTTGCGTGCTTCGATTAAGATAAGATAGAATTATTCGAGTGGAAAGGATATTCGAATCGAGCCGGGTAATTTGTTACTTAACAAATTCAATCGCGAGCAATTTTCAGCAATCTAATGCTCGAAAACAAACTATTTAACTTGTTATTAGCGAAATCACATCGCGTACTTGCATTGGTAGCTCGCCGGTCGTGAAATTCCACGACGACACGACTTTTACTCGTCAAAAAGTTTGTTCGATTAATATGTTACCAACATTCTCAATTGTAATTGTGTTCACGATTCAATATTACTTTGTTTCCAAAAATTATTCCATCCAACGAAACTGAACTCTTTATAACAACGTCTCATTAATTCAGATAATGCTATCGCGAAGATATTCTCTCATTTTTCAAGTCATAAATTAACTTTCAGCAGCAGAAATTCATTTCAGAAATTACGAGTCGCAATATTTCTATTGTTTCGGCACTTTTACTCCAACTTGGGTATTTCAAACGGTGCTCCAATTTAATTTACAACGTAGCACCGTATCAAAAATTACGGATGCCTCGTGCAACGCACGACATGCGATCGTTGCTGACTATTTCGCGTGAAGTTCAACGTCGTGTACGGCAAGGCGCGGTGAGACTCGAGTAATCCTGCCGGTGTCCGTATTCACGTTCAGCTAAAATATCACCGATGGAAATCGCGACGAGGCATAACCGTCGACGAGGCGTCGCTGTTTACCGGGAAGCCGTATTTATTTCCCTCGATTTCAGAACAACTCGCAAAAGTGGTCCGCTTTGAGGGAAAAGTACCAACGCGGGAAAAGTTAACTTCGCCAACTGTTAAACCGCGGCAGATCGATAGCGTGCTTTTTTTAAATTCCGATGTAACGGCGATGTGTGTTGCACGCGCGTCGTTAGAAATCAGACCGCGGCCGAGACGCTGCTAATATACGCGTGAAAAGAGGCGCGCGAGGCGACCGGCCAACTTCCAACATCGAGATCTCGCCGCCACGATTTTTATATTCATTATTCCCCGGCTGAATATTCTTGGGCGGAGAATTTCGATTCACCGAGAACGACGGCCGAGAAAGCGGCCGCGTGAAATTCCTGCCGGTTTCAGAAGGCCAGAGACCGTTTTCCGCGCGAGCGGGGAACGGCCACGCGTAAAACGAAAAGGAGGATACAAAAAAAAAAAAAAAAAAGAAAAGAAAAAAGGAAAAATCTTTTTACGCCGGCGCACGGCAACTCAATCGAGAAAATAAACGTCCGCAATCGGAAAAAGCCAGAACGCGTATGAAAATCACGCGGACAGAAGTTCGACGCGGAGAACCTGTTTTCTGCGTTCTGTCGTCCCTTCTTTTTTCTTTTTCTTTTCTTTTTTCTCTTTTTTTTTACATACCACGAATATTCTTTACTCGTTGTATTGTACCGTACACTATCGTTCATAAGTGTACGAACGTTTTGCAACGTGACGGTTCATTCCGAGTTCATCAAAGTGTACAAATTAATGAGACGAATTAATCAGACGCGACATTTGCTACGTCAAGAGATTCAGCAATAACAGTATTTGTTTTACAACTTTCCTGAATTTCGCAGTATAACGTACGTAATAACTGAGCGTTGCGTTTAGCGGCGTGTGGAATTACGATAAAAACTTGATAAAAAAACCGTGGATATTTCTAATTATCGAATTAGTCGTTCTATCGTTTATCTTGAATTTATTCTTCCACGCGAGAAAACCGAAATACGACATTATTACGATACGATTGTACGATTGTACGATTTGTTATCAAAAATAAGGAAACGTCCACTTTGGATTGTACTTTTGAACGATAGTGTATGTCCACGCTGAAAAAATCTAAAACGACTGGCTGGCGCCTTTCTCTTTCTTCCTCTCTCTTTTTCTCTTTCCCTATCTTTGTCACGCGTATTCACGGTCAACGTTTCGGCAGTGACGAGAGAATATGAGTCGTCGAGTCTCGTTAGAATCGCTGTAACCAATCGCGAATACGACCATGCGAATCAACGCAATAAAGTCGTCCAATAAAACGCGAAAAAATCGCGGACTATCTGGCCGTAAAAATAGCTGCGTCTAATTATTTACAGGAAACTTTATATCATTCGACAGTGCGCGAAGGAACGATTAATTTCCTGTTACCGATCGTAGCTTTGAAACCTTACGCGCGGCGATTTTTTAGAGATTTTCAATCGACTCGAGTTGCAGTATTTGTTTAAATCTGTATCATTTACAGTCTGACAGATTAGTGCAGAAAGAAAAAAAGAAAAGAGTAGAAGAAGGAAGATACAACTTTCATATTTATTTAATTAATTGGAAGCTCAAAATTAGTAGCTTCCTCATCTAAGATTCATTTCGTGAATTTTGCAGTTTTCAATGTCTCGATTTAGCCAAAGTTCTGCTCAAATGACAAAGATCGATTGACGCAACAACAAATGACATGAAAACTGTCAGATGCATTTTCCATTTTTCTATCGACCAATGGGAAAGTTAAACACTCGTAATTTGTCGGTTTAAATGCGAAGTTTCGTTCGCTACGAGAAGCGTCCTAACAAACGCGCATGGCTATTACGTAAGACGAACGCGGGAACGCGAAAACGACGAAAAGGACGCGTTATACGAACCACGAAAGATAGTAGCTTCCTGCGATGGGTTTTGTCAGTGTCAAACGTATTGAAACACGCGCTCCAAAAGGCAAGAGTTACGCATTTGCACGTTAGATTTTACAATTTTTCAGCTAATACCGTGAAATCTCATATTATTTTATTTCATACACGTGTATATTTCCATGTCACGCGCATTCTACAAGTTTTCGTACACTTGAATTTCCAATAAGGCCTCTGAAAAGTCAAACTGATCAACTCCACTTTTTCACTGACTCGTTAGTTTCATTACGCGCCATTTTATGCCACAAGCGCGCCAATAATACCCGATTCCAATAAGTTTCATTTACTGCAAGAAGACGATACATGTACATAAATGACCCAAAGACAAACTTGCAAGATCAATTTCAAAAACGAGAAAATGTATTTTTCTCAATCTAGATCAGTAGATTGTGGAGTTGACTTTCGAACGACTCTCTGTACGAGAGAACGAAACAGACTGATTGTGAGTGACTAACCTTCCAACCAGCGCTGCTGTTGCTCTCTCCTTTTTCCCTGAAGTACGGGATATTCTGCATCATCCACTCGTAGATCTGCGAGAGAGTCAACCGTTCGTCGGGGGCGCTGGTAATGGCCTGAGTAATGAGATCGGCATAACTGTGATTTCCCCAGGCGTTCCGCCGGGAGGAATTCTTCTTGACCGGAAGCAAGCCGGTACCTTGGCCGAGAGTGCCATGCTGAGGCGGCGTGCCACTTTCGACGCCTTCGACGCCCTCTTTGCTAGCCGATACGCTCGGCACCACGTTTCCCTCGATGTATTCCTCCGGTCTTGGCAGCGGCCACGTGTGCGACCGTGCTCTCGTCTGTGGTTCGAACCCGCTCTCAAGGTCGTACGGTACCCCCTGCTGTGGTTGCAACCCGGTCTTCGACCCCGACGAAACCGGCACCGAGTCCATCATGTTCGTTTCCTCTGTGTACTCCAGTGTGACCGCGAGCACCTCGCGAGGTGCTGTCCGCCTGTTCGCAAAGTCTGTATCGCGTCGCCTTACCGAGAAACCGCGAAAACTCGCCGTAACGATCGACGGTCACGCTCTGCAATCGAAAATCGAAGCTACCAACTACGACGATACACACTGTCACTGTTTACCCCCGGTGAACCCGCACTACGTCAACTTGGTAACAAGCGTCGAAAACCGGAAAGCAGAAATCGCACGAGTCGGGATCACTTGTTTCTTTCCTTTTTTTTTTTTTTTTTTTTTTTTATCTCCCGTACGTTATATATCTCGTTTTCCTCGGGTCCCGCGTTCCTCTACGGGTTCGCGATTCGTCACACGGCTCGTTGTTTCACCGGCCACACGACCGCCAACGATATATCGCGCGCGCGGTGCGTATCGATAGGTTACTCGGCGTACCTACGTGATTGCGCGGAGAGAAAACGAGAAGCGGCGGCGAAGCGACTGCGAGGAAAAGCAGAGTATCGCGGAGTATCGCGGAGTATCGCGGAGTATCACTCGAATCGAACTCTCCCGCAGCTGGCAGCGGACCGACCGAGAATACGCTACGCTGTACGTCGTTCTGCGTATCGCGAGCGAGCGAGAGAGAAACAGAGAAGGAGAAGCGGCGCGAGAGGGACAGACGGCCGCGAGAGAGGGGGCAGACCACGTGGTCAAACTCACTGTTTACAAGCCGCGCCGTCGGTCACGTGGCCATGTTTTGATAAAGAACTTGGCCCACTGCGAGGAAAGAATCTTCGAGTTTGTTGCCTGGCGGTTTCTACGCGGCACGCTCTTGCGAAAACTTTTTGCGCCGGGGTACGGCTGGCCGTGTCGCGTCGCTTTTCGCACACGATCTCGCACGCACTCGGCCGATCTCGACGCGATCTCGACTCGTCGAACAGGCCAGACTATCGATGTCCTCTCTGCTCCGGAATCACCGCCTTTCTTCCTACTTCTCATCGATGTTCCCTGACCGAGTTCTTCCCACTCCCTCCGTCTTCTCCAATTAATAAACACACTCGAACACTTTTGGTGGACGCTCGGCAGATCTGTCTCTCCTCGGCAGATCAGTAGATCGAGACGGTGCAAAGGCGTCAGACAGTCTAACCTGTCAGAGCTTCTTGTACTTTTCGCAGCGCGATCGAACTCTCTCTTTCTCTTTCTCTTTCTCTTTCTCTCTCTCTCTTTCTCTTTCTCTCTCTCTCTCTCTCTCTCTCTCTCTCTCTCTCTTTCTCTTTGGAGTCTGACGACTTTCTCGGTTTACACTGTAAACGCAATCCGTGCACGTTCCAGATATCTTCCAAACTATATTGTATCCGTGATCAGATTCGCGCACTTTTTTCTTCTCTTTTTCCTTTTCTTTCTTTCTTTTTTCTTTTTTTTTTTTTTTTTTTTTTTTTGATCCCTAGGAAAATCAAATCACCTTTACTCCTATGCACAACTTGCCGGCAATGCAGCGCGGCGAATACTGACGAATTCTTCTGGCCGGCAGCCGGAACTGACCGAGCGGAGCCGAAGTCGCGTGAAGTGAATTCGTGGCGCCTGCCTCCGCGCGTACGAGCGGGACGAGGACGAGGCGACAAGCTGCGAGGCGAGTCGGTGAAGGAGCGAGGGATCGCGGCGACGCGAGCGAGGCCGACTGATCGATCACTCGAACGTGCGACAGAGAGAAGAGAAGGGAGATCGCGAGCGTAGCGAACGAGCGATCTGGTGGGTGGTTCGGCGCTGTGGTGGGGACGAGCAGGAAAGGTGGGGGCGAAGTAACGGAGTTGGAGGAAAGGAGAAAAACGCGGCAAGCGGGCGAGCTTGGTAGCAAAGAGGTTAGCGGAACGGGAGAGGGAGAAAGAGGCAATGATCCGGAATGAGCTGGATAAAGGGTGGAGGGAGTGAGAGACAAGCGGCGAAGGGAGGGAATCGGCGAGGGCAGCGTGGTCGGTTAGATCGACAAGGTGGGCGGGGAAAGGGGTACGTTATGCCCCCAGGGCCAGATACTGTTCTCCATACGGGGGCGAGGAGAGGGAATTCGCACGCGGCCACCTACCCCACGCTGATGAGCGTTCAATTCTCTCTTCTCTTTTACAAGTTTTCGAATAATTTCGCTGCGCATAATGATGAAACCTCCCTGGTATATTATTCGAGTTTCGCAGCAAAAAATGTGACGAACCTGTTAATCTGTATAGGCGAGTTCGATTTCATCAATTTGACTACTTTAAACCGTTCAAACGGGAGCAACCGTGTTACGGTACAGGATTTCTCAATGAAATACGCTCGACGAAATTACTTTTTTGAGAAAAATATTCTGGACAGGCAGAAATTAAACGAAGCTCCATCGAACAGAAATTGAGACTGCGAGTTCGAGACGTGCCACGTAAAATATCCGTGTATTGGGAAAGATAACATTTTTTTATTCGTCTATCGAATAATGATACTGACTTGTCAAACAAACTATTTATCTACGTGACGTAAGGTGAGGAACCTCAAAAGCGATTAAAATTGTTAATCATTTCGTAATCAATAAAAAAAGAAACTGAAGCAAGAAGTTCCAAACAATTATTAACGAGTCAACGTTCCAAATAATGATTATTATCGAGTCAAACGTCTACGACTTTCCTAACCTAAACCACGAAAATTCGATGATTTTTCTAAAAAATATCGTTACTGCTTTCTTAATGTATCGTCCACTTTTTTTTTTTCCTCCCCATAATTTTTACCGTCTTGGACGAGCTATTAATAACTTTAATGCTCTTATTGATTTTTTTTGTAATTTCTAGGCTTGGAAACTTTTTTCCTTTGGAAGACTATTTTAATGCCTGACAGCCTTTAAGACTCTCTCTCTTTCTCTCTCTCTTTTTCTCTATACCTTCGGTTCTCGTTAAACTCGCTAAAACCTTTGAAATTTCTCGCACGATCGACCGCGTTTAAATTCCAGCGACTAACAATCAAAGCCGTTTGAAACTCGTGTCGTCGATAATTCGACGAATCGAAAGCGGACTGGTAGCTACCTGATGCTCCCTTTTTCACGCAGACACCGTTGACTTTTATGCTCGATTCGATTTCACAACGTACCCTTTGCCAACATTTCACGTCCTACGCTCGACCTTTCGCGGTTTTGTAGGATTTTAACGTTAACAACGAAGAACAAAGGTGGAGCGCAGAGTTATCGGAAGCTTTTGCTGACCTGCCGCGATAATTCGACGCAAAGTGCATGAGACGGGAAAGGTTAACGAAATGCATGAACTGGTTATCTTTTCTTTCTTTTCTTTCTTTTCTTTCTTTTTTTCTTTTTTTTTTTTGTTTTGTTTTTTTTGTTGTTTAAATGAGACGTGTAAAATGCAGATGGACTTTTGATATTTAATTGTACTTTGACATCGATAAAAATTCTGCAAAAACTACTTCGTACAGAATAATCAGTCGTTATACTTTGCGGAATTCAAACGCGATATTGAAATTGAAAAATTGAAGATGCTGCCGAAAGCACGAAACTTGTATTTAAAATATATTTAACAAATGCAACGAACGATCGAAATTCCTACGTTCGTTCGAATGAAAAATAACTAAGTTCCAGCACTATTTCAAACATCAGAGTTATGTGTCGAATGTGCATTCAGTGAATATTCTCATTTATCGAATATCAAAAATCTTTATTTGATTAATATTTATTTTCCGTTTGTTGGATGAAACTAACTCTATTATTTCTATATAAGCACTGTTACGTTTAATTTATAAAGTAAAATATCGCGGAGAAGCTTGACAAATGTGAAAATACGTGAATTATTTTTGGCAGAAATGAAACGAGAAGAGAATAAAACAGTGTGTATAAGTATATTCTACCGGTAAGTTAAACAGAGTATCGAGAAATGTAACGATATAAACCTATTGTAGCAAAAGCACAGAAAGATGGAAAAATATGAGCAACAGTAAGCAACATTCTAAATATTTATTCGATAATATTTTATCAATGGACGATTTAAATAGGAAAAAATAATAAAAAGAAAAGTCCGAAATATCGTGAAGATATCAGAACAACGGACAGGTGTAAAAATTCGTCAAAGATTTTGAAGATTTTGCGCTACGAACGTTTTCTAGAAAGAGGGAAACTTCTACAGCTACGTAGAAAAAATGTACAAACTGGTGTGTGCACGTAAATGGTAATTTGTTGTGTTAAAAGTAAGTTCGTTAAATACAGTTAGTACAGTTAAAAGTAAGTTTGTCTAAATATGGTCATTTACTCAGACTGCTATGTAATAAAGATAAAAGCAAAAATTATGTAAAACGATACGAAAGAGAGCATTTATGTTTCAACCGACTGCGGAATAAAAATTTTTTCATCTTACAGCCGATGGTATTTTATCAAAAAGGAAAGGGCGAGACGTCGGGAGGGTAATTGGGTCATTTTGGACTTCCGTGTTGTACGAAATTTTATCGTGTGAAGATCGCACATGTGAAGAAAATTAAAGAAAGAAGGGAAGCCGGTATCCCTTATCCATTAGATCTGCCCGAAAAAAAAGGCGAAGTTAAGCTCGTACTATCAATTACGTTACCCCAGTTCTAAAGCTTACGTTACACGAAATTGAATCAAGACGCCACGGATAAAATTTGTTACGACAATGAATTCACTTTAAAATAAGTTTGCCTACGCGATTAAAAGATTGATCAATGTTGTGCGTTCAATTTCATTACGCGTCAGTTAATATGGACGTTACTTAAACATATTTTACAATTTATAAAAGAAAAAAAAAAGAAGCACGAGCTACTCTTTTGGAGTTTAATTTCAAACACATGTATAGTTATATGCGTCGATAACCGCTGGGACAATTAATTATATTTTTAAATAATTATCATTATCCAATAATTATGGAGCATGTTGTATAATTGCCATGAGCAATTGTATAATATTGGTACTATATAGCAATAATATATAGTATAATTATTGACTGATTATGAACAAAAGAATAGCCCGTGTTTCAATTTATATTATTCAATAATTACGTTATGTCACATATTTTTATACAATTGTAATCATTCTATAATTACATTATATATTGCGAGTGACTAATTCGTAAATATTGCCTTAAATTTATAATTAATAAAGCATTAACAGGAATTATCTACTTATATTAATTAATAAAACTTTGCATTCCACGTGTATACATTTCAAAGCTGGTAATTCTAATGATGTTCACGTTCGATTTTCATTCGGATTTCGAACGTAGTTCGCGAAAAATTAAATGTTATTCGTGGGAATGTTTCGATCCATTGAGCAAAACTTTTATAAATATGTTGTGTAGGTCAAATGGCATGTAACATGAAACTTGAGGGTTTAATTTAAAAGATGCAATCACAAAAATTTACAAATTAAGCCTCGTAATTAATTTTTTTTATACAAATTTTCATCGTTTTACGAATATAGGAATGCTACAGCCATCTAGCGGCGAAGAGATGGAACTTTTACAAGGCTAGAACTACAGTCGAGGTATGTACAAGATTGGACCTTATATCCCATGGGACTTCGTGTCTCTGAAATACCGACATAGTAAAAAAATCACTACAGTTTTTTAATGCACTCTACGTCTAAACAACAGTGAATTGGAGAACTACATCGTAATACGATACAAAATTGATCAAGTAGTGAATGCGCCAGAAATATGATTTTTGAAATCCATTACTGTATTGTCGAATTTTCAATACCGAAATGTAAACCTAGTAATTAATCGAAATCGTTCTATTATATATCAAAAAAAGCTCTATTCATATTTTACGGAATTACGACGATTTTTTTCTCATAATAAATTAAAATTCTAAAGTTATTAATAAAATATTAATAAGAACCAATCAGCACAAATAAATTTCATCAAAAATTCAACATAATAAGAGAAATTAAAGAAAAGAAGAAAAAACAACCCTCTCATTTACAGATATAATCGTTGTAGACGAAATAATTAATCCTAAACTTTCTAAGATATTTTTGTACGAAAAATATACAAATTCGTATGAAATATTTTCCACACGCTCACAAATTAATTATCCAGATATCATATATTATTTATTTCCTATTAATTTCATGGGTATGTACCTTTACACAAATACCTAAACGAAATCGCAGCCAATCAATTCGTATTACTTCAGTCATCAAATTTTGTAACGAGCATTCTGTTTTGAATATATCATCGAATTTTCTATATTTAGCGCATTCTACGTGCAATCTTCTTTTGTTAACGTCAAAAAGATTTGTGAAATAAATTTAACAAGATATATTTAATTACCATTAGACAGGACCCAGGCATCATTTCCTCTAAATTCCATAGTCCATGTTATTCCATCTTTTATCCACGCATTTGGAAGTTGATAAATCTGTAACAAACTTATTTGTTGGATTAGTAGTTTAAAAAAACTTAACACAAAAATTCCACACCACTAAAACAGTCCCGACATTTGGAAAAAAAAGCAAATGAGCAGCCAGAAGGGCTACTATACAATTATCTACGTTACGAACCCGAGCAAAAAACCCGAGTGTTTTGTTTCGCAACACTATTTCACAATAGGAAATTTTCAAAATCCAACGCGAGGAGTGTTTCGTCATGTTTAAAACTCCCGAAAATAAGTATGCGACGTTATTAATCTACGCACTCATGTTTAAAATACGCAACACTAATTGCGACGCGTCTAGTTGTTGATGAATGATTACTTCTGTACAGCTCTTGTAACTGCATCTGGTGATCCAGGAGCAGGAACAGCCTTCCACGAATTCAGTGGAAGAATTTGGGCATTTCATAAACGCAACGCTAGTTCAAGAAACGCAACACTAAGAGTAAAAGTAAAACTGAAAATCGCGATAAAATAATGTCGCAACACTAACTTCAAAGCTAAATTCTATGAAAATTATTATTAAATACAAAACTGTACGAACGAAAAGCTACTTCAAATACTCTAACACTCTAAAATTAATTAAAAGCAACGACTCTATAATTCGATTCAAAACAATAGAAAGCAAGATAAATTTTACTATGTACACTAAACTATAAAAATTCAAATCAAAATTGCAAAAAATAATCGCGATATCATAATTCGCAACTCTACAGCAAACACGATTATCATTTTTTCGAAACTCTAATTCAACCCGTAATCAATCTCTCGTAACACTAACAAGAAAAACCGCGATTTGCCCAAAACGCTGATGTACGATGATGAAGAGGAAAAAGAGTACAACTACAAATACTAAAAGAGCATAGTGACAAAGTAGTAACGAGAATGACTTCCCATGCTCTGGAATCATTTGAATGATTCAGAGGATGAGAAACCATTTGTTGTGACCCTCTTCGTGACAGTTTGTCGGGCCTTTTCGGCTCTTTAGCCTCTTCTTTCTTCGAGCGCAATGCCCGCTGAAACTTATACCTAGCTCGAGTCTTTCTAATCGCAAAACAAAAAAAAAAAATAACCATAAAGGTGAAATAAAAGGATAAACCGTAGAAGCTGATCTCAATACACATGGACGAACATCGATCATAATGATCGTTGTCCGTTCGCACGTGCGTGCTCGAGCAATACCTGTATAAACGTTCGTTTCGGAACCTATTCGCGACCTATCCGCGACCGCGACCACGGTACTAAATTCGAAAAATCGAAGAGTAAAATCAGAAATGCTCCATTCGTAGCATTTCAATTTCACTGTCGATTTTTCAAATTAGATTTCCTGAAACAGGTTGGACACGCGAAAAACGGACACGCGAGCAGAGACTGTGCCAACCTGCCCGGCCCTACCTACTTACAATTAAACACATTCACACCAGAAAGTATGCTACCTATCCTAACCGGTCACCCTATATTTAAAAAATGGCAAAACAGACGCACCAACACATTCACTCCACGGTTCTCACACATGCCACCCGGGCGCAGCATACCTACACTAGAGAGGACGTCCCGAGACACCTCCGACACCCGAGCTCAACATACAACTTTCACACTCTAATTTACGTACCATTTTCCTGAAATCGACTGACAATGGCTAGCGACTGCGTTGCTTAACACGTTTATATTTACAGTTATATGTAAAATTAAATTAAGTTTAAAATTATGTGAAAATAATCACTGAGAAAAAAATGTATATAATTTCTATAGAAATTACGACTGCAAGTTGACTTGGAATCATTGTTATAATTGATAGTACAATTAATAATACAATTATAGTTTATTTAACAAGTATTATTATAATAAATTCATATTTCAAATTAGTGCGTAAATATTTTAAATATTTATAACAAATGGAACAAAAGAAACGACGCAATTCCACATCCTAACCACACACACACACACATGCGGAAATACGTCGTGTACGATACGCTAACACATTGCCAGTCGCTGAGACATTTTTTATAAAATTACAAACTATGGTCATCGTGCCCAATGTCTTTCACCCACTCAAGTAACACCTGGGCACGTGAGTGAGATCCTGACAATGAACACGGAAAGGGTTAAACCTGAAAATCCTGAACTAAAAAAATGATTAGTTTATGTAATTTGTGTCTAACGGACTATTGCATTATTTCGTTTCAAATTCTACTTTTTCAGAAATTATTGAAATTGCAAGAAAATAAAGACTATGAACAAGACATGAATTCATTAAACAAGATACTATGAGCAATCTAACAATTGATTTAAATAATCAAAATCAAACAATCGACTCTATAGAAATAATCTCAGGCGACTTCTTCATCAAAGCATATTTTCGAAAATGCAAAAGCAATGTTCAAACTTGTTGCTTTGATTCAAAAATCTGCCTGTCGCGAAGTATCTTCTTGCACATAAAATTTCATTTTTCCGAAGCAAAAAATTCTAATCTGTTACATTTCAAATTTTACTACTGGAGTTCATAATTACAAAACTCAATTAATTAAATCATCTAATACTATTATAAAAGGGAAAATGAAATTGAAAATTATTAATTGTTAATTATTGTAACAAAATATATCAATGAGTACATAATTACTGCATTCTGCATAGCAACGAAGTCGGAGGATATCCATCTTCTCTGCTATGAAATGCTCAAACGAAATCGTTTTATAATAATAATTGTTTATAAACATTTATAACTTATCTATTCATATGGATATTCATATTCAAACATTGAATACATTTTGATTTTATAAGTAAATATTATAAATGTATATTTTAACTGTTAAAATCGCGATGTGCAAGAAGTCCTATCCTGATCTAATGTATAAAAAATTTGAAAAAATTGTTACTACTCACGAGTATAAAAAATACCCGCGGTCACTATGCTCATCAAAAATTCTACGTATACAACCAGTCACCCGTGCCGATTTGGACCTTTCGTCCTACAACACGATTGAGTGACCAGAGGAACATAAATACATGCGACTCACACAACAGATGTGAAGAACGTTATCACCAATGCTGCACTGAAGCGGAGAAAGTTATCGTGAAGACCGCATCAAGTGGATACCATTGAGAATCCCATGGTGAAAGTGAACGCCGTGAAAAATTTCTTAAGAAACACAAAACAATTTGTTTCTAAAGACACAATGTTATTTGTAAAAATTTAAATTTTAATAATGACAAAATATGGGACTATAATAATTTGAGTAAATATTTTTATTTTATTAAGTATTTTTATTTTATAATTATAATTTTACATTCGACCTCAATCGAAAAAGAACTATAAAGAACTATAGAATTTAAATACTACATGCTAAAACACTTACATTTTTAGCTTTTGAAGCATCGTTAGATTCTTAGGGGATTAGGGAAAGTAAAGAGACTGTAGAAGATCTGTAACAAAACATTAAACATTAGAATTTGTATTTGAAAGTAAAGCAAAATCTTAAGTTAGAAATACTGAATGATTCTTACATTCTTGGCTTTAGAGCCACCGTTGGATATTTCCCAAAAAATACAAAAAAATTAATGCTGATTTGAAGCGTCTGTAACAAAAGGTAAAAGATTATACTTTATTGTTAAATTGAGTAAATTGAAGTACAATATGTAAAAATTACTTACGATCTTGATCTCCCGGAGAGACCTTGTCCTCTTGAGCACTGACTCTAATAAAAAAAAAATAAAAAAAAAAAAAAATAAAAGACTATCAACGCGAGCATTCAAGTAACAACCGGCGGACTCACTGACTCTAACTTCGCGAACTATGATTTAAATAAATTATTTATTTTAATGAGAGCCATTTTGCTCAGAAAAATGTTAAAATATTTCGCAACAAACACTGACTCTACCGACCGCATTGCGCGCGGTCACAAAAATTTTCTGAAAATAAAATATTACCTGATTAGAGGGAGGGCAAAGGATATATTCATTTAGAAAATACTGCTATTTTTCTAGAACGTGATTATAGATTTCAATATATATTAAAGACATTAGCCGTAAATTATAAAACATTTCTCAATATTGAATACTGTAAATGACGATTATTGTATTTTGAATGTTCGTTATTAGAGTAAGAAGCACATTAATAATACATCACGTCGGGTGTTATAAATATTCGAAAATATTTGATACAAATCAAAATTTCACAACTAAATATATTTAAGAAACACTACTACAAAAAACGCGTATGAAATCTTGCTTTGAGTCGTTTCAATTGCGTGTCACGATTCGAAAAAAACAAGTACAGTATAATAAGTATAATAAGTACAATATAATAGTTTGAATTTGATAATCTAATAGAATATATATTCATTTGACAGTATATCTATACCGTTAAGTTGGTGTATATTCAAATAAAATATTAACTGATTTAATCTTTTCCATTCTTATCTTTCTATTTCAAATAATTACGAAATTACGTATTGTGAATTGTATCTCAAATATATATGAATTGTATACCAAATGTTACTCATCAAATTGTCCATTAATGATCCTAGCATCTATGCGTTCTAAGCTATGTATCTGTGCAATTAAGGAGGCCAACCTGCACAAAAAGAAACCAAAAGATAGAACAAATATGTCCAGTGAAGGCAAATATGTAAAAATGAAACGATAATCAACTTCAAATTTTACTAAAAAGCGTGAGAGATAAAATACCGGTAACTGTAAGAGTGAAATCGAAGATCGGAGAAAAATCAGCATGAAAAGCTTCAAAATCTTATTTTATTTCGTTATCTTGAGGCTCAATTAATCGTTAAACACACACGTATTAATTAAATGATACTATTAATAAGGTATAAATGGAAATAAAAGAGTAAAAGAGTGTTGAAAAAGTGATGCCATGGAAGAGACGCCACCGATAGGTTAGAAAAGTTACGAATCTAATGCGGCGTAATACGTGTTGTTGTTATGAAATCCGATAGCCGAATGACTCTCCACGACACGTTTCATCCTGCAATTGAGAAAGTAGGGGATAAGGTGATCTTGAACGACAGGCACGATAAATACGCGACATAAACATTTTGTGTTTCGAACTTCGAGCTTCAAGGCCTTCTAGATGAAAAATTTTATTATATTACGCAGTAAAATTATTATTTTATTAAATACGTACATTCTTAATAAATTATTGTTGAATTTAGTATTAGAATTGTTCAGAAGTATCAAGTGAAAAAATCAACAAATAAGTAAAAAATGTTATAATAGAAGTGTGTGTATAAAAGCATGTAATAAAACACGTGTGTGTATGTATGTATGTATGCATATATATATAAAGCAATTAGTTAATAATTACAAAGTTACAATATTTCTACTGATTAGAATTGAAATTCAATTTGGTATAAAATTATAAATAACTTTTGGCATAGTCTGTTTAAACGTTCGTGTGCTATTGTTTCTTTAACTGGTGAAAATTATGTAATTATTATTTGATTAAATCTTATATACTTTTTCGGTAATCTGGCAGATCTCGATGAATTGATGCAAAAATGGAAATTTTATCTTAAAAATACACAACACAAACACAAATCTAACAACTATTGAATTAAATTTTTACCTGAGAACTTCTTAATAATACTTCTTTCTGGATGATTTTTCTGGATAATACTTCCTTCTTTGCAGATGACGCGTGCTTCTCTCCGCCATTTTTAACCGCCACTTCTCGATCATGAGAAACATCGATTTCGAGTTCGAGAATCGCAGGAAGTATATTGCGTAATTCGCCGCTGTGGCGCTGTAATCGCGCGTTTCACACTTTGAATAAAACATAAAAAACTGGTCTAAATCAAATACACAAAATTCATGACAAATTCTTTAAAAAGAACGAAAATATTCACACATCTGATAAAAAATTGTCAATACTTCAAACTGGGACATGAGAAATTTTATTATTTTACGCAATAGATTTATTACTTTAGTCATTAAATACGTACATCTTTAATAAATTATTGTTGAATTTAGTATTGAAATCGTTAAGAATTACATAATATGAGTTTAAAGAATCAACAAATAAATAAAAAATGTTACAATAGAAGCACAAGCATATTACGTACACATATAACAAAAAGGTAGTCATATTACATTTGGCTCCAAGTTTTATCTTAAAAATATACAACACAAACGCAAATCTAACAGCTATTGAGTTAATTTTTACCTGAGAACTTCTAAATGATACTTCTTTCTGGATAACGCTTCCTTCTTTACTGACGAAGTGTACTCCTCTCCGCCATTTTTAACCGCCACTTCTCGATCATGAGAAACATCGAGTTCGAGTTCGAGAATCGCAGGAAGTATATTGCGTAATTCGCCGCTGTGGCGCTGTAATCGCGCGTTTCACACTTTGAATAAAACATAAAAAACTGGTCTAAATCAAATACACAAAATTCATGACAAATTCTTTAAAAAGAACGAAAATATTCACACATCTGATAAAAAATTGTCAATACTTCAAACTGGGACATGAGAAATTTTATTATTTTACGCAATAGATTTATTACTTTAGTCATTAAATACGTACATCTTTAATAAATTATTGTTGAATTTAGTATTGAAATCGTTAAGAATTACATAATATGAGTTTAAAGAATCAACAAATAAATAAAAAATGTTACAATAGAAGCACAAGCATATTACGTACACATATAACAAAAAGGTAGTCATATTACATTTGGCTCCAAGTTTTATCTTAAAAATATACAACACAAACGCAAATCTAACAGCTATTGAGTTAATTTTTACCTGAGAACTTCTAAATGATACTTCTTTCTGGATGATTCTTCTGGATAATATTTTCTTGTTGTCACAGACGAGGTGTGCTTCTCTCCGCCATTTTTAACCGCCACTTCTCGATCATGAGAAACATCGATTTCGAGTTCGAGAATCGTAAGAAGTGTATTACGTATTTTGCCGTCGGTGAACTGTAATCGCACGTTTCGCACGAAAAAATGAAAACTTGGAATATAAAATAAAAACTCTGGTCTAAATCAAAACACAACACAAAATTTATGAGACATTGTTGAAAAAAAACGAAAATATTCATATAGTAGATAAAAAAATGTGTAGAACAATTAACTTGATTTTATTTTAAAGATTGGAGTCTCCACTTTAACAATCCTGAGTGAGTTTATTTCGTTTAAAGGTATTTATTTTTACACCATGCAGCAAGTGTAAAAATAAAAATACTTTTCTTCTAGAAAATTGTAGAAATTCAAACACATCGCTGAAGAGAAGTTTTTCCATCACGGAATAACTTTTTTATGATCAGATCATTCTTGAAAATTGAAATCTTCCCTTTACATTGAGCCTTTAAAACCACTTGTATGATTTGTTTTCGCCATTTTACTGAGTTGTAAAGAATAATTCATTAATTTTTAACAAATTATAACAACAAATAATGCCTCGTATGCAAGTCATTGAACTTGTCTTACCAAATGACTTCAAAATTTTGAAAAAATAATTTGCGCCACACAATATAATTTTATTTGTGGAAATACCAAACAATATTTGTAGGAACATTTCTTTAATACTTTCAAGCTTTTATAAAATTGAGTTTACAGGATTCACTCAAATTTTTAAGTTACACACTAAAATAAATAAAAAACATCATCTAATTCATATCTAATTATGTTGTTAAAAAATATATTTCAATCAATTTTTTTCTAATACCTTTAAATAGATGTAATATAATGAATTTTTCATTCCAATTTCCATCAATCGCTGTTTTAAATCGTTATATTCCTTTATTGATGAAGTATCACCACGTTCAATTCAATAAATAATTCTCAAAGCAAATGTGGCAATACTGTCCATATTTTTTAATTTTAATTTTCATCACTATTAGTGCTTCAGTGCAAAACTTGCCTGAATCGGTACAACAAGATGACACGAAAATGGTAAGGGAGTTCTGAGACCCCTCCCAATCTTTGTCTGAAAAAATTAGTCTATTCATATACTTCGTTTGTAATGAGATTGTGGCAGTTGCTATGATAAGACTGTCTTATGCGGTCGTAATAAAATAGAGGAAAATTTTTACCGCGCTTTCTAGTTTCTCGCTCTATCAAAAATGGCGCTGTCCGTCTACCGTACCTTTCCGCAGAATGATTGAGCAGAAGTAGACGTCGCTACATTAGTTCAAGCGAAAGTAGGTGTCGTTACCTTAGGTTGCACGGGAGTAGGTGTCGCTACTACCTCGTCTATGGTGTTGTCATCTATCGGATCTATTACTAAAGTGAGAGATCTTCGTATTATCAAGTAGATGGTAGTACATAGCCTATTCTCATCACATTTTCTGGTTGATATACTCACAGATGGTAGTATCTGTATTTTTCTGTAAATAAGAAGGAAATTAACGTGCAACAAGGACAAATATATGTATGTTGTGTGAGAGATAAAAATTGTATGGAACAAGAATGGATGGTGTCGCGTAACAGAGGAAGAGCGTAATAGTGTATGAAGAATAGTAATAGCGATTAATGTCATCATTTCGTTGCTGCATAGTAATAATGTTAGTTTAAACTTTCATTTGCAAAAAGAAACCAATCAAACGAATTAATTTGTAAATTTTTATAGTTGCGTATTCTTAATTAAAATTTGGATCCTCTTTTTGTTTCAATTGATCTACATGCATGTATAAAAATATACGAGTTGCATAGCAGTACTTGTTTAAATAATATCTAATTTCCTTTTAACTATTTAATTTATAGATCTTGAAAGATATGTTTCTGTAAATTTCTATAAAGCCTATGAAATATATTAATCTTTTTTTACGAATTGCGTTATAATTGATACAAAAAACTAAAACAATCGTAACATTGCTTGAATCAGAATTGTGAAATGAATTAACGTAAAGTGCATTATACTTATTATATATTATACTTATTATACTCATACTGAAATTTTGATATATTGGTAATTTAAACGATCGTGTAATAACAGATAAAAAATATTTTCATATTAAAAACTTGTTTTAAAAATATATAAGTTAACATAAATTAACATTTATCTATATAATAGTATACTGTATTTAGTTTGTTTAGTTATTACAGACATTTTTAAATGAAAAAGAATATGTTATATAGCTTTTTGTTTATAAAATAAAATTTTAAACATGCTTTTATCTAAAAATATTAGTATGTTTATAAAAAAATATCATAAAAATATATCCAAAAAATGTATACGATTTATTTCTGGAAATATGTAAGTATATTAAAGAAATTAGTTGAATAAATGTATCATATTTACATATGCAAATAGTATGATACTTTTTATATAGAGAAGAATGGAAATCTACAATTGGTTTGGAAATACATGCACAAATTTCAACAAAATCAAAGTTATTTTCTGGAGCTCCTACAAATTTCAATAATCCAATTAATTCTTGTGTGTCACTTTTTGATTGTGCAATACCAGGAACAATGCCAGTGAAGTATAATAAATGTTTTCGTAAAGTAATTCATTAATTTCTTATTGTATTGTTTTTATAGGTGTTAAATAAAAAATGCGTAGAAGCTGGGGTATTAACTGCTTTAGCGCTTTCTTGTGAAGTAAATGCTGTCTCAATGTTTGAGAGAAAACATTATTTTTATTCTGATTTACCTGTAAATAGTTTATTGTTAATTATATTTTTAAGATATAATTATTGGAAGTAAATTAAAACAATATGAAAGTTTATATATATAATACACATACATTTACATTTTATATTTTACATTTACATATATTTTATAATTAATTTTTTATATAGGCTGGCTTTCAAATTACACAACAAAAGAAACCTTTAGCCATTGGTGGAAAAATTAAGTTTAATGTATTTAAAACTGGAGTGCATAAACAACCTTATTCAAAATCATCAAAAATTAAACAAATACAGCTAGAACAAGATAGTGGAAAAAGTCTTCATAATGAAGGAGTTGGAAGGTATTAAATATTTTTTTATAGTTTATAAATTACAGTAATTGAAATATATTTTGAAAAATAAATTATATATTGTTAATGTCAATTATATGTCATTTATAACAGGAGTTTGATTGATCTTAATCGAGCTGGAATACCTTTGATGGAATTAGTGTTTGAGCCAGATTTAACAAATGGAGAAGAAGCAGCAGCTCTTGTAAAGGAACTATGTTTCATTTTACAATTATTAGGCACATGTTCATGTAAAATGGAAGGTTATTTTATGCATACAACTTTTATTTAGAAATAATTATTAATTATAAATAAATGGATTTTTTTATATTTACAGAAGGAGCTTTACGAGTTGATGCAAACGTTTCCATAAGTAAATCTAATGCACCTCTAGGCATTCGAACAGAATTGAAAAACATTTCAAGTTTAAGTGCTATCAATCATGCTATAGATTATGAAATAAAGAGACAAATTTCAATTCTACAGAAAGGAGGAGAAGTTATTAATGAAACACGCGCATGGGATCCACTAAGTAAAAAAACAGTTCTTATGCGTGAGAAAGAAGAAAAACATGTAATTACAAATTAATGTAGTTTATATTTGTTTAGTTTTTTAAATAATTTTTAACATTTATTAATTTTTAGGATTATCGTTTTATGCCTGAACCAAATTTGCCTCCCTTACATTTATATGTTAATAGAAATGTACAAAATACATACAATCTAATTGATGTTCCATCCTTAAAAGAGCAATTACCAGAGTTACCAGAACAAATACGTCAAAATTTACTCAAAAGTCTTACACCTGATACACTTGCAGCAATAACGGTATGTTTAATATCTGAAACATTAAACTTTATATATTAAATTAAATTTTACTTTCAGAGTGATTTAGAATGGTATCTACTGTTTTGCGACATCATAAAGAACGGTAAACATCGCGAACCTCAGTTAGTGGCTAAAATTTTTATATCTGAAATTTTGTCATTGTTAGATAAATATAATTTGGATTTTACATTTTGGTAAGTTTATTACAATAAAGTATAAAGGAGAAATATTAATATATTGAATTTTTAGCATTAGCAATCAGAAATATATTGAGGAATTGATAGACTTAATACAAGCTGAAATAATAAATCAACCAACATTTAAGAAATTATTAAGTGAATTACTCAACAAGCCAAATAAAATGCCAAAACAGGTGAAAAAATTTAAATTATTTTATATTTTCTACGTATTAATGAATTTTAATAATGCTTTACTACATGTAGATTGTTGAAGAAAATAATTGGTTTATAATATCCGATGAAAAGGAATTGGAGATGATATGTTTAGAAATACTTAAAACAAATCCTAATTTGGTAAAACAGTACAAAGCAGGACGTAAAAAAGTATTTAAAAAATTTCTACACAAAACATTTTTACTTACTGAACAGCGTGCAGATATGGCCAAAACATCAAAAATTATGACAAGATTATTGAGTTAATTTCGAAATATTTCTGTAACATAACATTTTAATAATAACTGTATAAGTAATTAAATGTGCCTATTTTTTAACACGTTTACATATTACCGCATTAAAAATATAATACGAAATATAAGCAATTTTTCTAAAATTTTTTTTTTATAAACTGTCGATCACAAATATAAAACCAAATATGAAATGAATATTTCAGATAACAAATTAGAGATTATCAGGCTCCTATGTAACTTCAAGGTTTAATTTGAACCAGCACAAAATTTTATTTTTAACAGTGTTAATTATATTATAAAATATTTCACAGAAATGTCAGACCACATTCACTGACTGTTATCTACATGATACCTGAGGGTAGAACATGTTTATTATAATCGTGCAAGATATCATAGCAAGATCAATCTTTATCAAACGAATGAATTCTCAAAGATTTAATCATTTTGTATTGTTTATATGAAATATTGAATGTGGTTTTATAAATGTTACAAAGATGCATTGACACAAACTGAATGACGAATGTACAAACAAAAATTTACAAATGATTACTTGGATTGTTTAAATAATATTGTATATACAGTCGTATATATATTAGAATTATAGATAATTATACTTACAAAAAGTACATAATAAAACATCTCAATCAATCAAGCTTAAAAATATTTGATAAAGATTGAACTACTTATCACAAATTGTACAAACGGACTTTTTTTTAATTTATACAATAATGAGCATTGTATATTGTGATGTTAATTTCATTCAAACGTTTTTCAATAAGCTGTACAAGTAGCTATTACATGATGTAATGGAAGTATGTATATATACTAAACAATTACGCAGAATTGTTATTTAGTAACAAACATCATTATGAAATAACTATTCTTTTGTACAATTTTTTACAATAACATTGTTAAAAAACATGTCACCCATACATTATCATTTGTCCTTTTCTCATTACCTATAAATTTATTATTTTTATCAAAATTAAAATTTCATTACAAATATTACTATTTAAAAAGTAAAAAACTTTTTTTCAATCAAGTACACACTAAATTAGTTATTAAATGTAATAACACAGTTTCCATCGTTGGTATCAGTTATTAGAAACTATATTATTTTTAAAATTTTTTCATGTATTACAAATTTTTAGTTTGAATTATATTTCATTAACAAGAATTGTAAAATAATACATTAAAACATACATTATTTAGTGTACGAATTTTTGTTTTCTGTAAAATATGGCAATGATGGAAGGATTATAAATTGCAGTCTTCCAGGAAAGGCCACTTGAATAGCATGAAAATCATCTTAATTCATTTTTTTTTTTTATTGTTCTAATTAATCTTGTAATACTCTACGAATGTATTCGCTTGCATTACAATTATGGAAACAAGTTTATACAATAAATTCGATATATATCTGTTATGTTTTTTGAAAGTAAAAAATTTTTCTTATTTAATTCTAAAATGCCACGTTATTATTACCTATTACATATTTACAAAATATCCTTATAAAGAGTCAACATTAATAACGTGAGTTCTTTAAAAAAATTGTCATAAAGAACATTTGCTTTTTATCAATTTGAACGAAGTACATTTTGCTTTACAAAGCGCCGGCTCTAAAATGAACCATGAATTTTATCTTCGACAGGAAGAGTTACATGTGAGAAAGTAAAAATTCTAAATCCGTTATAGTCAACTATTCACAATTCTAAGAATAGGAGCAATGTTTCTCTTCGCTCTTGGCACAGCCACGCGAGTGATTTGTTTGATAATAAATTAAATTACTAGCATTAAGAATAAATTCATCAATAATGTGATGATGTAATATACATTGTAAGAATACTAGCAATAATGATCATGATACTTTATAGCTAAAACAATTCATTCAATGCAGTTGTAATGCAACATAAGAAACGCTATACAGTCATTTTTTAAGACCATTAGAGTTATTTGGATAATTTACTGATTACTCTTATCAAGGCACCGTTTTCATCTTTTAGCCTCTGGTTCTCACATTTCAATTGGTCCATCACCTAGAAAAAAAAAGTAAAATTACTTTGTGTCATTTTTAATTGTATTCCTTACTAAAAAAAAAGAAATTTAAAAAAAGAAAGATAAAGGAAGAAATACAAAGGCAATGCCATTATAGAGTGGGTCAAATAAATATAAATGGTTCACAAAACAAAATGAAATAACTCAAATAGAAAATAGGAAACAAGCAAATACTATTGTAATTAGAGATTTAGAAATTATTTTACAATATAATTGTAAAACAATATAACAATTAATTAGGTGCATTAAAATTAAGGAGTAGTGTACATAAAATACAACAAGCAGGTATTTTACTGCTATGTAAAAATCTTGCAAACATATAACAAAAATATGATTAAACTAAAATATTGAATTTTGTTAATTTTTTTTAAATCTTTGGAGAATTTATACATTTATAATCTTAACAGTATGTTATATTTTGAAATTATATGCATAAATAAAAAGTAGAAGCAAACATAATTATTGCATATAAGGCAATTACTAATATATACCCCAATATCTTGGCTTGTTTATTATATATTTATTATTTTCTGTTTCCAAGTTAACATTCTAATTATATTTCTGGTTCTTATTGTGCTGTAAATTTATGCAATTTTATTATAATTTTTTAAGTAAATTATTTCTTTATTACTTGATCAAATTTTATTCCTTAATTATCTAATTTTTCCATGCATCTTACAAAATTACTAATATTAAATAATAAATAAAGAATGATATGCATAATATAAATCGGGCAATGAAATGTGAGTATCAAACAATACGTAGTGCAATAAAATATATCTTTATTCTGAACATGCTTTTTTAGGAAAAAGTGTATTGTTATACAAGTTCTTAAATATCGATTTTAAATGTTTCCTTTTAAAATAAATGTTTAAAAATACTACTAGTACTTCTAAAGTTTCATATAATTATGAATAAAAGGTATTTATAATTTTCTTTTTTAAATTAAAGTAAAATTCTGAAATAATTCATGTCCTATTGATCATATTTACAAAGTTCTTTTAACTCAATTAAATTTAAAACTAAAATAAAGGACAGGCTGCGTTTTTTAATTTTGTGAAAGAACGTAATTAAGTTTCTGATATTTTAGCTTTTACTAATGTAATATTTATATTGGTACAAATGATTTAATGATAAAATATTTGTAAATTTTATTAAACATCACATTTGTAAGAATTTGAAAATATAAAATGTATAAGAATCAATAAAAATGCATATATTATAAGATTGTAAGTATCATTAGTAAAATAGAAAAAAATGTTGTTTACATCATTATAGCATAATATCTATTAAAAAGATTTACAAAAGCTTTAAATTTTTGTACCATAAGCTGTTATAGATTCTTAAAGTGAAACTTATTTTAATGATCACAATTACGCGTAGTATATTTTGCGAAGCTGTATTATAAGATAAGTCAGTGAGCGACATCGTTTCAATATTGCGATCAGAACGTAAAAATCGTAAGTAATCAATTAATTAATTAATATTGTACATGAAATACGATGTACACTGTTAACGCAGATGCTGTCATTATGTCCTTTACCTATTTAGTAGTATTGGTGAGTTTGGATACGACACGGGTAAGTGCCCGATTTTCGGCTTTCAATCTCTCATTTTCAGCTTTGAGCTTTTGTAATTGCTGTAAACAGTGAAACGATTAGCCCAAAATTCGCTTGTTTTGCAAAGGCCCCACCAGATAATACTATATACTCTATCATCATTTATTACATCTTCAATTATTGATCAGATGTGTAGATAATGTAAATCACACAGATTATGAATTAAAAAAAAATTAAATAAAATAAGAAAAAAGAAAAATACCAATTAAAATCATTATACTGCATAAATAAGCGTGATTATTTGATAAGAAGTACTAAAAATAAAAGCACCAAGAAATGGCAAATAAAGAAAAAAGCAATGCATTAAAAGCTGCTTATACTTCTTGAATCTTTTTTTTAAATTAACCACTCCAGATATGCTGGCACCTTCCTCTGTATTTAGTTATAACAATCAAAAAAATTGTCAAAAAATTGTAACGTGCATTCTAACTAAGAAATATATAAAAAATATATAATCATAAAAAATTTATGAAAATATAATGATACATAATAAGTAAAACTAAAATGTTTCAAATAATTGTTCAATAAATTTAATAAATTCCTTGATAATATTTGAATATTATTTTTAGAAAACAATGGATATAACTTTAACTAAAAAATGTAAACGTAAAATGTTTCTGTTCTAATTCTTACTTTCAATTCTTCTTCCATTTCCGACAATTTCCTTTCCATTGCTCTCCTTTCTCTTTTCTCAGCTTCAGACAGGACTGTTTTATTTTGTGCACTTTGTGCTTTGTCCAATAAATTTCTGGTTTCCCTTAATTGTTCATCTGACCGCCTAAGTTTTTCTTTAAGTCTTTCATTTTCTACTTGAGATTCTTCATACAATTTTTTGTAATCTAATTCTCCATTCTCAGAAGTTGTAGATTTTATTCTAACTGACATAGAAGGTGCATCTGATGATAGTGATGATATAGACCCTAGTCTGTTAGATCTTCCAGTTCGATCATTTCCACTCTGTAAAACAAAATCAAATGAAAGCAATGTATATAAAAAAGTTAAGATATTTTTTATAAATAAATTTATAAGACCGTAACAAATTTTTTTGTAAAATATTTTGATATATTCTCTTACAATGTATCCTTCAGAACTGGTTAAACTTTGCATACTAGAACTTCTAGATCCAATATGAGCATCTGGTTTTGTTTTTAGTTTATTAAAGCTTTCTGTTCTTTGCACTTGCGGATGATTGATTGAATTAAGATTTAAATAATTATAACTCGTGGAAGATGGTAAACGTAAAGAGTTAATATTTATTGGCAGAGTTATACTTCCATATCCTGATGTTGTTCCACCATATGTTGTATATGGATTTTGATAATTCAAATTACTTGTAGAATTTGAATAAGGAGTTTTTCTATATGATTCATTACTTTTTGTAGTTTTATTGAAAAAATTTGGCAATCCAATAGGATTTCCAGTAATTCCTAACAAACCAGAATAGCTATTTTGATTTAAAGGAAATAATCCACTAATACTTCGTGATCTGTTTCCAAAAATTGATTTTCCATTTGCTGACGCTTGAGCTCTCAATCCTGCAGCTGTTGTTGGTTTTCCTTGAGATCTTTTTCTATAGGATGACATTGTTTATAAAACTGATAAAATAAATTCTGATAAAATCGTCTTGTTTTAAACTTCTTTGCCCTTAAATTAAATATAACTTTTTCACATATTATTTCTTGAAAGAAATTAAAACTTTTTGTATTATTTTACACCTTATAATGTCAAATCACTTTGCCACAATTTACTCAAAGACGATCTAGTTCTAATGACAGTAGGTATTTGACTGACGTAGACTGGGTGGAGGAACGTAAGACATCAGCCAGTTTACTCTAAAGCATCAGTTTGGTATGCTATTTATAGGCTACATGTATAAACTTACACTATTACGAAAATTGTGTGTTTTAGAATAAATATATTTGATATTTCACTTTTAAAACATTTTATATATAATTAAATATTAGGAAGAATGTATATAGCTAGTTTATAATCTTTATAATACATCAAATTATATTAATAAAAATAATTTATCTAAATAAGAATTTTTAAATATATATAAATTCTATAAATGTGATACACATGTCATATATTTACAAGTAATGTAAAAGACACGCTTAAGTACTAAAATAACTAAAATAATTATATCTTTGTATTTAAAAATTTTATATATTATACATATATTATTATAAAATTAAATTTAAAAAAGAAATTGTTTCTTTTTTATATAAACAGTATCCAGTATTCAGTGCAAACAACAAATAAGTTCTTTCTCATCTATTCTAAATGTCAAAGTACCACATTGTTCCAAATGTCAATAGAATATTTTTAGATACAGCTAGGCCATGTGTTCATGATTAATTTTTTTGATTTGTTTCTACTTTCATTACTACTATGTATTTAATATATTACATGAATTATACGAATTATTATATGCTAATTATATAAGTGCAATAATTTCAGTAAATTTGAATATACTTTAAAAATTATCTATTTATAAGAGATATAATGTATGCGATAAATAATGTAAAATTATAAAATTATAAATATAGTTTTAGGTATGAAATTAAAAGATACTATAAAATTATAGTACTTCTATACGTGCAATTGGTCTTAATATATGGTGTGACAAGATATAGGAGGATAAGAAATGGAAAACTATTTTTAACAAAGCACGAATAGAGGTTAATCTTCCCAGAGACTGATCCAAAAATAACTCAAAGCGTGTGCTTCATGAAATTGCGTTCATATTATAATACTTATATATAATGGTTACTAATTCAAATAAAGTAAAAATATTTTATTATAGATAAAAATTTTTTTTATTCTAATAAAAACATGAAATAACAGAGAGGATTAATTAAATTTTTTTCTATTTGTTTTATTTCCATTCAATGTATATAGAATATCTCATGTAGAATTAAAGATATAAAAAAGATGTTTTAACAAAAATTGTTTAGTTCGAAAGGGGACATCGTATAAGAGAGATTTTAAAATCAACATATATATGTTGAATATAAATCTTTTTTAACATAAAATTTTTGAAATTAAAAAATTTGTTAAGATAAAACATTTTTTAATGTTATTTACAGACCTAAAAAATAATAAAACAAAATTAATATATTTACCTCATTGTGGTTGATTTTGGATTCATCATAATCCCCGCCAGCAGTTAAGTCTTGTTTCTCGGGATCGATTTCCTATGAAATATTCAACACAAAAAATATTCAACACGAAACTCAAATAATTGAAATTAATGAAATAATAATTAACACTGGATACTAACGTCCATATCAACGTGGACAACGCCAGTAGATCTTCTTTTAGGTCTTCGTCTCCTTTGTATAACAGCTTGTGTAGCTTGTGCATTTCTACTATCATTTTCCTTATCTTGTTCTGAAACATATCAGCAAAAGTAATATAAAAATTTTTATTCGTACACTTGAACTTACACACATAAATGTCAATGCGTATACCTTTATCTTCAGGTTGTTTTAACGATCGTCTCAGCGGTAAAGTCACTGTTGTTTCTGCACTACTCGTTGCAATAGTTTCAACTGGAGCAGATGATGGTCTTGGTATACTTGTACCCGCTGAAGGTCTTCTCATGTATGCTGTAGTAGTATCTGGATTAGATAATGTAGTAGCTCTGTTACTGGCATCTTCTAACTGGAACTAAATAACACAATTTTTTTTTAAATGATAAAAATATATTAATATGCTATATAAGCATAATACGGATTATATTAAAATTCATTGAAGTTATATAAACCACAAACCTTGCTTCCATTATCCACTTTCAATCTCCACGAAGGGCGTCTCTCAGGTAAATTAAGTTCTTCAGAAGGTTTATTTGCAATTACGGTAGTAGGAGTTGCTGTTGTTATTGTAGCTGTAATCGAGGCTGTATTGCTGGTAGTGGTTGCAGGCTGAGTTATTTAAAAAAAATATGAATAAACAATTATAAAGCTTTTACTGTTATTAGGAAGTTTAGTATTTTATAAGTATTGCAGATATGCAAATTAAACCAAGTTTATACATAATAGTTATATATGGGGTCAAAAAATTCTAGTTTAATTATATATCTTGTAACAATTATATTATTTAGGGTAAAATAATATTGTATGAAGAGATTTACCTGTGTAGATGATATTACAGAAGAAATTTCATTATTTTGTTGTTTCTTTTTTACTAGTTGTTCTGCACTTTTAATTTCATCCAATGTCACTCCTTGAGTTGAACGTCGAGTTTCTCTTACTCTTTTTGCATGAGCTTTTCTTTGTGTTTCACTTTCTTCATCACGAACAGGAGGAACAAACGATCTAAACAGAAGTTTACATTGTATTAATAGCTTACATTAAGAGAGTACCTGTATAATATTTTTAAATTTTGTTCAAGTATGATACACAATTAAAAAAGCATTAAATATAATAAACATAATTTACAGGCAACATTTACAAATATCACATAAAATTATTATTATGTTAAAATTATGTTTTATTTTAACATTAAACAACTATTTTATTATTATTTATTATCAATTAAAACTATTTATAAATATTACAGTTCTATATGTAATATTCAGGAAATAAAAATATCATTTGTTTGTATTTACATCACACAGATAAAATATAATTTAAAGACATGCCAAAACTCTTTTTTTCACAAAATTAAAAAATAGATGTCAGTGGCATATATTTCTTCTTTTTTATGTCATTCATGGTACTTCTGTGCATTTGAAGCCATGACTTTGTGTCATCACTTTACTGAACATCAGTAAATTTACTGAAGTACGTTTTATATAAATGTGAAAAAACGAAGAAAAGAAAAAAAAAGAAAAAAGAAAGAGTACATTGAAAAATATGAAGCTATTTAAGTGGCTGAGAAAATTAATTCATATGTTTCAGTAGCAAAGACAAGGCAGTGGTTATTGGGACAAGTAATATTTTAGGATAAATGTGTGCAACTCAAATAAATAATTATTTGTAAGCAAATTTTCATGCCACTGCCAATAATTTTATATTGTATTATAAAATATGCAAAATATCACACGTTTCAAGAGAATCTTCTCAGGTCAAACATTAAGTACCCACTTGAAGAAATTCTTGAAGATATTTCCTGGACTTAGCTTGCTCCCTCCTGGTGTAGTGGGAGTTCCAGGAACTGCTACTGAATTGTTTGTAGCTGTAGCTTCCACTGGTTGAACACTACTCAGCCACATTAACATTGCACGATGCAAATATGAATATATAAACTACAGTCTTAAATGTATTTTATACATATTCTAGATTGTAGTGTTTGTTGTAATTAAGCTTTAAAATATCTATTTTAATTCTTTTAGCAGATTCATTTACTGAGTTTTTGAATTTATTATTATGAAATTGTTGAGAAATACTTTATAAATGGCAGTTTGTTTTCCTGTATCAATTTGTTTAAAATAAATTTTTGCTCTTTCTAATATTTACCTGCGTATTTGATTAGTTGGAATAGGACTTGTAGTAGTAGTAGTAGTAGTAGTAGTAGAAGTAGTAGAAGTAGTAGTAGTAGTAGTAGTAGCAGTAGTAGTAGTAGAAGTAGTTGTTGTTGTTGTTGTTGTTGTTGTTGTTGTTGTGGCAGTTGTAGTAGCTGTAGCTGTAGTAGTTGGCAGTGTACTTGACACTATTGTTTTAGATGTAGTTGTTGGTGAAAGTGTATTGCTTCCTTGTGGCAGTCTTGAGAGTTCCAAGTTTAATTTTGCTTCTTTTTTTCTAAAGTCAAAACAGTATGGTTGTTATATCATAGAAAAATACGATTTTATTTCAGCTACGTAAATTTTATAAAATTAGAATAAAGTTTAATATTACACTGTTTTACAATCTTATTTTGTGAAATACATAATACTGTGAAGTATACAATAAAATGATTAATTGATCTTTAAGCCATGCAAAAAAGCAGAGAATGCAGAAAGCTTACTTCGTACATTAATGATTCCAATACAACAAACAAATTAAATAATACAGTATGCAGAAGCTTTCATGTAATTCTAAATTAAATTAAATTATACATATTGAAAGAATTAATATATGTATATATATATATATATATATATATATGATGTACGAAATATGCGCACCTGTGGGTTTCGCGTAGAGATGCAGAACGTGTCGTAGTATTTGTGTGAGTAAGAGTAGCTGCATTGCAGCAATGGAGAGTAGGACAAGAAAACGCCTTGATTCGAGCTCGTAATGCCAAGTACTGTTCATAAAACCTGCATAACATGCACCATGCCATGCACACAACTACACTAATTTTCTATATGCATAAAGCACAAAAGCTACTGCATTTAATTTTTGACGTAAATAAATAATTTGTTAAATGCTTGCAAACTTTAATATAAAAAACAATAAACATAGATATGCAGAGTTATAAATAATTGTGATACAAAAAATATAATTATATTAATTTGAATAACAAAAAATTCGAAAATTGTAATATCACAAACAATATATATTAAATTCATTTAACTTACTTTTCATCCGTTTCAAAGCTATGTGTTCTTGTCAATACAACATCAGGTTCTGTATTAAGCTTGTTTGACATGGTTGGCGATTTAATACTTTTATCTTTTTCTTCAAGCCCTACATATATGTAACATAGAAAATAATAATAATATATTGTGATGATGTGAGACAATATAAAATATCTTTATAATATTCATAACTTACTCGAAGATAAAGTATATGTTCCTTCTGTATTTTGTACTCTATTTCTGAAAGAGCCTGAACGTCGCCAAGATGGTATAACTCCTTCTTCACTATCAGTCTGTTGTTTTGGAGGCATTATTGGAGCCTTAAAAAATCAAATTGCAAACATTGATATCAAAAATATATATTGTTAAATATTGATATAAATATTACCTGATTAGGAACTTTACTAGCATCGATAGGAGACGAAGTATTACGCGAGGATATTTCTTCTTTATTTGCTCTATTTTTCTTTTCTGTAAAATTAAATTAAAATATAATATAAATTAAATCAATTTTACTATGTTTTCTTAAGAAGGAAGGACATCAATGGAACATGTACCCATTAATTTCAATGGGGATGTTTTTAATAAACAAATTTTAAAAGTATTATGTTCATTATGAAAAAAAAAACAAAAGAAAACAAACATATCTTATAATACATGCAACAGAATATAATTTTAAGAGTATAAAAACAGTCTTACAGACAAAACTCACCATCATCTGTAAGACATGGAGAATGGTTTGATTCGTTAGACTTATCAGATTGATTGGAGTAAGTGGAAGAATGTGAGTCTGAGCTAGTCTCAGATTCACCTTCACCATCACTCTCTTCCATATCTGTTTCACGTGTCGCTTCTGTCCATGCAGCATTGTTACAAGAAATACAAATTGCTGTTAAGGTAAGTAAAATAGACTTGCAAAACTGAATAGTGCGTAACATATTCTTCATAAAACAAAAAACTATTCCTAACTACGTCAGCACTCTTCAATCATTAGTAAACAAATTAAAAATAATCTTTGAATTTTTCGAAAGAGAGTGTAAAAAATTTTATAAAATTCACATTTCATCAAAATGTATTTATATAGATAAAATGATTGAAAAATACTAGATTTACTTTCTTTAATTCACAGAGTGCCCCGATAGTATTACTCTGCCACACGATTTTAAATAAAGTTGTAAGTATTGTACATTATTGTGTTATACAATATATTTTTAAGTACATTTTTTCTACACAATAATATTTATAGAATTTCTATGTTTAGAAAATCATCACCATTTAGTAATAAAATCAAATAATTTACCAAATATTTAAATATAAACATGCAAATCAGCAAACCCATATAAGTAATATAAAAAAAAAAACAAAAAACAAAACGTACCAACATCACTATTCGTTCCAGTACTAGAATCTTCTTTATCAGATTGAATTTCTAATTCGACCTTTTTAACTTTATTTGGTGTTTCTTCTTCAAATGTTTCCACTGATTCTTGCGTAGTTATAGTATTTTCATTATTTGTCGATACACTGTAATATGATTAATACAATAAATAAAATATTTTTTGTATAAATAATGATTTGTATAAATAATTGTTTCTAGTACAGACCGCTTCTTTGGTATAGCTGGTTGTTTCTTATTAATAATTTGTGGATGATCTTTCATTAACAACTGTTGTTTTGCTTTTAATTCCTCCAAAGCTGATAATATAGTTGAATCAGCAATGTCAAATGCAGTTTGATCCTATCAATGTAAAGTTATGAAAGAAACAATTTTGGTTATTTATAATATAAAACAATTGTAATCTTACAGCATAATTCTTAATGTCCATATTACAAAAATTTTCCACTAGAAGTTCACAGGCTTCTAATTGTCCCCAATGTGCTGCAGCATGCAAAGGTGTCCAACCATCAAAATCTTGAGCATTAACATCACATCTAGCTTGTAGTAATATTCTGAAATACCAGTGTTAAATATAGAACATAACAAGCAATAGTTTTACCTTACATTTTTCCTTACATATATTAAATAATTTATATTTTTAATAAATATTTTTTCTAATACTTAATATTAATAGAATCTAAAGAATCTTACTCCATAACATCAATATAGCCCTTAGCAGCAGCAACATGAAGAGCAGTAGCTCCTGATTTAGGATGGATTGAGTCCTTGCCAGCTGCTCCTGACTGCCATGCTTTAGCATCATTTAACATTGATCTTTCTTCCTCACTTCTGGCTTGATCACAGTCTACGCCTATGAATCAAATTATAAAATATATTTTATATCTTTTATAACTAAATGATTACAATATATTTTTTATAGGAGATAATTATAAATACAAACCAGCTTTACTTATATGTTGTTGCAGCATATCCTCCATTTCAACACTTTCAGCAATATCAAGAGCTAATTGGCCATCATAGTTAACTGCTGCTAAGTTACATCCTTTTTCTATTAAATATCTGCAACATTTTATTTTTGTTTAAAAAAATTTCTAAAATTACTATATTATAATAATTATTAAGATTTTTAAATCATAATATTTTCAATATTGAGATGAAAGCAATACTAACTTAGCAATAGATATAAATCCACAAGATGCAGTTGCATGCAATGGTGTCCATCCTTCATTATCTCCACAATTGATATCAGCTCCTTTTTCCACTAAAAATTCGACCATATCCAGATCATCATTGATACATGCCTACAATTAAAACATTGAGACTCCTTTTAATTGTACAAATTATAATTATGGAAATGATCAAGTATTTTAAGATATAATATTTATGACTAAGGATAGAATATATAAAAAGTTGCATTAATAAATAAAGCCTTCAAAAATATAAGTGCTTTTTTTGAAGGTGAATAGAAAAAAGAGAAAGAAAGTAAAGAAAAAATTTATTAATAATTTATTAAGATAAATGAATTTTGATACTTAAATATTGTATGTAAATTACTGCATTATATCTAATAGAATTATAAATAATAAATTCTTTAATTATTTTATACTTTGAATATACAAATATATGTTTAAATAAACATGAAAATTAAAGAATGACATCATATATAAATTAAAAAGGACATTATGTATCATAACATTTTAAGACAGAGGACATAGAATACAGATGCTGCAGCCTCTGACTTCTAACAGAGAACTATAAATAGCATTTGATGCCTGATGTATTTTCACATTCTATTTTCGCAAATCCATGAAATGCCTAAACTTCCTCTTACTATCACACTTAAATAATAGTAACAAATATGATATATTTTATGCAAAACAATTTATTTATATGTGCTTTTTTTGAGCTAAATCATTTTTGCTATTGGAACACACAAATGCTGTATGAATGATTCTAGTTCAATTTGGTAATTACATAACTATAATACAATTCATTCAATAAAATTTATAAATTGAATATAATTCAGTAATGACGCGAGCAATAATCAAAGATTATAATAATTTTGATATATAATAAGTAATACTATTTTCCTGATACTGATTTCTTGTGAACACTAGATTCAAACAAAAAGACACTTTTTTACTAAAACATATAGGTCAGTCATTTTTTAAATATTTGATCTTTATTTATATAAATCAATAAAAAAAAATTTTTATTTTTATTATAATATATAAATAATTTGATTTTGAATTTTTATAAGATTTCTCTTCATCCTTTTCATACAGATATTAATAATAACAAAATATTATTATTTTATATAAATATTGGTTTACTATAATAGTAATAATTTAAATATTTTTATTCATTGAGAAAACATTTTTATTTTATTTTTATCTTAAATTTAATATATTTCATGGTTAACAACACATTAAATTAATATTTCAAATTTACTTGTTTAACAAAATAGATTGAACCAGTATAATATTTATCAATTAATATTAAATCCATTTTTAAAAGGAATTCTTTTAGTTTATATACAAAAATATATATACTAATATATAAAATATTTAATATTGAGTTCAATTAAACATCCTCTTTTATAATTTTAGACTTTATTTGCGTAGAATCAATATTTTAATTGATAGTTATGACGTCAAATTAATTCTTACATGTATGATTGTTATAAATTTTGACATGAACATGAAATGCAACAAGAAAAATTTATACAGATTTTTAAGATAAGATGATAGTAGAAGAGGAAAGATAAGATTTGACTGCATTTGTCGAGTTAACTATGCCAATTATATTTAATTGACTTATTAATGAAATAATCAGATAAACAGATATAAGTGCAATAATTTTGTTGATTTTGAAAATTTTATTTACTGCATATATATATAAACAATAATCACAGACGGATGAGGGTGGGGTGGGGTGGGGGGTTTTGAACAGTTTTGTCGAGTGTTATCAGAGGGAGTAGTTGTATGGCTTGAATTGCGAGATAGCGGAAGCGTATATTCTGTGGCGAAGCTACATCTGCATCTTTCTCCCATTATTAAATGTGACATTGTAGATTACAGCCGTGAAAGAAAATTTGATCGATTACAGTTAAATTAGACAGTTAGAGCATGCAGTAGCCATCTTGCAATAAGAATTATAATCGAACGAGAAAAACATGAGGTGAAAGCAGAGCTGGTAGAACCGAATCGAGTTTGTTGTTGTGTGGACATTGTCGTATCGAAATGGAATATAAACAAAGGGGTGAAAGAGTTAGCGGGGTATTGTACCTGATGTAATGCTGTGAGACCATCGACATTTCCGGTATTGATATCCGCCCCCTTTTGGAGTAAACGTACGACCTCCTCCTTGTCGCCTGCCGCGCATGCTGCCAGGAACACACAATCCGCTGAGAACTTGATCTTTCGTGCGACCTGACGTGGTTGGGTCGGTTCGCGATTTGTCTCGGACTGTTCCCAGCGTTTCAGTTGTTCAGCCCTCTTAAACAGGGCTGAACTCGAACGACTCTCGAGAGACATTGCCCGAAAACACGCACGACTGCACTCAAGAACCTTATAACCACTTCGCACACAGTCTCTCCTTCTCTTTCTTTCCCTTCGTCTCACTCTCTCCTTCTCTACTGCTTTTAGAACTCCACTTCGCCGAGGCCACTTCACTTCAGTTCACTTTGCGTGATTCGACACGCTGAAACGATCTTCTTACCTCCATATACGACTTAATCGCGAATCGCGCGTTTGTCTACTAAGAAAAATATACGCTAAAATACGTTCTGACGGACTACGAAGGGAGCGGTCGGTCGCCTTCACCAGACTCAGTTACAGGACGGCTAGATTCGCGTGCTCTTTGCTATTCTTGGCCGTCCCGTACCGTGCGAGCTGTGTCGAAACCAACGAAACAACCTGTAGTGTAGCCAACATTTTGCGCCCTCGTGTTTCTAGCGCCTCTTCAATTCTCTTGTCACATATAATCCATCGCGAATAATAGTTAAAAACAATGTTAGGAACAACGTACTTTAATACGTATTTTTGTATTTAATAGAAACGATCACACTTATTAATTGTAAAATTATATTAATTAATATTTTCATGTATGAAATGTTTTCATACATTTATTTATTAATTTATGATTATGTTCAATTTTTAATATTGAAATAAAACGAAAGCAGAGGAATGTCAAGTTTATAGTAAATTTGTAAGACCACAGAGGTAAATAATCATTTGAACAAATAAACGGTTTTAAAAATGGAAAGTAAATTTTTCTTGCGGTAAATATAGTTACTTTTTTTGTTTCGAAGTTGACACTGTTGTTTTTTTTTTATTTCTCTAGGATCATGAAATCCTTTAGATTTTCGTGAAAGTCATTCTTGGTTGAGGTTAATAATAGTTCTTGCTAAAAATTATAAGCGAAGCAGTTTAAAGTGGTGTTAAAATAATAATTTGTGAACAATGAATACTGAACAAATCCTTAAATATGACATTAAACAATGTTTGAAATTAATAATAGTTGGTAAAGATACAGACGTTGCAGAAGGATGGACCACACTTAAAAAATTAGAAAGTGAACCCGTTTATGGACAGTTAAATAATTATGAAACTATCTTACGAGAACTACTCAATGATGAAATAAGAAATGTACAAGAGGTTCCGAAGATCATGATTTGGTTTTCAAAATATTTAATAGAAAAATCATTTACCGTTCATCCAATATCAAATGATGTTGCAACGATGTTAAGAAATACAGACATCAATGACATGTCTCATCTGACAATGATACTTCAGGTATTATTGGAATATAGTGTCTATTTACCAGAATCTGTGAGTCATTCAAAACTTTGCGAAGCAGTTGTTATTAGTTTGTCTACCTTCGTGATGCCCTGTGATCCGAAAAAGATTTCCGAGTTCAATGATAATGCTACCAAAGTACAAAACTTCCTAAAAATAGTAAGATCGAGGTCTAAGAATATTGAAAACGATAATTTAATTTTCATATGTTTGCAAACATTATACAGAATAATATCTGACACCAAACAAAAACAAGATCCTGGACCTGGTTTGGCTGCTGTATTACAAGTGGTAGAACCTTCTATTATACCACAAGCAGTTGATTGGATTCTTTCAGAATCTCGCTCTGATGCCCAATTGGCGCAAGCCTTGAAAGTTTTATGTAGTTGGCTTCCAAAATGGATAGGTGATCGACTTAGTATTTGGATTATGGAATTTATACGTGGTTTAGAAAAACGACATAAATATTCAATACTTATCGAGGTCACGAAAGCAAAGCTTGATGTAATGTTTCGTGCTTTATCAATACCTGTATTTCGTCAAAATGCTTCCACAATTTTATTTTATATATTAAAAAAACAAGGATCACCGTCCTTGTTTCAAAATATAATAAGAAATACACAAATGGTGATATCCTTCTTTTTGATGAAAGAAGATTCTGAATCAAGCAAAGAATGTATACAAAATTTAGTTGATATCATGAAAATACTTACATTAAGATTTTCAAATCAGCGTGTCTGTACTAACTTGGAAAATAGTTTTCCAGTACAACCACGAATGGATGTCGTTAGAGAAATATGGAATGATCATGTTTGGATAGATGAAATGGAAGAGATCGAACCAGTAATTGAATCACCAAAAACACATTTGGGAAAAGTTGGACTTTCTAATCTTGGGAATACATGTTATATGAACAGTGTGTTACAAGCATTGTTAATGACTAGACAATTTTGTTATGAAGTATTAATGTACAAACCTTCAAGCAAAGCTGATGATCAAGTTGTACTTAAAAAGTTGCAAAATCTATTTGCTTTGTTATTATATTCAAAGAGGATTTCCTTGGCACCAACTGAAATTTTATTAGCTTCACGTCCTGCTTATTTTCTACCGGGTCAACAACAAGATAGTTCAGAATTTCTCTGGTTAATATATTGCTAATATTCTAATGCTTATTTTTTACATTAACTAATATTTTATAATTATTATTTGGTAATTGTTATTTGAATGGAATGTACTTTGATAATATAATAATAAATTTTCATATTTATAATTTTTATGATGAAACAAGTTTAATTAAATGCTGTATTATATTGGTTTCCAACAGTCATCTTTTAGACCTTCTACACGAGCAAGAAAAGTCGACTACTATAAATGGTGAAGTTAATAATTCTAATCTTAAATACAAGGATGATAGAGAGATAAATGATATTTCATCAGTAAATGAGGAAGAAGCTAGTATTAAGCGTTGGAGAACTGAAGGAAATTTAAGTGGAAGTATTGTATTGGAAAGAAAAACACAGTCATTAGCAGATTTTACTCAAAGTAATTTTTTTTTTTAAATAACGACATTATTACAATAATTTAGATTTGGTATTAATTTAATATCTTCTTATTGCAGGAGAAGATTTGGCACAAGTACAACAACTTAGCGATTCACATTCAGATTCCACAGATAGTGGAATACAATCTGTAGGTGGGGAAGATACAAATACACAAATACCTCTTGTGCATAGAGTACTAGGAGGAAAATGTGAAATAACGTATCAGTGTGCACAGTGTGATACTAGTTCTCATAATACAGATAAATTTCGTGACTTACAATTGTGCTTCCCAGAAGAGATACAAGAGAATCAAGAAGTTTCTGTACAAGATCTCATCAATTATTATCTTACACCAGAAAAATTGACTGGTGAAAATAAATATCGTTGCGATAAATGTATGAAATTATGTGATGCACAAAGAATCATAAAAATTTTGTATGCACCGACATATTTAATTTTAATATTAAAACATTTTCGTTATGATTTCGATACCAGATTAAGAACAAAATTACGACACAAAGTGATGTATAATGAAATTATACAATTACCAGTATCTACACCATCTACAGAAAGTTATCAATTGTATGCTGCTGTTGTTCATTCAGGTTATAGTATGGATTATGGCCATTATTTCACTTATGCTCGCGACTCAAAGCAGAATTGGTACAAATTTAATGATAGTTATGTTTCACAAACGACATTTAATGACTTTAAAGATTTAAAACCACCGGATACGCCTTATATATTATTTTATGAAAAAGCTATGCCGTTTGAAGGACTTTATGATGAAGATAAGCCCGAATTATCGACATTAAGTAAACATTTACAAGAACTGGTAGCAAACGATACTACAGCTTATATTGAAGAATTGAGGCATCAAGCGGAAAAATCTCAACGCGGACGACACAATTCGATATTATTTAGAAAGAATGAGAATTCTGATGACGAAAACCCTCCACCTAGTAACTGTCGGGGTGCAGTTAATATGCCTGCGAGTCGTTTTCTTTATTAAGTTATTTCAACATTTAAATATTATATTCTTTTATAAAATTAATCGAATGTTCCAGGTAAATTTGTAATACATTTTCCTTACATTAGTGAAAAAAAAAAAAAACGGAGTTCCTTTATAGGTACAGTATTATTGTATCAATTGGTATAAATTCATTCAAAAATGAAATATTGTAGGAAAATTTATATATATTTATTTCTTATAGTTTTTGATCTACACTGTTATTGTATATCTCTATATGTGTAGAAAAAAATTATATATTTCACGATTATTTTTAATATTTAAATAATATATCACAAAAAGTTGTTAATATTAATATTGCAATATTAAGATATTGTAAAGTATATATAACGAGTATTCGTGAATCGTACTTAGTATTTATCTCTTACGAGTTTAAAACAATTTTTTTTATTTGTTAATGTATCAGTTTATAAAAATAAGGAAAAAATAATTTACATTGTTATATATATATTGGAAAGTGTATTATAAAATTGTAATGGAAAGAGAATACAAACTCAGTATTTTATAAGAAGTTTAATATAATTGGCTGTGTTTTTACATAGTGTATGCATACAAGAAACAGTATTTATGTAATATTTGAAATACTATCAATTTTATAATCATATTTTTGTCATGTTTTCGCACACAATGATTTGATACTCATCTAAACAAATGCCTTTTGTCATGTAAAAAAATATATGTGTTATATGTTATACAATTTTTGTATTAACGTTCATTCTGGCTTCTAACATGCATTATTCATAAATTAATAAATATAATGTATATAAATTTATAACAGGCTTGACAAATGGTAATTGTATTTATATAACTGTTATAAAACTGATCAATGGGTTTGGATTTCTATTAGTTGTGGTTAGAATTATAAAATTAAAAGAAAAATATAAAAATGGTAGCAGCTCTATTATTGTAAATATATATTTTAATTGTAGTTATCTTAAAGAAAAAAAACTCCAAGCATTACGAATCTGTGATAAATTTATACTGTCAAATTGATAATATTAATTTTTTAGATTAGTAGTCAACAGATACAAAAATAAAGATCTATCTTAATTTATAATTGAAATACTGTAGTGTACAATATTTATTAGGTTTTATGTATTTATAAATCTCTTTAGACTGGGTATGAATAAATCATGCAAAATATTTTTTTGTAACAGACTCTATAAGTTGTATTTATTGCTCATCTAATATCTGTCGTTTTAGAAAACAGCACAAAGAAGGTACATGAATGTTATGCCTATTTACAGGGTAAAAAATAAACATTCGATTAATATTTTATCCTATAATTACATTGTTATTATTAATGAGATTATTTGTGTGTGGTGCAACTATTTTCTGTTCATTAGTTTAATAATATAGTAATGTAAACTAAGAGTGGAAGACTCAGTAAATAATTAAAATTAGACATAATAAAACAATACGATTATTGTCTACTGAGATGCACAATTTTTTTTATTATCCTATACAGTTTTACTTTACACAATATCAGCACTGAAATGTTTTTATCTCGATTTGTCGCCGGAGAATTAAGGATATATCTTGTCCGATAACGATGTACACATAATACAGTGATTATGAATACATAACGTAGATTTGACAAGAAACTGTCATTTGTAACATTATAACATTTGTACGATCGGCCAGTTTATAAATTATTCGTTTGTTTTGTGAATATCTCGTGGAAATTATGAAGAAAGTATATTTAGCTGTCTTTGGTAGTAAGTTGTGTTCAACTGTACTATATTGCTTATATATATATATATATATTATTTTTGTATTATTATTCAATGAGCTTAACTTGATAATACTTAATAAATATAATAAAATATAATAAATATAAAAAATAGAATTTCATAAATAATCTTAATTATTATATAATTAATTAATCATTTTAATTATTATGTATCTTAAATATTATTTTAATTTATAATCATAGGCAATTTAGGTATGATGTCATTTGGTCTATTTTTTGGCTGGTCATCACCTTCATTGTCTCTTCTATTGCAAAATGACAGTCCCATACAGTTGACCATCCAACAGGCTGCATGGGTTTCATCCACTTTTATTCTGGGTTCAGTTATTGGTTCGATGTTTTGTAGCTACATTATAAATGTAATTGGGAGAAAGACGAGTCTAGTTCTTAGCGCAATACCAGGGTTGATAGGATGGATGATAATAGCTTTCGCGACATCAGCATGGGTAATTTATCAATATATTTCCGCTACATATAGAAATAACAATAAAAAAGGGAGAGAGAGCCGGGTAAGATTTTTAGTATAGAACTATAATTTTTCAATTCAAATGACACAATGATACGAATGTTTAGTTTCTACGAGATAATGGCTAATACTTTAAGCCACGCAGACAGATATTGACTATTAAAGATTAAACTGTGACTTTGTAACGTGGATATAAATTCGACATTTTGTTTGTCAGATTTCTTGCAATATATGGAATTGTTTTTTCATTATTTATTAGAATTCATTTTTATTTTTTAGGAATTAATTGCGGGCAGAATCGTTTGTGGATTGGGTAATGGATCTGGATATATATCCGCCATTACGTACGTCGGTGAAATTTCGCCGGCTAATATAAGAGGAATATTATTGTCCACGTTAACTCTAGCTGCGAAATTTGGTCTATCCTTCGAATGGGTAGTAGGACCATTTCTCTCTGTACGAGATCTTGCGCTCGTGTCATCGTTGATACCGATTCTCTTCTTCGTTTCTTTAGTATCGTTACCGGAATCACCGTATTATCTGATGCGTCGTGGCAGAAATCAGCAGGCGGTAACATCTCTTATGCAATTAAGAGGAACCACAGATGTTTCCAAAGAAATGGAACTGATCGAGAAGTCCATAAAGTACGACCTGGAAAATGACACTGGATTATGGGAATTAATCAGCATTCCAGGAAATCGAAAGTGCGTTCTTGTTTCATGAATTTTCAGGGAGAAGTAATCGACGAATCTTTGTGAAATCTGGTAACAGATATTAATTTCTTTTGCTTTGTGTTTTGTAGAGCGTTAATAGTTGTGTTGGGTCTATTTATTACGCAACAATGGAGTGGAAGTTTGGCAATACTCTCGTACGCTGAATTAATTTTCAATGAGACGAAAAACCAGCTTGAAGGCAAATACTTGACCATGATATTGGGTGGTGTGCAAGTGATGTGCACGGTGATCAGCGCGTCTATAGGGGATCGGTACAACAGAAGGACTTTGCTTCTAATTTCTGCGTCCGGCGTTTCCATTTCCACCTGCCTCATTGCTTTATTCTTTTTTCTTCAACACATCGAAGTGGACGTTAGTGAGATCGCCTGGTTGCCAGCTGCTGGATCGATACTTTACATCGTCACGTTTGCTTTCGGCTTGGCCACAGTTCCGTTTATCATGATTGGCGAAATTTTCCCTACGAATGTTAAAGCGGTGGGTAGCATGATTGGAATGATGTGCCTAAATTTCTCGGCTTTTGCCGTGTCTCTCTCTTACCAAAGTTTCGCGGAACAATGCGGCATATACGTTGCGTTTTGGTTCTTTTCTTTAATCGCTGCTTTAGGCGTTGTTTTCATATATTATTTCGTACCGGAAACAAGAAAGAAAACGTTGCAAGAAATACAAGAGCAGTTGCATGGATATAAATTGTAATAAAAATGTAATATTTACTTTTTATTGAATATTGGAATTATTGTTGAAATATATGTGCAATTAGGATGAAGAAAAGATCGAAGAAAGATTAATCACGCACTGACGTTTTAGTACAAACAGTAAGAAGTAATCACGAAGTAATTACATTAATAGAAGTCTAGATTTATTCCAGTGAATGTACTTGCACTTAATTTGGGCATTTGTCTTGGACGATAGAAACTTTGAATAATTCGTCACAGCAATGGCTTGCCAATGTAACGGCTAATCTGGATCATCAATGCCACAAATTGGAGATTTAATTGATGGATTCGTAGTATTTGTCGTGGGAAGCCACATAGGTAGGAAATCCATGTTGGTCCGTTCGATAGTTTCTGTTTCATAGGATGCTGCTTCTCCTTTATGACACAACTCTGGTATAATTGTCAAACGAAATATCTTATCATTGAACGCGTAATAACTGTTTTATTTTTCAAATTAAAATCTTTTTCATATTTCACTGGTAAATTCAAATAATCAGTTTTTTGATATCTTTGATATTTATCTCGACTTGTTCTTCTATTATTTTTGCAAAATGTCACAATAGAACAGAATATTTTCATTTCTATCCTTTTTTTATTTATAAATAGTTTATATAATATTTATGAGCAACAGGAATATGCTGGTGGGTGCAGGAATATGTTCCCATTAATATCGGACGTATCTTTCCGAGGTAATATTGGTGAATTACCTAGTTACATAGTTACCTATAATTAGCACATAGAACATAGTTGCAATCAGGTTTTTTCGATAAAATTATGATGCTTTCGTTAAAGAACACGATTATTTTTCCAATCATACTACTCATCTTTTGCCAGAGAAGCCTTTCATGATACTTTGTCAAGTAATTAGTTATAGTTTTGTTCGACGCTTGCAACTTTATTTTTACGAATATTTTTTAAAATCTCAGATCGCAACAAAGGGAAACCATTATACTCTTGTTTCACAGTGTAGTGCAACGTTGCACGCTTGAAACACGTCTCGCGTACATGGCAGGCACAACCACTTTGTTCCCCTGCAATTAAATTTCAACGTATATGCAACTTCTGTTTCACTTTCCGGACTTTAATACAGTCTATTGAAAATTTTACGAATATTGTTCACAAACATATGGGTGGAAGATCACATATAGTTTATTAAACTTTATTAAACTTTCAGTTCTCGCACTTAATCTTTATTTAAAAATTAAATGTGAACGAATGAATCATAGAATGATTGATAGATAAATGTGATTTAGTTACGCTAGTAATAGATTGATGATAACTTATGTAGACTTTTATAATCAGAAATTTGGATTGGAAGTCAAGTTATGTAAACCGTAGTCTGATCCATACAGCTCGTTACTACTGAGATGTAGCGAATATAAACCGTTATTATTGACAGTGAATCTTCCTGATCATGATCAGACACAACATATGTCTCACGTGCAATCATATAATGTATAAACAACGTGGTTTCATAAAGAAATTATTTTTCATTCGATTGTTTGTAAATAAATTACTTTATGTATCATAATCATTAAATAATTCCACAATGCAGAGATAATTTTCTGTCGATGCAAACAGATCGACGTTACACATGTTAACCACAAATATTTATTTTGTCAAAATCTTTTGTTTGAACTATCCAGAAGGATATAGTCGCGTTGTTTCAATTCCATGAAAGAACTAACTGAATGAGATTAACATCCAGCTTGGAGAACAGATTATCGTTTGGTTACTTGCGCCGTGTATTAATTAACATCCAAGTAATCAATGTCGCTATCTGTGTTGTACACTGTGAATAAATACATACGCGACGATACATGTGCATGATATTTCCTGTGTGTATAAAGATGATTATTCATAGGTTACAGCAGATTATATTGTGGATGTTGGTTTAGTTGTATCTCATTTGTAAAGTAATTCTCTTAAATATAAATATTTATTGGATAAGAAAGATTTTGCATGTAGTAAGCCGATAAAATTATTCAAAATTGGTAACGACGTTTGCTAAAATTCATAGTGACTCTTTAGTGTCGGAATATTTGCATAAATAATACGTCTTGTAAAACAATATTTAATTATTTATATACGCACGCACACTTCCATCTATTACGGTTGCGTTCGTTTTATGAATGTATAAAAATATTCAACTGTTGTGAAACAATTATTATCACAGCCTGTTCACCTTCGAAATGTTTGCGAAAGAAAAAGCGATAGTAAATTTTTATCGATGCAATTATGCAATTATGCCTACGTTGCGATAGATAGTTTTATATTTTAGCAAAAACGTAGTATCGCGTGACACTCGTGAACATGTCATATGCAAAACTTTATCTGGTGACTTCCGTAGGTAAAAAAAATTCTGTAAATAGCGTCATTTATTTTATAGATAATAATGTTGGATGATCAATTGATAAACTGCAATTATATATATATATATATATAAAATTAATAGTTGTTGCGTTAAGACAGTGTGCTTGGCCGAATTGAACGCGAGTCTGTTTTCGAAATGGACGCCTATGTTGTTCGTCGATGACTTCCCGTTTCAAATCACTGGCGACGAAGTTTTCTGGACAGTGTCTTCATTAAAACTCGGAACGGTCTTCGGATGCTTTCTTTCCATATTCATCGTCGATTTTCTAGGGAGAAAGACCTCGATATTATTCACGATCGTGCCAACCTGCCCGAGTTGGTTACTAATAGCGTGGAACCCATCGATTCTGGTAAATACAAAAACTTTCGGAATATTTATTTATCGAACGATCATTCCCGAAATTTTGTAACGTATTTCACGTGATCAAATATAATTTTTCCTATTTTCAGAATATATACGTGGTTCATTTCATAGGTGGGATTGTCAGTGGCATAATTTTCACGAGCGGTTTGACGTTCGTGACAGAGATCTCTCCTGCGCACATTCGCGGTGCTTTGTGCAGTTGCTTCGTATTAATGGATTATTGCGGTGATCTTCTGGGTTGCGTAATCGGCTCGTTTGGCACCGTGCACACGTACTCGTACGTGGCGATGTCGTTGGCAATGATGCAATTCGTGTTGTTCGTCTGTTGCCCTGAGACTCCTTATTACTTGCTACGTCAGAAAAGATTAGTGGCTGCTATGGATTCCCTGATATTCCTGCGTGGCACAGGTGACGTTGCCGAGGAAATGGATTCGATTATGAAAGCAGCGGAATTTGATCCTCGAAGCAGCGGGATATTGTCTTCCCTCTTGCACTTAATCTCCGAGTCAGGTAAATAAAACCTTGACGAAACTTTGGTCAAATCTCAAAAATCCATATTTAAGTTAGTTATTTAACTTTTTCACTTTTGAATTTTACAATCTGTGATATATTAAAACGTTCAACTCTTTTCAGAAGGAAAAGCCGCAATCTTGATCGGCCTGGCTGTGATGCTGTTGCAAGCGCTCTCAGGCCCGATTATTCTTATCGGTTATGCTCGAACAGTCTTTGAGAAGAACTACGGCGTTCAATTACACGGGATCCCAGAGATTACCAATTACCTCGTTTTAGCAACGGTGTATCTGATCTCTTATCTCATGTGTATTGGCCTAGTGGATCGGTTAGGAAGAAGACCCCTAATGATCATATCCACCTTAGGCATTTCCAGTTGCAACTTTTTTCTGGCCATCTACTCCTACGTGGAGGAGAATGCTATAGATACCACGAATCTTCAGTCGTTGTTCTTTGTAACAGTATTGCTTTACACCATTAACGTCTCTTTAGGATTGGCCAGCGTACCTTTTGTCGTCACGAACGAGATATTCCCAACGTACGCAAGAGCAACGTGCGTCAGCCTTTGTTTTTGCATAAATTTCACATGGTCGTTTATTATGTTACACGTCTGGCGTTGGATCGTGTTCCAGTACAACATACATTCTTTTGCCTTTTGGATTATTTCCGGATTGAACGCGTTCAGTGTCCCCTTTCTGGTGTTTTACTTCCCAGAAACGAAGAGAAAATCGCTTTTGCAGATTAGACAGTATTTGATCGAGGGGATGAAAAAGTGATGGATCGATCTGTGACTTTTGGTTGTGAGAGTGTGACGAATCGAGAGGCTTGGAAATTTACGATTAATCAATAAAAGGGGGTATTGTCACTGAAAAACAAGATTAAAAAACCACATAAATTATTTATTGAAAATGTTGGAACAGCCTTTTAAAAGTCCCTTACGGAATCTATATGTAACAGGTACGACAACACATATTGTAATTTACAGTAATATGTACATTTGAGAGTACGAACAGTCTGCAGATCGACAAATATCATATTCGATATTTGGCTAGAAACATGCTTTATTTCACAGTGGGCGAGTTTCGAGCAGCGTCCTCGTTAGAAACCAAGGAACAAGCGTGCTTTAACGAGCGTATATTCGATACCGATACGAAATAAACAAGTTTTCAAAAGTTCTTTTGTAAAAAAAAAAAAAGAAAAAAGAAACGAGAGAGCGTTCCCTTTTGGCCCGAAAATACAAATCTTTCCAAAGATGTACAATACAAAAATACTGATTGATCAGATTGGTCGTACAATTTTATTCGCGCGTAGAATATACTCTGTCATACTCTTTCGCAGATACAAAGATGTCGAAGAACTGTAAGGAGCGTCAATATTCGATTGGAAGATCAATGTTCGTTATCGCGGCGGCAAAATTCTGTCACTGAATCGACAAATTGTCACTATCGATCGACAATCGTACAAATATTTGTCCTTACGTTCGATTCGATCGTCTTTGATTCTGCATCTGCATTCACGATTCCCGCCGATAGTAGAAAAAAACTCAATACGTATCTAGATGTACTACGTTGCGGGAAATGAAGGCGATCGTTTTCGACAGATCGGCTACAGACATTTTGCGAGACGATGTCTCATCTACGATAATTTTAATCGAGTTTTCCTAACGACAATGTGACAATTTGATGAAATATATATCGTAAAAAAGAATCACTTGGAGAGATTCCGTCAGTCGAAAGTGACAGGGCAAAGGTAACGATCGATCAAAATAACACTCGTAACGAATCGAGCGTTGCTTTGAGCGAACTGCGATGGTGTTCGACGTTGACGTTCGGTCGGTTTTTTATTTCACAGACCGACTCGGAGATAAATTATTCATTGGCGACGTGGAACCATTCGCAAGCCGAATAAATTTTCTCCAAGAGCAAAGAGAATCGGCAATAAGTGGCAAGAAGAAGATTCTGTCATTATCGTTCACGTGCCGATCGTATAAATAGACTCTGAACTTCAGGTGTCTTGGCTACAGCTATTTTTCCGAGACAGAAGAATCTGATCGATCGTGGCCTCCTCGAGCTTCAACGAGGACGACGGTATTGCGTGTTCGTTCTTTGCTTCCATTTTAAGTACCGACGTCGTGAGTGGAACCTCTGAAACATGTAGGCGCACCATGCATAGTGAGAACGCAACGTCTCATAGAGGAACACAGATCAGCTAAATGGTAGTAGCGATATGGAGAGAAATCGCAGAAACACAAGTTGCAATCTACGATCAAAGACGTAGTTTTCCTGGAACGTTGTTCGGATAAATGATAAAACGAATTCCAACCACGTTAACTTGCTCGTACTTCACTGTTCGCAAATAACAATTTTCAAACGGTTTGTGCCCCGGCAGTGTAACTGAAATAACCATTTCAGTCAAACAATAACATCTTTTTAAAATTTTCACCAATTAAAATTAAATCTCTTTCACGCAGAGATGTGATTTTAAATTGCAAAAATTGGCAGCTGATTGAATTTCTTTGAGCAAACAAACTTACATTCGTTTGAATATACAAATCTTACACGATTCAATTTTTGAGCCTAAAAAATGAACCAAAGTCAGCCTGCCTCTCGGGTGTATGCAATATGTGCGTAGAAGGCGAGCAGACAGGCGTGTGAATAGATAGAAAAATCGCACGTACACTTACCGGGCTTTCCCTTCTGACTGTCAGAGGCCGTGTCAGGGAACTGGACGTGTTTCCTGGACGGTCGTACTGAAATAGGACTTTTCTCCGAGGAGAGGGTGTTCTGACCAGCAGTAGGACTCTGCGTCGGCGTTGCGGTCGTTTTGGTTTCGTTGTTTGTCGCTGTCCTTCGGGAGCTCAGACAAGACGTGGCTGTCGTAGTCGGTGGCTGAACGGCATATCTCACTGCTGGAACCTTCAAAGGCCACTTCATAAGATCCATTTTATAATCGAATTTCAGCGCGATCGATCTCTTTCTTTTTCGCAATTTTTTTTCTTTTTTCCTTTTTTCACCTACACCTAGTAAAATGAACTTTCCTGTTTTTTTTTTTTAAGTTTCTATTTGAAACTCTAGCGTAAGTGGAGGATAAGCTTTCTGCGAGAGGAGGTTAATCGAAACTGGATATCGTTGAAGATAATCTAGTTCGTGTTAGTACGAAGGCTGCAAGCGGATTTTTTTCTTTCGCAGTGTTTGAAATAAACTCGATAGCCGCATTCGAATCGAAATATTTTTCAGGAAATGCTTTAGGAATTGTTTTATTGCAACGTATATATACGTACGAATAAACGAACGTATTTATGGCAGTGATTCGTCGATGTTACCGTGAATTTTCCGGATCGTGTCAATCATCCTGAATGACGCTTATTCGAACAAACTTCGTTACGAGAGATGTCGCTACGTCAAATACTCCTTGAAGGGGGTGGGAGGGGGCGACTAATAATACGAGTTCGATCTGTACATTGACGTGCGTGTACATATAACGTCATCAGTAATGCAATCAACATTAATCAATGTCTGAAGGTACCATCGAGTAGCTCTTTTTATACGCTTTTTATACACGGCCTATTAGATATGCCTGTTCGTATTATCGCAGTTTGATAAAGAATTTAATTCGAAGGATCCAATATGTAGGGTTGCTCGCAATCCTTAATTAAATTATCAAGCGTGATTGTCTGCGGCTTCGGATTGTTACACAGATAAAATATTGATTTGCGTGCGTTAATAACGCATTATGCAACGAAATATCTCGATGCAAACAATCTTCTCTCTTTTATTTCTATTCCGTGTGATTTTATTACGGGTCGATAGAACCCGTGCAAAAATTGGGAAAAAAATTAAATAAAAGAAAAGTATAAACAAAAAAAAAAAGAAAAGAAAAGGGATTACTTTATCGTAATCGATAAAGATTCAGACCGACTGATAGAATATTGTTTGGATAACAAGATAGCCCGATATCGATGCTTTCGAGATCTTCCCTAATTTTCTTAGGCAAACAGAATTACCGGCGCGGCGGGGCTCGAGAATCGGATTTATATCTCGAAAGAAGTTCCCGTCTGTCATCCTCCGCGTCGTTGGTTCGAACATAATTGGGACGATATTTTTGTGGACAGACAATCGTTACTTGATGTCGCTTCCAAGGATATTTGCCACTGTAACTTAATAATAGCATTTCGTTCCTTGAGAGATGAAATCCTACGCGTTCAGTAGCATCCGCTATTCTTCTGTTTTCTTTCCAACAAGTACTTACATCAGGGGAAGACTTTACCGTGGAAAAGATGAACGGAACAAAAGAAACGAGTAAAGAATGAGTAGAAAAGACGAATAAAGAAAGCAAAACTCCTTTATTGCAAATGCCATTATATTATGAGAAGATAAAGTCTTAAAGTCTTGTTCTTGACAAACGACGATGAATGATAAACGTCAATTTATTTACCACGCATTGTTCTTAAATCCGTCGTTCGGTTTTCACGACGATTAATTTCGTCGCGAGTGGTATACTACTTATTCGACAATACAGTTAGTAGTACACTTAACTTTTCGTCTCTTATCCCGATCCTGTTTCCGTTGAGAGACTCTTAGAATACTGACCCCGTATTCGTAGTCGTCCGCGGCGGTGCCTCGACCAGCCATATATTCTTGATACTGGGAGATCACGCACAACACGGAATATATCTGAAGTAAAGGACATAGCCCGTAAATCGGCGCCTGGTCTCATCTGACAACGTAACACATTCTTTCTACCTATGTTTTATGATTGAAAAATAAAAGGTCAAGATCAGAATCGTGAAATCGAAAGTAAAAGTCGAAGCAATATGCTGCACTGTGCTGTTTCAATAAAAAGCATTGCGTTGCACGGAAGTAAACGTAATATTTCGGAAATCAATTGAAAGCATAATCTAAACGTTGTTAAGATCGTACGATGCCGATGAGGAATTATTGAAACTAGATGATTTTAAAGGAAAAGTTTTGGAAAACTTCACGAACTTTGGCTGTTCCACAGACAAATCGATTTCCGAGGTCTAAATATACTCACGTTCAGGCAGAGGAGAAAGAAATTCAACGTGTACAGCATCACTTTCGTCGGGTCAAAGGCGGACTGGAACAAAATCGGGAAACACAATGAAATCGATCGATTCGACGAATTTTATATTTATAACGCGAGCGATTACGTTCACGTTGAATATAAGTTAAACGATGCATTGTTATAACACGGATTCTGTCGGATGGTCGAGGAATCATTGCGATTCCTGAAATCAATTATAGAGAGGTAGTAAAAGATTGATGTTTGCTATTATTCACATCGAGTTTATACATCGACTATAGACCGGCTGTAAAATGTTATTCGATTTCCTGGAGCGAATACGCGGTAGTTAGCACAAAAGCCTTTCATGAGAAGTAAATTTACATTGAACGTTGTTTGTACGCTGCGCTGTCTGACTTTTTAACAAGGGATCATATTGCATAAAAAAGACACGTTTAAAACACATATAATAAAACACATTATTTTTCTTCGTTTCGAGTAGAATAACAGCTTGAGTTGAGTTTATATAATTTTATTTTCGAATATATATATATATATATATATAATTAGTGTATATTATTTAATATAATTTAATATATATTTCGAATATATATAATATTAATATATATGATTGTATAATATAAATAATATATATAATTTTATTTTCGTAATTTTCGTATATTTCGAATATATTCGAATCGTTTATCGGAACAGTTGGGGAAAAAAGCAATTTAAAGCAATTACAGTAGAATCTCTTTTATTCGAATTATCATTTTTCGAATATTCGTAATACTCGAACATTGTATTACTAAACGAGATTATCTGCTCAATCAGAAAATCATCGCTTACAGATGTTTCATTACAATAATACAAGGTGGGCCAAAAACTACTTCCTAATAAAATAAATTCATAATTTTTTTGTTACAAATTACAAGTACAACAAATTTTAAATTAATAAACTTCTTTAAATTCAATTTAAAATTAACAAAATTAGTTTTTTTTTATATTTTGATGTTTTATTAAACAAAAATGGTGGTGGGAAGAAACTTTTGGCCGATATAACGATTTGATATTAAGATATTCTTAAAATAAAAGTTCGGATGAAGGAGGCTCTATTATATAATTCCATTACAACTCTCATAAGCTGACCGTTACGTGAAAGAAATCGAAAATATTCCTAGCTTACCAGAAATTTTATCGCGTTTGGATAGGTTGTGTCGATATAGAAGTAGGTGAAATAACAGAAAGAAAACAAACTTTCTGATACACACTTTCGATCGAAAAGCTAAAGTGAAAAAGTTTTCTGTCAAGCAGCGCTACTCAGCTTGACGTTTCATGTCAAATAAGACAATCAAAGAACTTGCAATTTACATGGTGAGTCATGTAACTTGCACACCTGATAATAACTTTTAAATGATGTGTCTAATGAAAAATTGTTTAATACAAAAGTTGTATGGTTTTAAGGGAGGCAAATTTCTCTATCAATTGGCCTATCAATTTTTTGTGCGTGTTGGGAGATTTCGAAATTTCCAAGATCATCTTTATTTCTCTTAATTGGATCTATATTTTTTCCATCGTAAATCGAAAGAATATTAAATTCCAGTGCTAAATTCATTAACAAATCGGTGATTTGTAACTTCTAATTTAAATAGGAAAATGCGCGCGTTTCATCAATTGACTACTTTTGACAAAACGAACAAAGTTTGCGGATAGAATTCGCCCAGTGTCGCATGGCTGCGTCGCAAGCAAAGTGTCGTTAACTCAAAAGACGATAACGCAGCAGCGGCTGGAGTTCATCGTAGTTGGTGTAATTACAAGCGACTCGTTGCATCGATGTTACCGTTTCCAGTTACCGTTACTGGTAAGGCCGAGGCAAAGGATATTGCAACGGGACACACGTTCACCAATAAAAAGATACGCGCCTGGCGTTTATTTCGATCTTATCGAAACGATAGTTCGGTTTTTGCCCGAGAGAAAAAGAAAAAAAAACTGTACTCGTACCCCAGTACGATTCGTCTCACTGAAAGGCCCAGAAGCAACTGTTTTGACTAGGAAATGAAGACGACTTTTTTGTCATAAAATTTTATCGATATGCAAACATTTACATATAAATTACAGGCGCGATCGCTCAGTACCAGACAACGTCACTCCTACTCGAGGTCTACCCCACGCCCCCTCGCGAATCACGTGACCCAAATCAACCAATCGCTAATTTTCGTTGCATTAGCGTTGCACCTGGAGAGGCCCGATTTTCTGGGTTACCACTGCTAAAATCACTTTCAGTGATAAAAAAGAAAAAAGGTGGGGGAGAAAGAGAGGGTTAAAAAATGAAAAATACTTCTGTTCCCTCTGTTCTTGTTTTACGAGGAGAAAGCTCGACGTACAGTACAGACGTTAATGAAGATTGCGCGTACCGGCGCGCAACGCTGTCGGATGCGTTGTTATTTCAAAATGAAGTTTTACATCTGGCTCCTGCCGGTGCACGGGAATATTTGGCATGTGACTCCGGTCGCGTGCATTTTTTTCTCGCGTATCATCGTTTAAATATCTGCACTTTTTATAGTGCTTCGTGTCGTTGCGTATTTATCCATTCCGCGCCGTTGTTCACGCTTTCTGCGCTCTTACGACACGACTCGTCCCGAGTCTGCTCTATCATTGCTCGCTCGTTCTCTTTTTCGAAAAGCGCGACGTGGGAACTATTTCGATGTAGGAATGCTGGGATTTTACACATTTCTGGGTAACAGTGTTTATTATTAACCTATTTGCTTCTGGAACTATTGATTTTGACTTACTTTGTCCATTGATTTGGTCGCGAAACGGACGGATTCAGATGATATTTAGATGACGTTGTATACACCAAGTGATATAACGCGATTTAACCAAATATTGATCTCCATTGCTTACAAGTGGCTAGAGGAATTCTCGATAGAGTAAGATATTGTATAATATAACAATTGCGGCATTATGTTACTGTCCGATACGTATCAATTTCTTGAAAATGTAAATATGATCGAAATTTTATTTTAATCGTTTTTAATTAACAACGATGCTTGACAATGGATCGATTTAGGTTTTCGAAGATCGCGACAGACAGCCATCTCGATTGGCTAATTTAGTTCGACAAAATTCCCGCTCTAACACAGTCAAATCAACGCGTTTTGGCTAAGATAAAAAAACAAAAGGTATCTGTTTAAAGAGATCGCATTCGATTCTTCAAAAAATCCAAATATTCGACGTGGCTTTTAAGGTCAGTGAACTCGAGACGAGAAGTCCTCTTCTCCAGATAATTACCGAAGAATCTTGAAAGCTTCCGAGCGTAAAAGTGCATACGTGAGCTTCTTCTCGCGCGTGCATGTTACAAACACGAGGACGTAAAGCGGTCTCCCTTTGAGGACGTCGAAACGGAATGAACACGCGAGTGAACAATAAGTCGCTCTAAATACGTGAAAATCACGGAACAAAAGTACCCGACGCTTTCGAATTACGCGGTTGAAAAACGGTTCAACCCCTTTGGAGAGGAAACGTCGCAGCTGTGGGAAACGTGTCCGTGAAACGACGAATAAAAAGGAACGAAGAGGAAGAGAAAGAGACGGAATGGTCTTGACAGAGAATTTGGATTGCGGGAAATGCGCACCACCTTTCTTCTTTGTGTCGTACCAAGGATTTCTCGAAACGAAAAATTTGCACCCGGAAGCAGCTGTGACTTGACGTTGGCTGCATGTCGACGTACGAGAAAGATTACTCAACGTAATCCCCGAATGGCATTAAATGCTTTCGCTTGCGTGTCTGCTCGAGGCTCGAACCGCCGCGGCGTGCTTCGTAAAAGTTGTAAGCCGTCGAGGGATACAATTTTAACGGACAATAGAAGCGTTCGAACCCCGATTTTATCGATCGATTCGGTTATCGAGCTCGTCAAAAATGACACGCGACAGCTGAGCGATTCTACTCTCGCTTGTTGAAAAAAACCACGCCATGACCCGAGATTCTCAGCCGTGCAACGTGCATGCGAGTTCGAGCACAAGGTTGGGTTCGGTTTTCTTGTTCCAATAACACGAGCGAAGTTTCCCTCCGAACGAGAGGGCCGCTCTTATCATATTCGACGTTCCAATGTTGAAAGAAGGTCTCATTACGCCAAAAGGCGTAAGTTAAAAGCGTGAACTTAAAAACGAAGCTTCCACAACTGGGTCAAAGAATTCATAATCGAACGCTCCTGGGTGGGGTCGCATTGGCAACTTGCGTGTTATCGAGTCCCGTAAACTTAATGCTCATCCGAGTCTTCGGAATACGATCTCCCTTGAAATGACATTTTCAGTTTTCATCTCCGAGAAATCGTTCGGAGATCTCCCGCGGAACGATTTACGTTCCGTTTGGTAAAAGAAACATCGCTCCTCTCGACGTATTCCCATCGAAGGAATCGCTTCGCAATTATGATGAACGTGTTCTCTTCCCTTCCCGCGAGCTAGAAGTCACATGGCTTGTTCCCACGAAAAAGGAAGAAAACATCGCCAGTAACTCCTCACGAAAATATTGTAAGTATTTCGTCGTAAGTTTTACCACTGAATCCATTTATACAACAACGTAAATCCAAAAATAAGTAATATTACTCTTTCAGCATAAATAAAGAGAGTGTTGTACCTACCGCAGTGATGAACAAGTAGAAGGAATGCGCCATATCGATAAAGCAGGTTGCCACGATGACGATAATCCAGGGTATGAGAAAGATACGCCGATCCTGAAATAAATCGATCGTAAGTGAGTAAGAGATGAGTGGAAAGAAAGGGTGGTTTAGTCCCTTTTTCTTGGCTTCAATATCTTTTTTTTTTCTCTCTCTCTCCTCTTGTTTAGTCTACGTCCTTTGGAAACATCCGATCCGGCTCGTTGCATTCCGCCGGAGGTAAAACGAGAAACACTGTTCGAGTAAAGTCTACTCGGCGATTTAAGAGTTCAGACGAGCTCTCGACGGGGGGGAGAAGAGTGGGAAAGTTTCTCCTCTGCAGTGGGAGAACAATTGTCTCGTCTCCACTCGGAATCGCCGGGAGTTGTTACGCTAGACTAAAGAAACGGCGCGATTATGCACAGGGGTGTAATAATTTATCGTTGTTACGCTTATGAACTTAATTACATTGCAAATCATTTCCTTTCGTTTCGCAGAAGAGTGAAACGCTTTCGAAACGAAATAGACACTTTCGCTCTTTTGCGTTTTACGCTCCAAGTGCCGTAATATTAAATCTTTTGTGTAATATTAAGTCTTAGGAGAAGATAAATGTTTTATTCTACTTCTCAATCTATTATGCTGCAACGATATTGCTTAACGCTAGAACCATCGACAATTGAAGTATTAAAATTTCTATCGTTAAAGAAACGTTAAAATGAAAAAAAAAAATGGAAAAACTTTGTAATATAATGGAATACACACGCTTTATTTGTTCATTCAGATCTTCCAAAATACACTATTTTATATCTATAAGATATCGAGCAAAAATTAGAGATTGGTCATTTTTACCATTTTAGTAGTTCTAGTATTAATTTATCGCTAAACGCAAGGATCAAGTTTGAGGCGAAGGAAATTCCAGCAAAGATAAATAAGAACTGAACGAAATAATAATTGGCGAAGAAAAGTTCATCGAATATTACTTCCGAAGCAACGCTAGCTAATTTTGTAGTTAATAAAAATAAAAAGATAGAAAAACTTTATAATACGATGGGATACACACATTTTTATTTGTTCATTTTACGAAAAATCATTCGGATCTTTAAAAATACACTATTTCATATCTATAAGATATCGAGCAAAAATTAGAAATTTCATTACTTTGATAGTTCTAGTGTTAATTCATTTCTAAACGTAATAAACAGGGGAAATGCTAGTAAATCGTCATCGTTTCCGAAGGAACGCTGGCTCGTCTAGCGAGTCCTTTTACAAATCCTCGTAAAAATGCGACACGAGAGGCAGTACCGCGCTTATATAAGCTTACAATGAAATGTTCTCCCATCTTCAATCGCATTCGCGCAACCAGACTGTTTTGTAATGCGATTCAAACAGACTGAACTTGGCTGAAACTTTGTTACGTGTGCCGGCATATTTAAGCGCGTATGAATATTCTGTATGAAAGGCTGAATTCGTAAATTTACTTAGAATGTATGTGTATTTCGGATAAAGAATTAAATATGTTGAGACACGCGCGTATAATTTTTCTTTCGGCGCGCACACCGAAACGAAACAAACGTGATATAGTTTGATCATTTTTCTCTCAATGTGATGAATATCTCAGAGGAAAACTGGGTCGCCCATCGCAGGATCGTGAATATATCAAAAAGATTCTGGAAATACTTTATATTTCAACATGTTTGAACAGCCAAAAACGCGAATATATTACCGTAAAAATATGCTTTTAGAGAGTACGATAAATTACACGTGCATATTTCTTACAGGATACGCACGATCTGAAAATTCGTAGTGCTGGAGTAACACATTGCGACACGGAACGTGTTAAAAAATGATGGCTATCGGGTGACAAGTAGACGAGGAAAGAGGGTGAACTCGCGAGAGCCTGAATACGAAGATCTTGGCAAAATATCACCACGGTTATTCATGGCGAGCTACTATCGCGAAATAAACGCGGTAGCTTTGCCGCAAAGTGATTAATGGACGAGAAGATCGATAAGAAGAAGAAACATCGGGGCGGGACTCGGTAAATTTAGCGACCGAATTTAGCCGGGAATTTGAATCTGTTAGGAACTTTGTTCGACGACGATAAGGCAAACATCAATTAATATTTCAATCACGGTCGAATAATTGGAAAATTAGTCGCAGTGACGACCAGTAAGAACCATGTCAGATATATATACATTATATTAATTCGCTTCCTTCGTGAAGATTGAATACTTACGAAAACGAACCCTTATTTTCCTTCTAGATAGTAAAAAGCACGTTTCAAAGGGCGAAATTTCGATAATATCGCAGAAAATCTTAAACTTTTTTTTTTAAGGAAGAATACCTGAAGTGAGAAAACGAGCCTCTTCCTGTATCGTTTCATCGTCATTCTCGGAGGGCGTGCAAACGAACGAGAATACACTTGGAACGATCACTCGATGCTGCGCCTGTGTTTTACGTAAGAGAGCTGTTTGTAACGTGAGTGATAGCCGCGTCGATTGCACGCGAAAAGCGGCGATAAATCAGCGCCGTGAAGAAAATTGATATTCCTATTCAGGTTTACGGACGTTCTTTTTTTTCACGTTCGAAGACGCGCTAGAGATGTGCATACGGTTTCAACTGATGGGTGAGTTATCGAGAGGCAACATCGAGATTAACTCGTCGAGTTTAATTGCGTTAACGTATCACGGATCGGAGGGAATCCACTTTGAAAAGTTAGTCTCTCTCTCTCTCTCTCTCTCTCTCTCTCTCTCTCTCTCTCTCTCTCTCTCTCCCTCTGGAGTTAACAGAAGCATTTCATCGCTACTTTGCAAATCTCTTGCCGTGTCGATCCGTATCGCGAATTGATTTCTAAGTTCGATACGCAATGATGCGGCAACAGAATAATTGATCCGCGCGAAAACCCCTTCGAAAGTACGTTCGTAAAATAATCTGCTTTCTCCCTCGACGTATTTTCTGAGATATGGATCGCTTGCAGGCTAAAAGTTCTTCTTCTTCAAAAAAAAAGTCTAAATCTCAGCACGAAAGTGTAATTAAATATCGTACTTTGTTTTACGTGAAACTTGATTTCAAAGAAAGTATTTTAAAGTTGAGATTTGACGAGATCATGATGAGATGATTAAAAATATAAGAGAGAGAGAGAGAGAGAAAGATATTGTTTCTGTAATAAATTATTAAGACACCATCAGGTGCTAGATGCGAGAAGATTAAGCTATTAATTAACAGAGTAGCGAACTGTTTGCATCGTGAATAATTAGCGAAAGATACTAAAAATATTTAATCGTACCAAAAGTGTTTGTACGAGGTATCTATACGAAGGAAAGGTGCGATTTTGCACGAGATAGGCAACGAAAATTCAATTCGATCGCGGGGCAAAAGGAATTTCGCGTTTGTTGCCGAGGGTTGTTGTCTTATCTGGCTCATAAATCTCCCGCACCCTTGTCGACTATGTACAACGTCAAATATACCTTTATTCTCTCTGTTACAGATTTAAAGGGTTAGTACGACGAATGCTTCGAAATAAATTATACATTTCAATTAGATAATTCCTTCTTTGTTTTTCTCCTTCGTAAATGATGTTTTGTAGGTGACAACGGCATTATTCGGCTCTTTGTAGCCGCAATTCTCACGTTAGGTCGTTCGTGTTATTATTTTTCATACGCGTCACATTTTTACGAGAACATGGGACTGCATATGAGCGTGTATGAAGTATACAAAATAATAGAAATAGAAATGAATTTCGAGAGTGGGTGTTAATTCGCGATTCGACTAGATCAGACTAGAATTTCATTTTTGATTCGCCGTGATTTTTCTACACCGGGAAATTCGTGTTATCGCTTCTACAGGAGCGGTGATAAAAATTGCATCGCTGTGCCCCGAAGGACGGATTTATCCGTCACTCGAGATGAACTAACGGGAAGACTGATAGGAAGGCGATAAGACGATTGTAGGACAGAACAAATTCAGTGATTTGGACTTTTCTTCTTATTTATTTTTTTTTAAATAGATTTTCTTAAAAATAAACTAAAAAAAAGGAGAAAAGAAAAAAACTATACCAAAAACGAAATCTTTGATCAATGTATTCAATCTGTAGTTTTGATCTGAAGTTGATCTGAGGTTAATCTGAAATTAATTTGAATTTCGAGAAGAACAATTTCTGACTACGCGCCGTTCTTCATCTGCTGTTCCATCTAAATATAATCTGAAACAAGAGGAACGGATGTCGATCCATCCTCTTCCGATGTTAAGTACAACGATCGAGGAATCGTCTTCAACGCTACTTTCTCAATGCTGAGTTAATTTTATCTCCGCTAATAACTTCCATTTCGCGTAAGAACCACGTGCCACGGGAATGAATATCACGATTTATAACGAACACCGTTGCGCAAGATTCAGGGCTTCCTTGCACTTTGCTATTAATGTTGGTGTACGCGCATGATATATATATAAAGAGATTCTATGATAAAGAAATAAGTCGAAAGAATAAAATTTTTTTTCATTTAACGCTCCGAGGAAATCAAGTTTGAATATTCAAATTTATAGCTAATTCTAAACTAGTCAAAAACAGAAACAGAAAGTTTCTATTTTTTCTATTTTTTCGGAATGCCATTCGTTTTCGAGAATATTCGATTTCAAGCACACATCTACCGAGCCAATTTTTAACCCTAAACAAGTTTAGAGTCTGCTTTCTTTAAAAATTTTGTTCTACACTTTTCGCTTATTTCTGCAGGTAGAATAATCTCCTATCTATTACACACTGTCTAGTTTAAAATTAGTTAAATTTAAGTATATATTTGCTTAGTAAATTTTCTCCAAAAAAGAAGCTTCAAATAAAATTCAGAAGCTTCAGATAAAATTTCATTCTTTCTTTTTGATTTATCTCGTTATGTAGAATCATCTCCTTTCCCTGTAGAGAATTAGGCGAATAAAATACTGGTGAAGAAATTTAATTAAACAAAATGCCATTTTCATATCACAGGATGTGCATCGATTTTCCCTGCATGGAAAACAGGTGAAAAGTATTTGCTAATTATTTAGTGATCCTGTTTTGATTCTTCGGTAAACAGGATATTCAAGATTGTAAGAAAATTTATATTACATTCAACTGGTATATAATATAGTTAGTATACGAAGTGGTATTCATGGGCTTTGATAAAGCAAGAGTCTCTATAGGTACCTAATATACTGAAATGTTGTCTGACCACTGGCCTATACTACTGCCGTTTGCGATGCTAATTTGCTTCAACCGCTAACCACCCAAGAAACACATCCGGATTTCAATATCAATTTCCTTTATTTGAAGTACAATGCCACAATCAAGGGGCATAATTAAAGTTCTTAACGGTAACTTCGTTATTAAATATATTATAAATAAAATATATCTATATTATATATTATAAATATATTGCATATATTTTACCTTTCATCTTTTTGTAAAAGTAACTCGGAAACGACGCACGATTCGTGTGTTATTCTGAATGAAATTGTCCTAACTCTCTTAATCCTACTTTTTGAAAAAAAAAGTTTGCCTCGCGGTTAACGGTATCTGGAGATTTCGATCCAACTTTCCCACTTAAGCTTAACCGCGGTTTTAAACTGACAGGAAATTTTAAGCCTGTCTGATTCAAAAGCACGTGACGTGCGTCGGAAAATCTCAGACAATACCCGTCACAAAAAAAAAAAAAAAAAGAAACTTTAAGTGGCGAGAGCTCGTTTGTCCGCAGCTTAATCGCGAATCTTTGAACGAAAAAAAAAAAGCTCGTCAAATGTTTTCAGTCGGCGAAGTGCATATATTTACAGACTAATAACACGTTACGGAAGGAAACGGGCGGTGGGACTGTTTATGGAACGCTTATGTTTGGAGCGTCTTACCTTGCAGAGGCCATAGAGAAGCAGGATGCAGCAAATCAGACCGCAACACGAGCATACAAGCAGCGTCACGTTAAACCATACCGTCGCTGAAGCAATAGAGAAGCATGTTGAACGTGAGATCTTATTGTCTTTAGTTTTTCGCCTCGTGTATGATTTCGGGTAATTTCGGCTTGGTTGGAATTCGGTTGATACCGAACCGGTTAGTGACTTGTTCAAGAATTCTTTTCCCGGATACGTCTCTACCGTGAACATTGCTATTACAGTCGAATACACTCACTTGGGGATATGGTGTCCGGTTCTAAGAAACTACTGGATTCTGGTAGCGAGCGATTCCCTTGCAGATATTGACTCTCTTCCTGGAGCACTTTACCCGTGGTTAGAGCCAATAGGATAAAGTAAATCTAAAACAAAACAAATACGTATAGCCGGACCGTTCGTCATGAATTCCTGGTTACGAATTTCATTGAGAAAAGTACAGTTCGTTGATTCAACCTGGCATAGAATTTCTCGGAAATGCCGAAGCGCTGATTGAATATTGAAAATGGGGAATATTGAAAAACATACAACTGTATGTTTAGGATAATAGCATCGATATTGAGTGTTTAATCCTCTTATCTTTAATGCCAAATAAGCGATACGATATACCTTTCTACTTGTGTTCATGATTGACTCTGCCTGAGTTATGCGATATTGAAATATTATATTTTATGAAAATAAAAGTTTGATAAAACTGTGTCTTGTTTCTGACCAGACATCGAACCGAGGTTTATCTTCGATCTCGATCAATTAGCGTAAATTCGTTGAAATTCTTGCGTAGTGCAATGAAGTACATACGTGAAGTTTGGTAGATTTAATTGAAATGAATTTTCCAGGAAGTATCACAAGTGTAATTTGCATTTTAATTGAAAGTTAAGTTTGAAATTCTTATCAGGAATGAGAGCAAGTCTCGAGAATTGCTCCTCCCTTTGGTCCATCCACTTTAGTCGAATCGCAATCGGATCCTTTTCGATAGATCCACTTTTATTTCTTTACTTGTTACACTCGAATCTTTTCCCACAAGGAGCAAGGTATTGTGCAGAAATTGGAAGTCTCAACTATTTAGATTGCGTCTCTTTAAAAGAAGGATTTACGAACAGCCTCTTCGCGACAGAAAATGAAATATTCATAATTTTATGATTTCGAGACCTTGCTTTGCATATTCCGCTTGATTTATCTTATATATGATATATCAAGTACAGTATCGAATATATTAATGGGATATTAATAACACAAACACAAGTGGAATTTTACTTAATGAGGTTGATCTTAGACTTTACTGTTCATTTTCAATTTTAACTGATCCTTTTCCTAAATGCACGTTCATAAAATCCACGTAGTTCTTTAATAGAATTTAGTAAATCTCTTCGAAGGTAAGAGCACGAACTTTACTTCTTCTTGTTAAATCGATGAGTTCGCTATAGTTGTGTCAAAACAATATGCGGAAGAAGTTTCGCAACCCATTCGATCCAGGAACTCCTGGGCGTCTAATTTAAAGAAACCTTATCCGATATTTTTTTCTAAAATTGTCTTTATATTCGTGTAACTCTGTCACATATAACTAAGTTACATTTAGGTAGTTAGACTTTATTCCAGTGAGCAACGAAAAATCATTAAAAAGTTACATAACGATTTGTCTGTTTTGTAACTTTTCTAGCTTTTTTGAACTAAATGAGATATTTTTAAAATTCCTTTTGTTTTACATTTCATTTCTTTCGTTTGATCGAAAAGATTGGAAGAAAAACGTTTTATCGCTTCCCCCTTCCCCGGACCGAAACGGTTGGTATCTACTACGACATTTAAGGTGTGATAAAAGTCTAACCATCGATCAATATTTATGAGACACTATTATTCGACGTCGATGTTCGTTCAAAAGACACGATTTTCACCTCGGTATTCACACGTCGACGTTTATCATCGTTCGTCGGTCGATTTGAAGCGCGTTATGAATCGTATGTTGGATCGCGTGCGTACAAATGCATGGCGCACAGGTATGAACTAATTGAAAGGGATGAGTAAGTGGTGAGAGGCGTGCTGCTCGAAGGGCGGATGCGTCGCGCCTCTCGTCTTCGTTTGGACGAACGATCGATCGATCCCAGGGTGATTGGAGGTTATTGAAATTGCTTCCCTTCTCTTGTTGTCTCTTGTTGGGTAGCTACGCCGTCCTTGGATCAATTTCGTCATTTTGTACGCGCTCGAAGTGCTCAAAGTGTCATCAACGTGTCGTCAACTTCGTATAAACACGCATGAGGAAAACGCTTTCTTTGACTTCGTCCATAGACGTGTGTTACGTATTTCGAGAAAAGCGAGAATACACACACACATCTACTTACGTAGATTCCACTTTAATCTAGAGGTACTAATCTCTACAAATTCTACCTTACACGTGCCATTTGTTCAGAATGTAGCAACGCGGGAAATTTAATAGGAATATTACAATATGTCATAGAATATTATCGTCAATTGATAAGCGGAATTTACGGTCGAGAATTAATAAAGCTTCAGCGAGACCTTTGCTCTTCCCCCGTTACGTGAGAACTGACGAAAAGGAGATTATCATTCGCAATACCAAAGATATAAACGAATCTTTTCAGCAGTTTATTCTTATAGTTAAAGAGGCGTGAAATGTTATTCGTCCGCAGCTTGATACCAGGATGAATTATTGCGTTCGTATTTCCATTCTCATGTGTCGCGTCGCTACATCTAGATTCCTCAGGTTTCGATTGAAAAATGGGGGGGGGGGGGTGGGAGGGGGGTAGAAGGAAAAAGGAGAGATAGAAAAAAATTTCCACGTATAAATAAAACAGGAAATACGAAGAGGTGCCGATGTTTTGGCAGCGGAACAAACAATCGATTGGCGTGAGAATTCGTAGAGTGTATCGCGCGACATACCAACGCGATAAATGTTTCCAATGTTTTATCAAAAATATTTTTCGTTCTATTCAATTTCTAAATAACGTAACAACACGACGTCGCGCTGTGTTATTAAAAGCGCAGCTTAGAAACCACCGTTCTGTGATATTTTCTCGCGAAATAAATTGTGATCAAGGCAGTAACTATGAAATCGCTCATCCCTCATCGAATTCAATGAGCCTATGCCTGTTGTTTGGGAGGAAATAGAGAGCGAGGCTGGTGTAAAAAAAAGGAAAAAAAAAGAGGACGATTCAGAAGGAAGAAGCTGATAGCCCATTCGAAAAGGACGAGTGGCGAATTTGTTGGCTTTTCTATTCAGGATACTCGACTGATGCGACTTTTTCGCTAGAGAAAACTCGATGGGGAATTTTTTGCAATGGTACACACGCCGCTCTATTCCTTGCATCATTTCTTCTAACGATATCGAGCGTCGAGCACAGACGATACCCACGAGAATTCGAATTTTTTTATTTCGTTTATTCCTCTGCTCACCCGTGCAATAACTTGCTTCTGAAATTCAGAATTAGACAGTACAGCGAAGAGCCGAGAGGTGAAAAATTATCGATATCTTGAACTGTTATAATTTTGTAAAAAAAAGAAAGAATCACATAACAATTCGCTGTGAAGCGTGGAGTCTCTATTTCCTCACCACTGACATATTTTCACAACATCGTTAAAAATACGTGCTTGCGGATATTGAAAAATTGTTTCCGCGACTAGATCCAGCATGATCTTAAAGAATGAAATTTTTCCTTTACAACAACAATAACAAAAATTTAAAGAACTCCAAACATCTCGTCATCTAAGCCGAATATTCAAAGTTCGATAAAACAATGAAAAAGAAATCGTGCAGCACGTTTTAAGAGATCGTTGTAAAGAGAAAATTTTAATCTTTAAAACCGTACCGACAATAAGTCCAATCGTGAGAAAAAATTGTTCGATGTTTTTAGAAACGTTTGAATTCATACAATTTTCGAGAATAAAGTATCTTTACTTTCTCATCCGCTACGCTGTAAGAACATCTTTGAGAACTCACGATTGTCAAAATAAACGCCTTACATTTTTAATTGTTACATATTTATTTTTTCTTCTTTTTACAGCTGTATTTATTTTTGTAGAAATAGTCTACTTTCCTATCTTTTCTATCTTCTCTTTTTTATCAAATATTTCCAAGCGACAGAGATATGTATAGACATTTTGTCCAACGATGCGAACGTAGAGAAAGATAAACCTTCTATCCATAGATAAGTGGATTTCTTCCGAGAAAATTGACTCTGACTTTTTTCGGATTAGACATTATTACTTATTAGATTCAATGTAAATTTTGAACTTTGATCTGAAATTGATAACAGTGATAACGTTTAAAAAAAAAAAAGACACTTTCTGTAATCAGAATATCCGATCGATGAAATCTCACGTCCCTCGTCCCCGATCCTATTCAATTTTGATCTTAATCAATTAAATGTAATTTTGATCTCAACACAGCAAACATATTAAATAAATATCAATCGCGGATACCGTTGTCGAACGATTGTCAAATGAGTTAAAACGATCATGGGATTTTCTGCGTTGATATTTCAGTTATATCGTTATGGCGTTTACACGTTTGAAAGCGTTCACCCATTCTGATATTCGATATTTTAATCCTCTTTCGATATTATCGGGCTTGATGCAATTTATAATTAAAGGGGCATCAAAATTTTTCACGTCTTTTGAAATATTCATACCGCGAGCGATATACGATTTCGTACTATTCCGTTGTGCTCGTGAATAATGCCCAAGATAATATATTTAAGGTCTTCTCTTTTGTTTCTAGTCGGATCACGCTTCGTGCAATATGAAATTCTCTGGAATAATATTTGAGGCGGATATTAAGATTCTCATAATGTATGGTCCAACTTTGTTCCAAAAACGTTTCAGAAAAACTGGTTAGTGTAGAGCATCAGAGCAGATGAATTCGTGATTTTCGAGAAGATAGCTGTTTTTTTTAGATGGAAATGTCTCCGGGATGGATCGATGTTACAAATGGATCGTAGTTATTTTGAATCGAGGTACTTTTCTACATCAATATTTCATTAAAGGTAAAGTTCTTTGGCTTGAGTTAATTATTCCATCGAGAACTTTTACTAAAATTCTTAATTGAAGAAATGTTCGTTCTACCAACGACGTAAAAGAACGCTCGGAAGCGTTTCTAAAAATAGATTTTAACTTACAACGTACGTTTATTGCTCGTCGGTTACAATTTGTCGAGAGATTTCCTTCTCCGTGGAAAATTTTTCATATTTACCTCTTTTTTCGTAACTCTACTCGAACTGACCAACAAAATGACGAATAGAACGCGTAATTTCTTCGTCAAAATTACTTAACGTATACGAGTTTGGCTTCGAGATGAATTACTTTATAGTTATATAATTAACTTAATTTACGCAATATCGGATGTTGAGTTTTTTCAACGCCAAACTATTTCAAATCTTTTTCTCACATCTTCCCGTTCGAGGCATCAACGCCATAACGAAAAGAATGTCGAGTAATAAATGGTTCAAAGGTGATGTTTTTCCCTGGTATTTCGTTGCAATCCTGACAATTCGAATACGTCTTTATAAGACACCAAATATCGTCGATACAGCTGCTCCATCCGCTTCCAGTAATTCCAGTCTAAATTTCTTAAATTAAATTTCTTCCGTTTCATCTTAAAATTGTCGCTCGAGCTCAATTTGTCTATTCTGGGAATTATCGTACGTTTACGTATAAAATTACTAATTTTCCCTTTTAATTCGAACCTTTAACGTCGTCCCGACTTTTCGTCGTTAGATGCCTTTTATATTTTATTATTCCGTCCCAGCGAACGTTCTGGTAATTGGATTTTTTTAAAAAACTTTGCTCTCAGACGTACAAAATAAGAAAAAAGAAACATTTTTCCATTCTAGCCACCCATGTGTTCGTCACTCATCTTCCATTTACTTTTTCACGTGGATTCTATCGAAATTTGATCAACGAACTTGGGATGACCAAAGAAGACGAAGTTCTGTTTTTTTAAAAATCAACCTTCATGAAAAATTTGCAATAAAATTTTGTTCGCTACTCTATATAAGTCAGTCCAGCTGTTTGATATCCTGATTGAGAAAACACGTCAATTCTTCTGTTTTATATCACGAAGTAACCGAACATGAATATGTATCTTGTGTGATTCCTCCATGTTGCAGGAGATCAATATGTCTCGCCCGGGAAATATAAATATACTAGTTTCGTTTTTTAAGTACGTACGTACGCGTGTTTTTTCTTGTCGAAAAATTTGTGTTTAGAGTGAATCGATATGAAAGGCATTTCGTACGAACGCGGTGTCGAAGATATTGAAACTAACACTGGGTTCTAAAATTCCATTAAGTTAATTTTATTTATGTGTGAGAAATCTCCCGATATATGATATCTTTAATTTAATGCGTTCCGGTGAAACAGGTTCTTGACGAAAAATTATGTTTATTTCTTATTCAATTGCAGAGAAATTTCGAGTTTGTGCGGTATGAACAATGAAATTAATAAAAATTTTTTTTTTTTCGAAATCGAATTACAAAGATGCATCGTTGGTCATTGAAGTTTCGGAATTTATAATAATCGAGGGGGATTCGATGTATCGATCATTTGCACGCAGCAAGGTAAATTTGAAAGCTTTCGTAAGTTTAATCGAGTCAATGTAACCAGAATAATAAACGATACAACGTGTGCTGTATGTACCTACAGTGAAGAGCATAACTGAACACATAATGATGAAAAATTGTCGATACGTTAGATTGTTACAAGTTACAAAAGAAATTATACGACAATTTCCTTGGTCTGAGATTATATAACAATTTACTTTTAAAATCGTAAAGCGTCTACTTTTCTAAGTTTTCGTTTTCTTCAAAAATATTCTTACATCACGTGGCGAGTGGGAAATTGTAAAAATTTAAACATTTCAAAGAATTTCTTTCATAACTAAATCTATCAGGGTATTGAAATTTTCTCTTTATATATAATGACCTAAACTTGCCGTACGATTTTTTTTTCTACTTTATTGAACTTTGAACGTTAAATGTCAGGATTTCTTGAATTTTTGTCGTTCAATCCTAGTGTTCAGAGTCCAATAAAATCGACGAAAACAAATCGTAAAGCAAGCTTTACAGCAAGCTTAGAGTCGTAAAGAATCGAAAGTTCAATCTGCAACGTGACGATGGATCTGGTCATAAATAAAAGTTTTCAGTGTTTTTACATACGTGTATTTATAATTTTTTTTGAAAAAGCTAAAATATCCTACAAAAAATTACTAATTGTTTTTCTTCTTTTGCATTCTACGTGCAAATGCTCAATAAGATATTATTTATGTTGAAATTCGACGTGTGTGTTCAATTTTGCTCATTACTGTATGAAGATTACACGTAATAAATTACTATAATATCCCAAAGAGTGATTGTAACTAATATATATATGCAGTGACGAACATTTGCGAGTTAATCTCAAATAAATATAATTGTCATAGTTTTTTATTATGCAACGATCAATAAAATTTTCATGATTTGAAATATTCATTTTCCATCAGGACAATTCAGTGAATAATTTATCCGAATATGTAATTCATTGAATTATGCTTCATATGTGTGAACGATAGCGAACGAATTTTGGTTTACGTTAAATTCATGTTACAGAAGGTTATTGATTTTTTGTTACGCTTCACAGATCGTGAAAGAACTTTTAATCTTTTAATTATAGTTTCAGTTTCCCAAAATTGGTCTTTTAATTATAGTTTCAGTTTCATCTCAGTTTCGCAAAATTGGAACATCTCAGTTGCAAATTTTACATCTTCTACTTCATTAAAGAGTTTAAATATGATCGATAATTGGCTTTTAAATGCACGTATAATATACGTGAGCTAAAAATTCAAGGAACGATTAACGAGAAGCGTCTGCTTATACGTTATTTATGATTCTCTCTGTAAATCCTTATAAACATGTAATATAGTATCATTGTAGTGTACTTTCTTTATACTTACTAGAGCAATAAAATGCATCAATTCTGTTAACAACACCTTATCCCGGTTATTAATATCTTTTTTTCAATCAAATCAAATATTGTCGGAATGGAAAGAACTAGTAAGCTTGCACAACAAACATTTTTTTTGTTTTACCAATGCCCATTTATACGTTTTCTTTTAATTAATATACATATGTAGCAGTTTGATGCAGTTTAATAAATTTACTATGCATTACTAGCGTAATGCACTTTTACTTACGTACATTCCGGTTTACATATATCGGAAACGTCTCAGCTTCTCAAATTCTTCCTTTATTTACATTTAATTTCATTCTCTCCACAGCGGAATAAAAAATTTTGCGAATTTGCCATTTTTACTTGTTTGCTTTTTAAACAAGAGCTGTGTTCTCTTTCCTGGAATTAACTGAATGCCTCTTTCCCTCTGCCAGTCATAATTAAATTATTTTATATTAAATAAATATGAAAGAATTTCGTTGAAATTTTCAATTTCAAAAGTTTCTGCTACATGTTACAGTAAGAAGTAGACTAAATTGGATCGAATGTGCTTGTGAATTCAAGTATATAATACGCGATCGTAAATATATCATTTGCCGTAATGAACCCTTACTGCGAAAGTAAAAATATTTTATTGCCACGATAAGAGCGTAAATCTTCGAAACTCTTTCCACTTTGATACACCGATATACGTATTTATACTTATTCGTTTATACTTTCTTAATATCGTGCATCACACGGTGATAAAAAAAAAAGGGGAAAAAAGAAAATACGTACTTTTGTCGCGTAAGCCAACGTTTATCATGCTATTGTTATATGATCAAATATTTACGTTTCGGCTTTTCCAGCCGACAGCGTAGTAACGTATCAAATGAAAATATTTTCCCCCTGCGCTACATCGTATATTTAACTTTCAAATGTGTTGTCTCTGAAAGATATTATCTTGACAAAGCGCAGAAGATTTTGTAACGAGTAAGATATCGGGCGAATGTTACGAAAACACAGAGGGAACGAGAGTGTAACACTCACCCCGGTGTAAAGAGCACATGCGAAGCTACCTCTCCTCACTGACCGCCAGCAGCAACAGGATTGCATGATAGCCATGCTTCAGACGCGTGAGCGATCACACATTATACGCACTGCCGACCGATGAACTACTTTGCGGCACATTGACTGATATTGATTACACGATCGTACGCAGTTCATGCCATATGGGGAAGGAGAGACGTACGAAAGACGAGTAATAGCACCAAAACATTGTCCGACGTTGGAGCGGACCGAGGACCAACACGCGTGATAGTTCGATTCTGACTGTCGGCCTTTACGATGTTCGCGGCGCGAAAACTCCGGTATACACATGCGCACTCTCCGTCTTCGGTCAGTTTGTACATATTTTTCCAGCTGAGTAACATGCTTCGTATTAATCGACACGTACAGAATTATCATAGCGGAAATACAGGGTTATATTCCCGGGATTGCACTCTCCCGGGACGTGCATAGAGGAATTCGTTGAATGTTAATAGGGAAGGTAAATATGTAGTTGGAATTTCAGCCGGTATTCAGCCGGTAATAGTAAGAAACGTACTTTGAATTCGTAGAATCTGTTTTTCTTGATGTAAACAGGGATCATTGATTTTTGAATCAATGACTTCAGAGTGCGATTGAACTTTAGAACGGTGGTCGTCGCCTAGTTGAAAAAGTCAATTGAAACGATTGAAAAATTTTAAGAGAAGTGCGAGGTACGCCTCTCCCCTCAGAGTCGTAAACTTCCATGAATAATTTTTCCAGTTCCGTTGGAGTAGAGACACAGTTTCTTCCTTCGTTACGTATCGAGAGATTTTATATCGAACAAATCTGTTCTCTGAAAAATAGGTTCCCGTGATAAGGTCGATATTTCGCTGAAACAGACGAAGAGAACGATTGATCGTTATACAATTTCTTTATATTTTGCGCGAGGCTCAACTACATTTCCGTCTTACGCGCATCAAATTGAAAATTTAATCGTTCCATCCAGACACATATCGTACAATTTCTCTTTGTTACAAAATTCACAATTTCCCGTGTTTTATAGCAAATTACGCGTTTTATTGACCGGTGAGTCATCAAAGTTTTATATGTCGTAACGTTTTCATGTTTACCAGTCATGTCCAGATTATGACGCTCGTATCTGTTCGGTGATTCCCTTTAAAGTCACTAACAGCCGCTAATGATATTCCGGATCGTTCGACGTTTACAACGCTCGTAACGTTGCTCGGGTTTTCGTTTCCGCGGCTTTCGCAATTATAACATAGAGCGTCACAGGGGAAGGGAGGGAGGGGGTCGATGCTCTGTATAAATCACCAGGACACCTGTAGACAGCAGAACCTATTTCGTGAAATTTATATCGCGAACATTGACACAGTGTGAGAATTCGTTCTCACGAAGAAAAGTTATCTCACCGTAGGCAATAGTGTTCTCCACCGCATAGACGCGCGAACGCTCTATAAATTCCCGCGGTGGAAGCAGCGCGAAAACAGGCGAGGATACGATAGAATAAAAGTAAAGTGCTTAATTTTACGCTCCATGTATTTCGTCCCGTTAAACGCCAAACCATTTCTTTTTTTCTTTTTTTTTTTTTTCGATTTAACTTTGTGATTAATTAAAACCACGCATTAGCGAACGCGTTTCGCCCGTTATTTAAATTTCATTTGCAACTGCTCTCTGTGAATTCTGCGAGTTAGAATGTCCGGAGCGTGTGTGAGACACAAATTAGTATGAATATTGCTCTTTCGTTCGCCGAGTAATTCTCGGAGCAAGCTCGTTTTTCCACCTGCATTGTGGAGGATTTGATGACGCGTGGAATAGGAATTTTTGTGAATCTCTGTTTTAGGCTCGCGTGAATTTCGTTTCGATATTTTGAAAAAGAAAAATACCTTTGAGTAATTATTTTGTTGGGGTTTAGTTTTGTCAGGAATATATTCAAAATGAAACGTTCGAATTAATCTCAATTACGTGAAACCGTCATTCGCATTTGATGCGGTGCAAGCGGAATAATAAATGGAATGACAATTGGAACGGTTTAAAAACGTTCTCAAAAATACAAGCTTCTCCGCTTGTCCGCTTGGCTGATTCACGTGTGTGAATGCTGTTGGATAAAGATATCCTATATTTTTACCATATGTCTATCAATGCGAGAGGGTCTGAATAAATTTCAGATTCACCCTCTCCTTTCCTGACACAGGATAGCATCCTATCACGTCACTTATATGGAATAAATAAACGAAGGCTTCTCCCTCCCTCCCTAGAGCTTGCGGAACGAATATGATATTTATAAATCGGGAAATTTTTCAAAAGCTTGAGTGTTAATTAATGAAAATTTATTTGTTATTACTTACTTATTCTCAGGACAAAGAAATCCTGCGATATCCTTTCTTCTCGATATCTGAAGATATCTGCTCTTTTATAACTTTTTAATCCTTCCTTTCTTTCGGCAAAGTTTTTTGCTTTTCAACGAAATGGAAAAAGGAATGGAAATTCACGTCCGGAAACACAATTTAGCCACGATACCTTCTTCTTTGCCTGGTGTACATTTTACCTAGAAACACACTTAGCCAGGACGACAGCAAAATTTATGTACGGTTCTCAAGAGCTTTTCTTTTGAATATTAAAGCATAAAAAGGTCTAATAATTATTTGAAAAAAGGATAAAGTAAATTGCGAGCGCACGTGTGCATAAGGTAAGTTACAGCAAAACTGTTGTATAATTAAAGAAAAAAATGTCTCCTTCGCAAGATATTTCCGATATAGCTCTCTACAATATACATACGTACCTACCGACGTCGTAAACTTGTTCAAGATCCACGGCGTATTTATATATTTCATCATATTTTTACATCTCTAATTTCGTAGCTCAACTTTTCTCATACTATTTGGTATGATAATAAGACTAATAAAAAAAACAAAAAAAATGGCATGTAATAAAACAACTTTCTAATTCTTCGGATGTATTCAACCTGGATTTTCATGTATTTGTAGGATTATTTCTACGTGTATTCATCAAAATGTCGTGTAGTTTCAGAGTTGTTATCTGAGATATTTTACGATCGTTGTCTCACATAAAATTCATGAGCTATTTCATGCTTCGTTGCGAAAATAACGTGCGTATTTTACGTCTGACAAAGAAGATTCGATAAAGCGGAAATGAAATGTAATCTGAAGTTGCAGAGTAATTCATTTTAAATAATACTGCATCGGAGATGATTAATTAAATTAAAAATCAAATGTACCATCGTAAATTTATAACACATATGAACTGAATTCTGTCTTCTTTTCACCGTACTGACTAAATTGACGTAGCAGCTGATCCCAACGGTACGTGAAAGCAGTTTCCTTGCCACTGGTAGAGTTTTCTTTTATCGAGACAAATTGATTAGTATAGACTGACAGGTAAAAAATCAATATCAATGCCGGATCTTAGACTGTCGATCTACTTCATGAAGAAAAATACTCTTACGTCTTCTTTATTTTTCTAGAGAAATGTTTTCTACGAAACAATCTAGAAGGAACGGAAAGTATTCTCTCGACGAAGAACGTTTCTCGATAGACTTCATTGTGCTCCAAATTTAATATCGTCAGACAGAATGAACCACGTGCTATGGAGGAAATTGAACAAATTCGAAATCAGTCACACCTGACTTCATACACACCCGTTGTCTTTCTAATTTCCATATCTACGATGGAATTTCCAACACTGGTGTACGTAAGAATAACCTTAGGCGAAAATCTAGGTCGAATGGAAATTTTCCCTTGACAAATTCCATTTATCTGCCTCTTTTGCTTTATCCCTCCAACTTCAACTTTGATAAAGTCTTAGAAAGCCTGAGGCAAACGTCCCATTTGCTACGTAGTTCCGGTGTTGATCGTTAATGACTACTAGATCTCCCGGCCAACGAGACCAGTCCTTGGAAATGGAGAAGCTTCTGAGGGAAGCCTACCAAATCCTTAATTTTCTGCTTCATTCCTTCCGTGTAACCGATCGTAAATCAGTTTTGAATGACACCAGATATCCTCTCGGCATTTAATTATGAGTAATTGAGAGAATGGTTTCAGAGGAAAGATTCCACTTTATAAGGAAATTTTTTTAAAGGCACACTAGACATTTGTACAATGATCTGTTTTTATATTTCATGTCACTCTTTATAAATCCTTAACTGTAACATGAAGGCACCACAAATTATAATTGATATAAGCAGCAAGAACTGCTCGCGTACACTATATTAGATACAAATTTACCCTGACAGTGAATACGATTTTCGCATTCTGTTTGTGTCATTATGAAACGTTCCGAGTTCGATCACAATCTCGAACTACAATCTCCTCTCAGCCTTTGAATAGGCAAGGTAAGGAACGTGCGACAAAATTCAATTCTCGTTCACCGTCACACGTTGGATATGATATCATAATAAATGATAATTATTGATAAATAGATTGGTCGATGATTTACAAAATGCAAAATGAAAGTGGGATTACATACAAATGCAAAACTAGGTTATATAAATTGCAGCTCCCTGGTTCGGTTCCGTTGGGAAGACCAGATCGCCGAGCTTGAATCCATCTTTTATTCCAGATCGACCAATCTCCTTTTTCAGTGTATCCACAAATTGCGAAACCTTGTCTTTCGTTACGATAGCCACTATGCAACCGCCCCACCTATGTAGAATAAAATTATTAGACCGTGTCATTTTGTTAATTTTACCCTGTATTTTATAATATATGCGATGAAGTTCGTATAGACGAAATCAAATCAAGAGATGCGACGTTTTTGGCAATCAATGTAGGTCTAAAATATTGTTAGCGATATTGAAGCGCTTAGGTTGCGTGTTATGATGTAATAAAAGTAATTTCTTGGATATACTCTATGCTGGTAAACACACCCATAGATCGATCTTCTTTTTTTTTTTATCGAAGTACATGTACATTCAACACAGTAAGTTTATATCTTTCCATCAAAAGTTTATATCCTTTTTTTTATAAGGATGTTAAAAAAGATGTTTCATGTAAAATGCACACGGAAGAGAACTTTTTTTTTTATAATGGATAAAAGCGTAACATTTTTCCAAAGTTATTTAAGTATTCTATGCTACGTAAAGAAATTCATTGCACTTCCTTCGTAAAACAACACCATTCTTTCGTTTAGGTTTTTGAATCTTTCTTCTCTTAAATATTTAATTATATTTTCATTTTCATTGGCAAAAATGAAGATTGCAGAGGAAAATCGTAATTGGCAGAGTTCTAAGGTATGCCACGAACTTTTCATGAATGTTAGTCGGTTCAACAAAATCAAAGGAGCAATTAGTGCTAAATAAAAGAATCTCAAAATCGTTGTAGAAATCATGAAGTTTCGATGAAAATTTCATGTCCAAGTTATAAAATATATTCATTTAGATGTACGTAATTCGATTCCATAGTTCATAAATTGAATATGTAACGTTGATGTATCTTCTCGGTTTCGTTCTCTTTGATCATTCAATTCAAACGCTACGCGTACAAAATGTATAGCATTTACCGCTCTATACGTTAAAGTTTAATTAACTGGCACGTGACGCAACTGTTATTCGAGTACAAAATTCCACTTACCCAGCTCCCGTGAGTCTTACTCCGAGTGCGCCACATGCCATAGCTTTGTCGACCAGCGAGTCAACATTGGGATGGCTACACTCGTACAGTTTGCGAAGGCTAATATGGCTGTTGGACATCAGGTTGCCGAGCTGCCGTAATTTTTCGTCTTCCATAATGGCGTTCTCTTCGCTGATACTACAAAACTTGACCACTCTTGCTGCTTCTAAAATGCGTACGAAATACAATTTCGTATTATCAGGTAGACTGAAGTTTAACTTCCAGCTGGCCGATATATCGACCCTAGATACTTATGCGAAAATTGCCATGGGCCGATACTTTAATTGCGTTTATTACGTTTTTTATAAAATTCATAAAAGCATACGTGTTAAATCGAGCCTGGCAATTTTCGGTTATATTACAGTAAAAGGGTGTAATAATTTTTCCAACAATGTATATGTACTATACATGTGTGTACCGGTACTGCTCCTGTATTTGCGGCGAACGTATATAGTTCAATTGTTTCAAGTAGCTCGGTAAAGAGCATCGCTATTATTTATACGAGAGTAACGATGTAATGAGACTAGTTTCAGTAGAAATTTCGCAGAATTCAATTAAAAGCCGGATTTGGCGATTTATTTATTGATATTCAAAAAGAAATTTGTCGCTTGGCTAATGAGATTTAAAGTAATTGTGAGAGCAAAATAATGGATGTTGCACACGGTTTTTCGTTACGTTTTCAAATTAATAATTCCTGTGGCTTGAACCAAATGCAGCTAATTGCGAATAAATGGCGGTCAGAATCGATAAACTAGCGTTGCGGAAATTTATTGCTTTACAAAGGAATGCATGTGAGTGATCAATATAATACGTGATGCTGTTTCCTCTCAAAGAAGCAACCTAAAAATCTTTCTATTTCTCGAGTAGCTTGATTTCTTTGTTTGTTTCCACTGACTTTGAAAGAGAAGGATTGAATTCTCTGTTGAGTTCTGAATTCTCTGAATGTTTACGAAATCTAGTATTTGAAATTCTTTCAGCGTTTCTGCACAGTGTTAAATTGTTTCTTTGGCAAATGACGATAGCATTTGCATGTATGAATTATTCTGCTGAAGATGCGATTGAAGTCAAGCGAGAATTTTTCCGAGGGAAATAATAGCATACGTAAGAGGTCGTTTGCCATGGGAAAATTCTTCTGGGATCTTCTCAAATTAATAAATATGAGTTTCACCAGGGAGTGAAAACGAAAAATATTTTACAGATTCCTGATCAGCATGCAACAATTTTGATATACCTTGATATACATGAAGGGCACGTTGCTTCAGCTTGAAAGTTTGCGCGTCGCTAAAAGACCGCAGTAACGATATTTCTCGAAGTTTCTCGTTCGTCGTGCCAAGATTTTTGCTAATCTAGAAAAAAAACGTGCAAGGCTGTCGATATTGAAGTAAAAAGTCGATGAATATATTTACTGGAACCATTATAGAAATTTAAAAAACAAGACGCAATTGATACGATATCTTATCTTTGCAATATTTTTTTCAACGGCAATAACGCTGTCTTAACGTTTAAAACAATTTTGATATGATCATTATCGATGTGATGTCAACTGCATACCTCGTTTAAAGTATATGGCTCTTCGTGAAGGTCGGTTGTTACAACAGAAACCATTTCGTCTACGGTCATACCGAGGCGTTCTTGAACATCGATTAATCTTTGTACGCGTTCCCAAGGTTTATTTCTTTTTCTTGCTATCATCTAAAAACGTATTACCTTTTTTAGAAAGAATTCATCAGATTTCTTTAAAGTTTTCGCAAAATGTTTTTAGCAAATGTAAAACAATCACTCTTTTTTCTCTGAGATATTAATTACAGAACTGACATAAAAATATATGTACAAAAAAGTATTTTGACATTATTATATAAAAGTAATTTATAGCATATCGATTAAAGTTGATTGTTAAACAAATAGTAAAATCTTATCGAAACAAAATTAATCTGGAGTTACGTTTGAACGAATCTTTGAGCGTTCATTGTCGTTCCTATAAACGAATCAGGCGAATACATTTTCAAACGCTTCTGTTACCTTCAATTCCTCTGCAATTATCTGTTATTATCGCCGTGTTAACTATTTTATTTTATGTTAATTTAATTAATTTTATTCTGTGTTGATATTAATTATTTCCATAGCATTCGATTCGTGGCAATTTAATCGACTCTGTTTGTTAATCAATAAAATCAATAAATAAATGAATAAATTTGTATATTATTAAATTAATATCAATCAATAAATTAGTTACTTTTAACGATAATTAACTATTACTCAAATGCACGGTAGTACGTAGAAAAAGTAGCGTGTTACCTGCGCAGCTAATCGGCATTCCGCAACTCTTAAATTATAATCCGTGGTGGAAGCTTTATTGTGACAAGCCTGGCTATGTGCTATTACGAACACTGCGGTCTCCGGTAACGTGACGTCGGTACCACGCAAGGGGTTGAATTCGATTAGCATTGCAGAACCTTTACGGGTATTAACAAGTATTAGCATAAACATATTCGTGCCCGCAAAGTATATAATAACCATCAAACTATCAACTGTCTTGGAAAATGAAGAAACAATATACCTGCTTTTCCAAGGAACACGATCGCTTGGTCCATTCCGCCACCCTGAGTGCCGATGTATCTCTCGGCGCTAGCGCTGATGGTAGCTAATCTACGTTTCGACAATTGGTGCTACAACAGAAACGATTTTCTTGTTTGATACTCAACAAAGTTTGAGCGATATTTCCCCTTTCGGACGTTTCCCTTATCGTAGTGTTTGTTTTTAATTCACAACTATTACACGAAAGAGCATGAAAGCAAATATCCCCGAACTTTGGAAATATTCTCCAAATGGATTTGCTAACTGCGAAAACGACGAGGAGATCCAAAACTGTTTCAACTGGAAGAGCAAACTTGCCCTATTCTTGCTGGTCACACTTGCGCAGCGACGGATCGCTAATTAAATTTGTTTTAACTTTAAGTCAAGTTCCATGAATCAGGAAATGTCAGGATAACAGATAAACCAGAAAACGAAGTAACTTTGCCCAGATCTAGTGGTGTTTAGTTTTGTCAGAATTCCCATCGCCTCGACAATCGACATTCGAAACAAGAAAAGGATCAAATCAAAGGGAGAACCTTTTTCTCCGGCGAACGAAACAATTTGGAACAATTGCGAACGAGATAAATCGTTGGATAAACTTTTCGACCAACGAGTAGTCTCTTTTCGCAAACGTGCGATCGATGTAGCGAAACACAGAGATTATAAGAGAAACCAAAAGGAATTGGTTCCTCTTCGACGGAAATCAAATTGTATTCGGATTCTGTTATTGGCAGCGCAGGACTCTAGTAATTCATTTTGTTGATCAAATTCGCAATATCCACCGGCGCGGGCGGTATTCGCAATATCGTCCATGTATGATAATGTTAGGGAATCGATTTCCGTAGAATTCCGTTGGTCATACGTAAGGCGATCGTAAGTACGTTATGCGCAGGCGGAACCGCGGATAATGGACAGGAAAGTATGAGACATTCTTGAGACATTCCATTTAGATACACTCGACGCATAATCTCGAAGTCCTGTGAGAAAGAGAGAGACATTAGGGTGCGGAGAACTTTTCTCATCGATCTTGCAGGCCCCTCGACATAAAGAAAGGGAGGCAGAGGCAGGGAAAGAAAGAGCAAGAGAAAGAGAAATGGTGCTTCATCGTGGCGACGAGGGAAAAGAACAATGAGATTTTGCTTATCTCTGGTGCAAAGGTGGTTCGAGGTCTTCTCTTTTTCCATTATCTTCATAAGCAATACTGCTGCAGTGACAATGCGTCGGGATAACATTTGCATGCGTGTATACGTGATTTAATCACAACGGAACGGCTGCATTCGGAACGTGACATAGATAGTCCGTGCAGTCTGTTAAATCACGAAGCTTTATAAATTGCGATTCTCGGTTTTGAAGCATAGGTGGTTTTTTTGGATATTTCTCCTGTATGTACTATACGAAATATTTTTATGGCTCATTTGTTTCGTACTTTTTAGTGAAAGTATTTTAAAATAAAAGAGTTTATTAATACAACATTTTTGGCACAAATTAGATTTCTGTTTCTTATTTTAGGGTGCGAAATATAAATTATAATGATTTCTCTTCTTTATATAAATTTCAAACAAGAGTTATCTCTTAAAATGTGCAATTACTATTAAAATAAAATTTTCATAAAAAGCGATTTCTAATCTCTACTTCAAAAAGCAAAAATTCAATGTATTACAAATTCAAAGTTTTTTATCAATATCTCAAAAATTAATAAAGACGTATAGCTAAAATTTTATGTTCAAAGTCCTTTCCTACTCCTCTCTACCCCCTCCAAATTTCATTTCATTCTGATAAATGGGTCACACCATATCACAGCCTATATTTTTGATCAAAATTTAACTTTTCAATGATACTCGTTTGAATCAATGAAGGGATGTAATTTGCAAATGTACAGAAATATCACATAGAAATTTAGACAGCTAAAAAGTGTACTTACCTGACTGATGTGTATAGTCAAAAGAACAGCGGCAGAAACTAGCGCGCTAGAACTCGAGAGACCAGAATTAGGAGGAATGTTACCCCAAATTGCAGCCAGGATTCCCGAAGGTACGCATTCCTCTGGGATCACTTCAAGAGCTCCTTTCACGCCACAGAGGAAATATTTGTACCAGTCTGGACCACTACTGGCGTCCCTGATGCAAACACTACGGAGAATATGTGAATTTATTTCTCTTTTCGCGGCTATGTCATAACTTCATCTATTTCAAGCTATTTTCTTTTCTTCTTCAAACAGAACAAAAGCATGTACTATATCAATAATAAAAATTTTATATAAAACTACAAATGAAATATGTTTGTAGTAAGATATTATTACTTAATAATATTTCATACTGGACTTTTTAATATTACCTTTATTATAATAATTCTTTGATATTTCATTAACAATATTTGTTCGGTATTTGTACTGCCAGATTGTATTAGAATATGACCATGTTAGATTAAAATGAATTAATAGTAATTTCTTATTTTAAAAAATTCAATACAAAAATGATATGAAGAAATATAAAGATTAGGAATGCAAAATGTTAGTACATATTGTTTGATTTACTTGCTCTTACTAGACTTATATCAATTAATTAAGAAAGTTTAAGAGTAATACTACTTGAAATTTAATATCATTTAGTAGATTTCATATTTTTATTTTAATAGAATTCGGGAATTGCACAAAGTAAAAGATTTAAGCATTAGAAATTAAACATACAAAAAGTATTTTTTGTATTTTTTAACTTTCTGAATAATAAACGATAATTGAATAAAACGGATGTTCATTTTATAAGAAAGATAACAAACAATAATTGAAGGGATTATTTTATTTTCTAGCATTAAGAAAAACTTCATTTTTCTTTCTTTCTAGGAAGATCAAGATCATATTATATACGGAAATTGCTCTTCTGTGGTGTCACCATTTTCAAATAATATTTTATTTTCTCTCAAAATATCATAACTCAGTCTAGTCTGCTCTTGTTTTGTTGAAAAACATCAAGCCCATCATTAATGAATTACAAAAATGACAATTTGTCCAAACAATTGCATTTTCATGCGTAATACCAGAGAAGCAGCTGAAAATAACCGGCAACATTCCTTGCATAATAAATGACAGTCTAGACAGCTGTTATTCTGATTCCTTTCAACTGATTTATGAAACTCGTTACGTTTCACAAATATTTTTGTATGCAAATGCATTCGTTCGCTATCATTTAGGAATAAATCAATCATACGAATGGCAAAAAATATGATCATTTTTACCTTTCAACCTTGCAAATAAAATCTTTGATCGTTTTATTTTGTCGAATACTTTCTGTAATGTAATTATCGTCTTAAATTTCTGGGAATCTTATTCAAGTATTGTTTTGCTATTTTATTGTTATCTGTTCATGTCATATCATGTCAAATCTATTTTAATCGTGTTCTGTTGAATAATAATTCCACCGATTAATTGATAAGCGAAGGGACGTTGTGCAAGCATGTTTAATGATAACGATTACGCGGCAATTTCTTCGGGGACAACGGGGATTTTCAATCGTCGTTGTTAAACACGATGCAGCTAATGAAATTACGTGGCCAACTTTATTCTTCTATCTTTCATTTTTACTGCGATCTCTTTAATCTAACGCGGCTACGTTTACCACAGCTGTGCCACCTTTCTGGCAAATTAATTTCACGTCAGACTGAATGCCATTCATTTTTGTCCTCACGAGAAATGCATCGCGAAAAGCAGTGAAATTGCATTCCGATGCTATGTACGGAATTTTGTATTATATCGTGGCCATCCGACAATTCGCAGTACAATAGCGGAATGAGAGCGCGAACGTAATCAAAGTATCAATTTGAGATTTAATCTTGCTTTTGATATAATTTATAACTTGCTTTCTTTGTTTTTAGAAAACTATCTAGCAATTAATTTATAAAATCGTAATGATAAAATGGTAATATAATAATCGATTTGAGTGGAAATTTTTAAAGAACTATTTGGTTTCTTTATGTTAATTGAAGTAATCTTTAGGTGTCCACGTTACATGAAAGACTCAAGGGAAAAGGCGGTAAATTTGCAACTCGATCCTAGATCTTGTTTCCGTAAATGGAATATAGCACAACACTCCAATTACTTACACCCTTGAAAGCTTGAGATGTATTAAGTTTATCTTTCGTAATAGAAGTTTGCGATATTTCTTGTCAGTGGACCCATGTGCATGCAAATTGCACTTTGAGATTACCACCTTGCAATATGTAATAAGTTGTTTGCTTGCAATACATTAAGTTGTTTGCTCTTATTAAAAATTAAGAGTAACGAGAAAGTAAAGAAATTTAGTAGAATGTTTCACAGAAATTTTCACATTACATTAAAATGTAATAAAATAACATCTCGTTAGATTATCAATTGAAATTTCTTTTGATATCGTCATTTTTACTCACCTAACGTCTTTCATATTGCACTGGAAATATTTGTATTTAGAGTCTACATTTGTGAGGCGAATGTCACTATCTTTTGACACTGCTACAGCAACCAGTATATCTTGTTCAATGGCCATTGGACAAACAGCATATCCGCAGTAATCGATGTGCTCGCCAATTAAATTAACTCTGCGAATAGATGATCAAAATAACCGCAATTACTTGAAGAACTGAAAGCTCCATATTTCTATAATTATCTATTGAAATAACAATAAAATATCTTTGTTTCATCGTTATTTAATTGTTCGGATGCAGTAACAGATTTTACAATTAATTTATACATCAATTTAAGAAAATGTACCTTCCTGGGACTCTGACGAAAAACGAAGGCTTGACATTATACGTCGACCGAAAATGTTCAATTAAAATATTCAGTCTTTTGAAAAGTTTTTCGTCCGGTTGCAGGATCGGAACTTGCTCTTCTTGTTCCATGTTGTATTTTCCATTCGTATCGTGCGACATGTCTGAAACAAATATACACGTTTCTACAATAAAGTGACAGAAAAGTGTCATTTTGTTATTGAAATAAAAAAGAGAAAGATCAAGAGTAAGAGCTTTGTGATTCTGCCGCAGCAAAAAAATTAATTTCCTAACTGTTCTATTGCACATCGGGTCGATGACACGAATGAATATACGTCCAAAATTTAATGTGAAAAATATTAAAATAGATTGCATTTGATGAAAATGGTGAACGAGGTCACTGCCATTAATATAATTACGCTATACGCAGAAAATGGCAAGAACGTTGTGTTCTATCTGACCTAAATGGTGAAAACATTTCACCAAAAGTCCAGATAATTAGTTAACGAAGCGTAGATTCATTTTATCAAAGTTAAATTACATGAGATACATAAAGATAATTGCTAAATTAAATATGATCAGTCAATTTCAAATATAAAGTGGAAACCATTCACTTTTATAATTTTTCATACATTAATTTTCATACATTAAAAATTAATAACTTTCATGTTGCTAGAAATCGTAAATTTCTTTAAAAAGTTTTTTAAGATAATTCATATTAATTTCATATTAATTTCAAATTCTATTACTAATTATAAGTTATAGAACAGGATGATTTAAGAAAATAGATTTATGTTACCAAACGAATGTATCAACTTAATGAATCACGGGATACGAAACTATTTTTATCGGTGCAATAAATTGTACGTTTTTACTCATCCGTGTACTCAACTAGCAATAAACGACACTGTGCTACATTCTCGTGCCAGTTTGATTATCTTTAATCAAACGTTTAATAAATGAACACTTATCTTTTACAAAAATGCGAACGTATTATGAATCGTATCATTTAGAAGAAATAATGCTCCATTAAAAAATTGAAAAAAGTAAATTACCCAGATTATTATGTAAAATGACGTCGATGTTTGAACAAGATTCGAAAGATGTCTAAATGATCCAGACGAGCCTCTTTGATGTATGATATTTAACCCGTTGGAAGAATAAAAGATGGCAACACGGTATGTCGACAGTTAAATGATAAATTTGAAGCGAGAGATCGAGAGAATTCGGCTTACTTCGTACGTTTTCGTATGGCATAAGATTGTTCCATGCATGACGCTATACTATCTACGTTGCAAATCTATAAAGCTGAATCTTCAATTTTACAAATATTTTACAAACATTTAATGTTTTACATTTAATGACAAATTATTTTCTCTTAAAGATTTACAGTCTTATGTGTACGAGATTTTAGACGCTATCTCCCACCATTTTTTAAAAATGCTTCGCTGATGCTCCCGCGCTATGTATTCAACATATAAATCTATTCTATTACCTCGGTAAGGAAATATTTTTGATACAAACCTTTTTCTAAATTCACTTTGTGATCAAAATACAAAGCATTTTATCAGTATCTAACCTGAATAACTACCACATTCCGATATTTAGATGATCAATTATCAATAAATTTTAACTGTTATTAATTAATATAATGATACTGAAATTTCTTTACTATTTGTTTAATTTTAATGATAAAATTGTCTAATAATTTGATCTTCACTATCGGTTTAACTCTGATTGAATCGTAGGTTGTTCATAGTAGTTTTTAGTTGTTCTACGAAAGGCACCACTATACAGTGTGTTCAAAACACGTATGGTAATGTAAAATAGTTATTCTCTACAGATATAATATTTCATAAAATAATTATTATATAATGTTTTGAAAATTATCCTACGTATTTTTTCAAATGATGTAATTAATAATGTAAGATTTAAAAGTATGTTTGTATGATGCTGTAGATATATGTGTATATACTTTGCTTGTGCATGTTTGTAAATAAGATAGTACCGGCTGCTGTCGCGTCAGCTTCTCATGCAACGGCGTTAACCGAATGATATAACGCGTTCTCATGACAGAATATCGAATAAAAGCAGTAGAAGGAATAGGAATAATAAGGTAGACGTACCTGTTATTATATTCACAAGTTTTAGTTCCTAAAATGGCGATTTGTCACGTTATCGTAGTTGTTTAACCATTAACCAAGGATCTCGTCTGCGATTTAACACGTTCAGTTTTCTACAACGCGCGTTTAGAGGACGCTATTAGGCGATTTATCGATCAGGAATAGTAGTTTGTATAAGGTACAACACGTCGCCACAAGTGACGCTACTAACACGTGACGTGTGGTGTCATGGCGGGTAATTCGAATCTGTTTTAAAATTAAATATTATAGTATTTTTAATACAATGTTAATATTATTAAATCTTCGAAATAAAAAATTTTGAATTAATAGAGCTATTGCATAAACAAGGTACACATATAAATAAACCTAACATATAATACATTTTTTTGTCACACTCGTGAGATCCTAAAGCCTTACCATTTTCGTGTCACGTCCTGTTATATCGATTTAGATAATTTTTGCATCATAGCATTAATAGTGATATTATTAACTAATTACAACCATTGACTAACTAGGAAAAACTGGACACTGAATGCTTATTCGTGTCCATATCACCTAATATCCTCTTATTTTCGTGTTACATTCTATCATATCGACTTAGGCAGGTTTTGCACCGCAGCGCTTGTAATAGGAATTAAAACCAGAAAATATAAATAATGTTACCACTGCATCGAAAATTATTTAATTGAACGCTTTCTCATTTGCATGACTATTATTAACAGACGACTAACGGTTAATTTAATTTCTGACCGTAATATAATTATTTCCTAGATAAATTGGCATTTGGTATGTGTTAAGAGACATAAATCTTTTTATAAAGTGTTTTATTTTTTATTCCAAGTCAACATTTCGTGCAAAATGTGCGTGTTTGGGTTTAAATTAGTTAAAGATTACAGCGCCAACGGCGAAATACGGAATATACTTCCTCTGATTCTCGAACTCGAAATCGATATTGCTCATAATCGATTTTTAACCAAGAAGTGGCGGTTAAAAATGGCGGAGAGAAGCACGCGTCATCTGTAAAGAAGGAAGTATTATCCAGAAAAATCATTCAGAAAGAAATATTATTCAGAAGTTCTCAGGTAAAAATTTAATTCAATAGTTGTTAGATTTGTGTTTGTGTTGTGTATTTTTAAGATAAAATTTGCATTTTTGCAATTCATCGAAATCTGCCAGATTACCGAAAAAGTATATAAGATTTAACCAAATAATAATTACATAATTTTCACCAGTTAAAGAAACAATAGCACACGAACGTTTAAACAGACTATGCCAAAAGTTATTTATAATTTTATACCAAATTGAATTTCAATTCTAATCAGTAGAAATATTGTAACTTTGTCATTGTCTTATTGCTTTATATATATATTTATATATATATGTATGCATACATACATACACACACGTGTTTTATTACATGCTTTTATACATACACTTCTATTATAACATTTTTTACTTATTTGTTGATTTTTTCACTTGATACTTCTGAACAATTCTAATAAATTCAACAATAATTTATTAAGAATGTACGTATTTAATAAAATAATAATTTTACTGCGTAATATAATAAAATTTTTCTGTTAGAAGGCCTCGAAGCTCGAAGTTCAAAACACAAACAATGTTTATGTCGCGTATTTATCGTGCCTGTCGTTCAAGATCACCTTACCCCTACTTTCCCAATTGCAGGATGAAACGTGTTGTGGAGAGTCATTCGGCTATCGGATTTCATAACAACAACACGTATTACGCCGCTTTAGTTTCGTAACTTTTCTAACCTATCGGTGGCGTCTCTACGATGGCATCATTTTTTCAACACTCTTTTACTCTTTTACTTCCATTTATACCTTATTAATAGTATCATTTAATTAATACGTGTGTGTTTAACGATTAATTGAGCCTCAAGATAACGAAATAAAATAAGATTTTGAAGCTTTTCATGCTGATTTTTCTCCGATCTTCGATTTCACTCTTACAGTTACCGGTATTTTATCTCTCACGCTTTTTAGTAAAATTTGAAGTTGATTATCGTTTCATTTTTACATATTTGCCTTCACTGGACATATTTGTTCTATCTTTTGGTTTCTTTTTGTGCAGGTTGGTGTCCTTAATTGCAGAGATACATAGCTTAGAACGCATAGATGCTAGGATCATTAATGGACAATTTGATGAGTAACATTTGGTATACAATTCATATATATTTGAAATACAATTCACAATACGTAATTTCGTAATTATTTGAAATACAAAGATGTGATGTATTATTAATGTGGTTCTTACTCTAATAACGAAAATTCAAAATGCAATAATCGTCTTTCATTTACAGTATTCAATATTGAGAAATGTTTTATAATTTACGGCTAATATCTTTAATATATATTGAAGTCTATAATCACGTTCTAGAAAAATAGCAGTATTTTCTAAATGAATATATCCTTTGCCCTCCCTCTAATCAGGTAATATTTTATTTTCAGAAAATTTTTGTGATCGCGTGCCATGCGGTCGGTAGAGTCAGTGTTTGTTGCGAAATATTTTAACATTTTTCTGAGCAAAATGGCTCTCATTAAAATAAATAATTTATTTAAATCATAGTTCGCGAAGTTAGAGTCAGTGAGTCCGCCGGTTGTTACTTGAATGCTCGCGTTGATAGTCTTTTATTTTTTTTTTTTTGTATTTTTTTTTCTTTAATATTCGTTTTCGATATTAGAGTCAGTGCTCAAGAGGACAAGGTCTCTCCGGGAGATCAAGATCGTAAGTAATTTTTACATATTGTACTTCAATTTACTCAATTTAACAATAAAGTATAATCTTTTACCTTTTGTTACAGACGCTTCAAATCAGCATTAATTTTTTTGTATTTTTTGGGAAATATCCAACGGTGGCTCTAAAGCCAAGAATGTAAGAATCATTCAGTATTTCTAACTTAAGATTTTGCTTTACTTTCAAATACAAATTCTAATGTTTAATGTTTTGTTACAGATCTTCTACAGTCTCTTTACTTTCCCTAATCCCCTAAGAATCTAACGATGCTTCAAAAGCTAAAAATGTAAGTGTTTTAGCATGTAGTATTTAAATTCTATAGTTCTTTATAGTTCTTTTTCGATTGAGGTCGAATGTAAAATTATAATTATAAAATTGTAATTATAAAAAACACTTCAAATTATTAATCCTAATTTTTATCATTATTAAAATTGAAACTTTCACAAATAACACTGTGTCTTTAGAAATAAAATGTTTTATATTTTTTCAGAAATTTTCCACCTCCACCATTTTCAATGGTATCTACTTGATGCGGTATCTCTTCACGATACCTTCCTCCGCTCCAGTGCAGCATCGATGATAACGTTTCTTCACATCTATTGCGTGAGTCGCATGCATTTATGTTCCTCTGGTCACTCAATCATGTCGTAAGACAAAAGATCCAAATCGGCACGGGTGACTGGTTGTATACATAGAATTTTTGAGCATAGTGACCGCGGGTATTTTTTATACTCGTGAGTAGTAACAATTTTTTCAAATTTTTTATGTATTAGATCAGGATAGGGCTTCTTGCACATTGCGATTTTAACAGTTTGATTTGTTTTGACTTAGACCAGAGTTTTTATTTTATATTCCAAGATTTCATTTTTTCGTGCGAAACGTGCGATTACAGTGCACCAACGGCAAAATACGTAATACACTTCTTACGATTCTCGAACTCGAGATTTCTCATGATCGAGAAGTGGCGGTTAAAAATGGCGGAGAGAAGCACACCTCGTCTGTGACAACAAGAAAATATTATCCAGAAGAATCATCTAGAAAGAAGTATCATTTAGAAGTTCTCAGGTAAAAATTAACTCAATAGCTGTCAGATTTGCGTTTGTATTGTATATTTTTAAGATAAAACTTGGAGCCAAATGTAATGACTACCTTTTTGTTATATATGTACGTAATATGCTTGTACTTCTATTGTAACATTTTTTATTTATTTGTTGATTCTTTAAACTCATATTATGTAATTCTTGACGATTTCAATACTAAATTCAACAATAATTTATTAAAGATGTACGTATTTAACGACTAAAGTAATAAATCTATTGCGTAAAATAATAAAATTTCTCATGTCCCAGTTTGAAGTATTGACAATTTTTTATCAGATGTGTGAATATTTTCGTTCTTTTTAAAGAATTTGTCATGAATTTTGTGTATTTGATTTAGACCAGTTTTTTATTTTTTATTCAAAGTGTGAAACGCGCGATTACAGCGGTGAATTACGCAATATATCCTGCGATTCTCGAACTCGAAATCGATGTTTCTCATGATCGAGAAGTGGCGGTTAAAAATGGCGGAGAGGAGTACACTTCGTCAGTAAAGAAGGAAGCGTTATCCAGAAAGAAGTATCATTTAGAAGTTCTCAGGTAAAAATTAACTCAATAGCTGGTAGATTTGCGTTTGTGTTGTATATTTTTAAGATAAAACTTGGAGCCAAATGTAATATGACTACCTTTTTGTTATATATGTACGTAATATGCTTGTACTTCTATTGTAACATTTTTTATTTATTTGTTGATTCTTGAAACTCATATTATGTAATTCTTAACGATTTCAATACTAAATTCAACAATAATTTATTAAAGATGTACGTATTTAACGACTAAAGTAATAAATCTATTGCGTAAAATAATAAAATTTCTCATGTCCCAGTTTGAAGTATTGACAATTTTTTATCAGATGTGTGAATATTTTCGTTCTTTTTAAAGAATTTGTCATGAATTTTGTGTATTTGATTTAGACCAGTTTTTTATTTTTTATTCAAAGTGTGAAACACGCAATTACAGCGGCGCAGCGGTGAATTACGCAGTATACTTCCTACGATTCTCGAACTCGAACTCGATGTTTCTCATAATCGAGAAGTGGCGGTTAAAAATGGCGGAGAGAAGCACGCGTCATCTGCAAAGAAGGAAGTATTATCCAGAAAAATCATCCAGAAAGAAGTATTATTAAGAAGTTCTCAGGTAAAAATTTAATTCAATAGTTGTTAGATTTGTGTTTGTGTTGTGTATTTTTAAGATAAAATTTCCATTTTTGCTTCAATTCATCGAGATCTGCCAGATTACCGAAAAAGTATATAAGATTTAATCAAATAATAATTACATAATTTTCACCAGTTAAAGAAACAATAGCACACGAACGTTTAAACAGACTATGCCAAAAGTTATTTATAATTTTATACCAAATTGAATTTCAATTCTAATCAGTAGAAATATTGTAACTTTGTAATTATTAACTAATTGCTTTATATATATATGCATACATACATACATACACACACGTGTTTTATTACATGCTTTTATACACACACTTCTATTATAACATTTTTTACTTATTTGTTGATTTTTTCACTTGATACTTCTGAACAATTCTAATACTAAATTCAACAATAATTTATTAAGAATGTACGTATTTAATAAAATAATAATTTTACTGCGTAATATAATAAAATTTTTCATCTAGAAGGCCTTGAAGCTCGAAGTTCGAAACACAAACAATGTTTATGTCGCGTATTTATCGTGCCTGTCGTTCAAGATCACCTTATCCCCTACTTTCCCAATTGCAGGATGAAACGTGTCGTGGAGAGTCATTCGGCTATCGGATTTCATAACAACAACACGTATTACGCCGCATTAGATTCGTAACTTTTCTAACCTATCGGTGGCGTCTCTTCGATGGCATCACTTTTTCAACACTCTTTTACTCTTTTATTTCCATTTATACCTTATTAATAGTATCATTTAATTAATACGTGTGTGTTTAACGATTAATTGAGCCTCAAGATAACGAAATAAAATAAGATTTTGAAGCTTTTCATGCTGATTTTTCTCCGATCTTCGATTTCACTCTTACAGTTACCGGTATTTTATCTCTCACGCTTTTTAGTAAAATTTGAAGTTGATTATCGTTTCATTTTTACATATTTGCCTTCACTGGACATATTTGTTCTATCTTTTGGTTTCTTTTTGTGCAGGTTGGCCTCCTTAATTGCAGAGATACATAGCTTAGAACGCATAGATGCTAGGATCATTAATGGACAATTTGATGAGTAACATTTGGTATACAATTCATATATATTTGAGATACAATTCACAATACGTAATTTCGTAATTATTTGAAATAGAAAGATAAGAATAGAAAAGATTAAATCAGTTAATATTTTATTTGAATATACACCAACTTAACGGTATAGATATACTGTCAAATGAATATATATTCTATTAGATTATCAAATTCAAACTATTATATTGTACTTATTATACTTATTATACTGTACTTGTTTTTTTCGAATCGTGACACGCAATTGAAACGACTCAAAGCAAGATTTCATACGCGTTTTTTGTAGTAGTGTTTCTTAAATATATTTAGTTGTGAAATTTTGATTTGTATCAAATATTTTCGAATATTTATAACACCCGACGTGATGTATTATTAATGTGCTTCTTACTCTAATAACGAACATTCAAAATACAATAATCGTCATTTACAGTATTCAATATTGAGAAATGTTTTATAATTTACGGCTAATGTCTTTAATATATATTGAAATCTATAATCACGTTCTAGAAAAATAGCAGTATTTTCTAAATGAATATATCCTTTGCCCTCCCTCTAATCAGGTAATATTTTATTTTCAGAAAATTTTTGTGACCGCGCGCAATGCGGTCGGTAGAGTCAGTGTTTGTTGCGAAATATTTTAACATTTTTCTGAGCAAAATGGCTCTCATTAAAATAAATAATTTATTTAAATCATAGTTCGCGAAGTTAGAGTCAGTGAGTCCGCCGGTTGTTACTTGAATGCTCGCGTTGATAGTCTTTTATTTTTCTTTTTTGTATTTTTTTTTCTTTAATATTCGTTTTCGGTATTAGAGTCAGTGCTCAAGAGGATAAGGTTTCTCCGGGAGATCAGGATCGTAAGTAATTTTTACATATTGTACTTCAATTTACTCAATTTAACAATAAAGTATAATCTTTTACCTTTTGTTACAGACGCTTCAAATCAGCATTAATTTTTTTGTATTTTTTGGGAAATATCCAACGGTGGCTCTAAAGCCAAGAATGTAAGAATCATTCAGTATTTCTAACTTAAGATTTTGCTTTACTTTCAAATACAAATTCTAATGTTTAATGTTTTGTTACAGATCTTCTACAATCCCTTTACTTTCCCTAATCCCCTAAGAATCTAACGATGCTTCAAAAGCTAAACATGTAAGTATTTTAGCATGTAGTATTTAAATTCTATAGTTCTTTATAGTTCTTTTTCGATTGAGGTCGAATGTAAAATTATAATTATAAAATAAAAATACTTAATAAAATAAAAATATTTACTCAAATTATTATAGTCCCATATTTTGTCATTATTAAAATTTAAATTTTTACAAATAACATTGTGTCTTTAGAAACAAATTGTTTTGTGTTTCTTAAGAAATTTTTCACGGCGTTCACTTTCACCATGGGATTCTCAATGGTATCCACTTGATGCGGTCTTCACGATAACTTTCTCCGCTTCAGTGCAGCATTGGTGATAACGTTCTTCACATCTATTGTGTGAGTCGCATGTATTTATGTTCCTCTGGTCACTCAATCATGTCGTAGGACGAAAGGTCCAAATCGGCACGGGTGACTGGTTGTATACGTAGAATTTTTGATGAGCATAGTGACCGCGGGTATTTTTTATACTCGTGAGTAGTAACAATTTTTTCAAATTTTTTATACATTAGATCAGGATAGGACTTCTTGCACATCGCGATTTTAACAGTTAAAATATACATTTATAATATTTACTTATAAAATCAAAATGTATTCAATATAAATGTTTGAATATGAATATCCATATGAATAGATAAGTTATAAATGTTTATAAACAATTATTATTATAAAACGATTTCGTTTGAGCATTTCATAGCAGAGAAGATGGATATCCTCCGACTTCGTTGCTATGCAGAATGCAGTAATTATGTACTCATTGATATATTTTGTTACAATAATTAACAATTAATAATTTTCAATTTCATTTTCCCTTTTATAATAGTATTAGATGATTTAATTAATTGAGTTTTGTAATTATGAACTCCAGTAGTAAAATTTGAAATGTAACAGATTAGAATTTTTTGCCTCAGAAAAATGAAATTTTATGTGCAAGAAGATACTTCGCGACAGGCAGATTTTTGAATCAAAGCAACAAGTTTGAACATTGCTTTTGCATTTTCGAAAATATGCTTTGATGAAGAAGTCGCCTGAGATTATTTCTATAGAGTCGATTGTTTGATTTTGATTATTTAAATCAATTGTTAGATTGTTCATAGTATCTTGTTTAATGAATTCATGTCTTGTTCATAGTCTTTATTTTCTTGCAATTTCAATAATTTCTGAAAAAGTAGAATTTGAAACGAAATAATGCAATAGTCCGTTAGACACAAATTACATAAACTAATCATTTTTTTAGTTCAGGATTTTCAGGTTTAACCCTTTCCGTGTTCATTGTCAGGATCTCACTCACGTGCCCAGGTGTTACTTGAGTGGGTGAAAGACATTGGGCACGATGACCATAGTTTGTAATTTTATAAAAAATGTCTCAGCGACTGGCAATGTGTTAGCGTATCGTACACGACGTATTTCCGCATGTGTGTGTGTGTGTGGTTAGGATGTGGAATTGCGTCATTTCTTTTGTTCCATTTGTTATAAATATTTAAAATGTTTACGCACTAATTTGAAATATGAATTTATTATAATAATACTTGTTAAATAAACTATAATTGTATTATTAATTGTACTATCAATTATAACAATGATTCCAAGTCAACTTGCAGTCGTAATTTCTATAGAAATTATATACATTTTTTTCTCAGTGATTATTTTCACATAATTTTAAACTTAATTTAATTTTACATATAACTGTAAATATAAACGTGTTAAGCAACGCAGTCGCTAGCCATTGTCAGTCGATTTCAGGAAAATGGTACGTAAATTAGAGTATGAAAGTTGTATGTTGAGCTCGGGTGTCGGAGGTGTCCCGGGACGTCCTCTCTAGTGTAGGTATGCTGCGCCCGGGTGGCATGTGTGAGAACCGTGGAGTGAATGTGTTGGTGCGTCTGTTTTGCCATTTTTTAAATATAGGGTGACCGGTTAGGATAGGTAGCATACTTTCTGGTGTGAATGTGTTTAATTTGTAAGTAGGTAGGGCCGGGCAGGTTGGCACAGTCTCTGGTCGCGTGTCCGTTTTTCGCGTGTCCAACCTGTTTCAGGAAATCTAATTTGAAAAATCGACAGTGAAATTGAAATGCTACGAATGGAGCATTTCTGATTTTACTCTTCGATTTTTCGAATTTAGTACCGCGGTCGCGGTCGCGGATAGGTCGCGAATAGGTTCCGAAACGAACGTTTATACAGGTATTGCTCGAGCACGCACGTGCGAACGGACAACGATCATTATGATCGATGTTCGTCCATGTGTATTGAGATCAGCTTCTACGGTTTATCTTTTTATTTCACCTTTATGGTTATTTTTTTTTTGTTTTGCGATTAAAAAGACTCGAGCTAGGTATAAGTTTCAGCGGGCATTGCGCTCGAAGAAAGAAGAGGCTAAAGAGCCGAAAAGGCCCGACAAACTGTCACGAAGAGGGTCACAACAAATGGTTTCTCATCCTCTGAATCATTCAAATGATTCCAGAGCATGGGAAGTCATTCTCGTTACTACTTTGTCACTATGCTCTTTTAGTATTTGTAGTTGTACTCTTTTTCCTCTTCATCATCGTACATCAGCGTACATCAGCGTTTTGGGCAAATCGCGGTTTTTCTTGTTAGTGTTACGAGAGATTGATTACGGGTTGAATTAGAGTTTCGAAAAAATGATAATCGTGTTTGCTGTAGAGTTGCGAATTATGATATCGCGATTATTTTTTGCAATTTTGATTTGAATTTTTATAGTTTAGTGTACATAGTAAAATTTATCTTGCTTTCTATTGTTTTGAATCGAATTATAGAGTCGTTGCTTTTAATTAATTTTAGAGTGTTAGAGTATTTGAAATAGCTTTTCGTTTGTACAGTTTTGTACTTAATAATAATTTTCATAGAATTTAGCTTTGGAGTTAGTGTTGCGACATTATTTTATCGCGATTTTCAGTTTTACTTTTACTCTTAGTGTTGCGTTTCTTGAACTAGCGTTGCGTTTATGAAATGCCCAAATTCTTCCACTGAATTCGTGGAAGGCTGTTCCTGCTCCTGGATCACCAGATGCAGTTACAAGAGCTGTACAGAAGTAATCATTCATCAACAACTAGACGCGTCGCAATTAGTGTTGCGTATTTTAATAAACATGAGTGCGTAGATTAATAACGTCGCATACTTATTTTCGGGAGTTTTAAACATGACGAAACACTCCTCGCGTTGGATTTTGAAAATTTCCTATTGTGAAATAGTGTTGCGAAACAAAACACTCGGGTTTATTGCTCGGGTTCGTAACGTAGATAATTGTATAGTAGCCCTTCTTGCTACTCATTTGCTTTTTTTTCCAAATGTCGGGACTGTTTTAGTGGTGTGGAATTTTTGTGTTAAGTTTTTTTAAACTACTAATCCAACAAATAAGTTTGTTACAGATTTATCAACTTCCAAATGCGTGGATAAAAGATGGAATAACATGGACTATGGAATTTAGAGGAAATGATGCCTGGGTCCTGTCTAATGGTAATTAAATATATCTTGTTAAATTTATTTCACAAATCTTTTTGACGTTAACAAAAGAAGATTGCACGTAGAATGCGCTAAATATAGAAAATTCTATGATATATTCAAAACAAAATGCTCGTTACAAAATTTAATGAAGTAATACGAGTTGATTGGCTGCGATCTCGGCTAGGTATTTGTGTAAAGGTACATACCCATTAAATTAATGGAAAATAAATGGAAAATATTTCATTCAAATTTGTACATTTTTCGTACAAAAATATTTCAAAAAGTCTAGGATTAATTATTTCTTTTCTACTGATTATGTAAATGAAAGGATCTTTCTTTTTCTCTTTAATTTTTTTCACATTATATGTCTGATGAGCTGATGAGCTCTTCAATATTTTATTAATAACTTTAGAATTTTTATTTAATTATAGTTTCTTACTTTTCTTATATTAAAAATAGATGATTCATTATAGATGATTTCGCTTAGTTGCTAATTTTGTTTCACTGCTGAAAATTTCACAATATTATAATGGATTTAAAAAATCAATGTTTGTGGCGTATTCATTTAATCAATTTCGATCGTTCGTTGATGCAGTTGTCCGATTCACCGTTGTTTAAGCGTAGAGTGCGCTAAAAAACCAATAATTTTTTGCTATGTCGGTACTTCAGAGCATGAGAAAAGAAATTTCATAAACTGCGATGTCTATACTTATGTTGTCCCTCGTCTGTGAACTTACTCAACGTCGGTAATTTACCAATACATAGTAAGAATCGTCTTTATCGTACTCCCAGTCGAATTCATATTTCTTCTACCCTTTCATAGATGTCCGGTTTCTTTTTTCAAATTCTATACCACGTATTTAAATAATCCTGCTTGTAAAAATGTTGTTTTTTACAAATATATCTTAATAATCACATCTTCTCTACGAATATATCTTAATGATATTTGCAATATCATTAAATGATAACTTTTTTCGTTCGGCTATTGGAATTTTCTCATTAAATTTCTCCGCACAGGCTGAAATTTAACCCTCTAATTCCACAACTTCATTTCGCAAAATTTTTCTCGTTATACATTTGACCCTCTCGAGAATACTTCAACGTCTTTCGATCTCGTGGGCTTTACCCACCGTTTGCTTCGCGTACAGAAACAGGAACAAACGTCAGTTTAATTCGTATTACTTTCCTCATAAATCCGTCGGGATTCGCAAGTGTAGAGAAGAGGTAGGGAAGCAGAATCCACGGGGGTAAACGATATATAGTATCGCATATACCGCGGAATGTCTACGTATAGGTACGTCTACGTATATCTCTGTATACACGGTTAGCTTCGTTCCGTCGGTGGTAAGGGGGTTGGGATAAGACGAGGAGAGTTTCTCTTTCCCTTCTCCGGTCCGTTTCATTCTTTGCCTCTTTTCCTTGGTTCTCCTTGAGCCGTGGCTGTACCGATTCTAGACAGTTTTTGCTGAAACATCGCGCCGTTGATCCGGCATTTTCCAGGCCGCTTGGTTTATCGCTCGGCCTGATCCCTCTGTTCGTACCGCGGTGTTACAAGCCCCTGCAATCGATGTTTTCATCCCATCTTCCTTACTCGACTTGGTCTTCGTGTATCCTACCTTCTTGCTTATCCACCTTCTTCTATCCTAACCCGACATTCGTTTTCCACTAGTGATTCCACGGGCTCTCCACTCTCTCTCCGTATTTCTCTTTATCTTTCTCTTTGCTCCCGCCACGCCGCGCCCTCGCCCCTTCCGAGATAACCGCCGCCATTTGTCTCCCAGTGGCGGCGTGGTACCGTAGCTACACGCGGCGATGTAAAGCTACCTACGATCTCCTGACCATACACCAGAGACCTGGATCCGTCGCAGATTTTCCATCGCAGCCGTAACTTCATCCCGGATAAAAATAACCAGTTTAAGTTTAAGGTATTTGTGTCGCAATAGGAGTATTTCACGGAGATTCTCGTCATTCGAAACTAGCGATCGTATCAATGGCAAAGGTTACACTGTACGAAAAACTTTCTGTACTACCTAATTTTACCCTTTGGATCCGAATTTTCGATATATTATTCGTACATGCAGCATTCGCACTTGACTTTTTCAATCTGAAGTTATAGTACTTTATTCAATTTTTGTCTACGCTAAAAGAGCCACGAAGGGAAGTAGAATTGTCCTGTTGCAAGAAGACAGAACGAGTCAGTAGAACAGGGTGGTGGCTCTCTGGAGGCTCGGAGGAGAAGTACCAAAAACGGGCGTTGACTTTATACATCTATTTTCAATCACGTTCAACGACGATAAAAGACTTTGGCGCGCGCAATCGTGTACCACCCTTCGGGCACAGGATTTTGTTTCCTGTGCCGCGCGCGGGTTCACCGCTGCGCGAATAAACACGCCGGGGACACGCGATCTGATATTCAATATCCTCGGCTTTCCCCTCGGGAGAGTTTGCCGGGATCTCGAACTAGCATACGTCGTATCCAGTTTCTGCGTGTCTCCAGCCCGTCGGGATATAATAGATACATTTTTCGATCTCTCAATATCGCCCGCTCCAGAATGCCGTGGCCGCGGTTCAATCTAACCGATTGTCAGAATCAAAATTCCACATTGCCTGTTTTCACCATCTGTGTTCGCATCTCTCTTCCCTTTCTTACAAATGCAAGAATTTTAATTTGCGATCTTGTGTTTTGTTAAACATTCTTCGTTCCTAATGGCAGGAACGTAACATCACGAACTTAAAACATTGAAATTTATCATATCGGATTTCGAATGAAAAATTTTCACGCTACTATGGAATTTAATTTATTGCCTGGCAAGAGAATAATATCAAAAACAAGGATTATCTATCTAATTCAACAGAAACAAAATATCTTCGGGTAGTAATAAAGTAATATTTATACTAGAACTAGTATCTTTACCCGAGTATAAGAGATACTCGGGTACTCAAATACCCGCGAGATACTCGAGAACAAAATTACCTGGATATCTCGTGAGATATACAACAATTAATTATTTTACATATAACAAGGAGTCAACGTTTTCAACAATATTTCCAGCTATTGAAAATACAAATGCATGTTCAGAGCTGGCAGATAATATTGCTGAAAATACAACGTTAGACCAATAGTAATGTGAACAGAAATAACAGATGTGTAATCTCAACTATTGAGTAATTTCTATTTACGAATACCCGGGTATCTTGTAATCAACGGTTCTAATTCATACAGCGTCGTTAGCAGTGCACGTTATATCTCAATATATTTCTCTGTGGCGATCCTTGGTGGCTGGAAAAGATATTCATTTCCCTGCGTCACATATATCGACGTTCGAATGACTTTCTTCCATACGGTCCGCGAAAGATGTGTCCATCATCATCGTTCTCCGCGATTCCTTCGGGAGTAACAGGCGCGGAGAGAAAGTGGCCGATCCCGGTGGATCCCAGTTGTCCATTAACTCGCCGCCCTTTAATGCATCGTCCAGACTGGCGGCAACCTCCACGGTGTTTTGACACTCGACGACGCGTGACGCCCGCTGTACGTCGCCTGATCCATTTTGCACCGCGATTTATTCGCGTCAGCCCCCTCCTCCTCGTACCCCACATCGTATATGTTCACCCCGGCGTAGAATCGTCGTGGCGCGATAGAGAAAACGTCCTCGTATTTCATCGAAGACACTGGAAAGGAACGCGGAGGAGGAAAGACGATTCCGGAAACGGACGAAGTGCCGCCATCCCAGCAAGAAGATGTGTGGTTAGAGCCGGAAACGCGCGGACAGAGGGTATAAATTGAATTCGGGGCTGCGCATCCGACGCGTAAATGTGACTTCGCACACGCCCTTTAAATTCCCGATGCTGCACCATCCTCTCCAGTCGTTTACTGCAGCGTTGGACAGCCGTTACCGGCCGGAAAATGCCAATAACTTCGACTGACGATCGGGAATCTTAGAGTTTCTCCCCCCTTTTTCATCGATCTCTCGCTTGGGGGTTTCAAATCTGACCGACGAGTGATTACAATTATACAGAATACTTTAGCTCTCTTTTACATATTTTACAACGTGATGAACTATTGCTTGATATGCTTGACACGTCAAATAGAATGTTACTCTTTTTCATTCGAATCTTTAAGTTGCAGTTACGTATTCTTATTCGCACAAATGTGTTCATCAAATAAACGTAACAAGTGATGATTACGGTATTCAGTTACAAACTTAACATAGCTGCAAACGTGTAACAAAATTATGGACAGTATCGGCGATCTTCATTTTTCAGAAATTTTTACCCTCGAGTGAAAGAAATGATACATTTGCCTCCAGAACAAATTTTAAGTCCAAAGAAATTGAACGTAGAATAAATTCTACGAGTATTCCAGAATGTCAGCCTAAACATCCCGTTGTATATTAAAAAATATATATCTATAAATTTTCATTCGTGCAATCAAACCACAAATCACATATGAATTAATCGATTCGGTTGATTTGGCGTATGTCGCGAGAACCGCAGCCACAGTCGGAAATACAACAAGAGATTCAATCGTAAGTTCCACGTCTCTCTTACATTTCCCACCGGGGAAACACCCTATATATCGAATACAAACCAAGAACACGGCTATTGGAATTTCCTTAGCAAAGCCGTGATAGAGGCAACGAAGAACGACGTGGAAAAGCACGAAGAGCAAGGATCGTTCGGACGTTTATCGGAGACACGGTGGTCGACGGGATCAGGCCTCAAATATTCTCGTCCGGGTTGCGGTAACCTGTGGCTAGCTCTCGGCTTAGATACACGGAGCTTAGATCCGCCTTGGCTTTGGTTCGGGACCCTCGCGAAGGCGATACGTCAACGTCATAATGGGGGCCATAAATCCGGCTCGCACGCGCCCAAACCTCGCACACGGAGACCGCACGCGGACCACGGTCCGCAACCGTCCATAATCCGTCCGCGTGTCCCCGCTGCCTCTCTCTCTGTGCGCCTCCAACTTAGTTTGCACGCTGACTTTGTTAGATACTGCTGTGTTCATCCATCACCGACGTCCGCCGATCGCCGATGGATATCCACGAAACCCGTCGCGTAACGTGGGAATGTTTCCAATCCCGTTTTCCAATCTCCCTGTTTCCCAGTTTCTACGTTTATGCTCGCTCGCGGTTACTCCGCTTTTCGCCGAGTATTGGTACTGGTGCAGAAATCAGATCCCTAATAATGAATAAAGGTACGGCGAAGGATTAGAAAGATGCGACGAGCAGTTCAAGTTCGAAAAAATTAATTCATATTCATATGTCACCGACACAGCTCTATATTCCACTTTTTATTTTTCTTCGCACTTCGAGATCCTAATCTCGACCACGATACGCATCTCACGTGACGTTATTCGATTCGATTTCCCTTGAAATTCGAATTACTTGATAATTAGCTCTATGTTCAACATTCTTGCGCTCTGAATCTTGGGTTAGTTTATATTTTTATTGGACATTCTTTTGAATGTTTCCCTTTCATGTTTATTATAATAGATGAGGGCTCAGAAGTATCGCGTAGGTGAGGACGATCATTGACTCGCGATCCTATGTTTGTTATCATCTGGAAACGGTTAGCATCAAATTAATTTTCAATTTGTACAGAAACGGTATAATTTTCACGTCGTCTGTTGTCAATCAATTTGATTCTCCAAAGATATTTCGCGAAGTTAGTTCGCGTTTAATTACCAATATCAAGTTCGGTTAGACAAGTGATATTGCACTTGTTACCGAATACCCAGTTCCATTGCAATTATTGTAACGACAAACTAAGTTATTGAATCCACTGCCTCTACCCCTTATCACTTCCGCCTATCACGCGATATGAAAAAGAGGAACCTCTATCGCGTCAAGGGGAAAAAATTCCTCGAAAGTCCCCCGGTAACATCGCGTCGAGTAACCGCGAGCTCGAGCACGCACGGTCGTCGTATATTTCTCGGCGAGATCGTGGTCGTGGCCGTATCGCGATTCATTACACCGTGTTTAGATAATTAATAAAGCGCGGTCTATGTAAATAACGCGGATGATATCGCGCGAGATCGGCCGAGATCCGGGGGGGGGGGTAATTTCGTCCGGCGCGGCGCGCACGTTTCCTTGGCCGTTTTATCGTCGGACTACGAGGGCTGCGAGCGTGTTCCGTGTTTCATTCGCAATCAGCAACGGTAGCCAGCGGGCCGAACGTTGTGTGTCGTTGATGGCGGAGCGTAAGCGGTGGCAGTAACCTGAAAGTTATCGCGCGGCCAACAGGGTCGTAACGAGCACACCGCGTAGAATGCAGCTTACCGGTCGAAGGGACGACATTCTGCCGCGCTGTTATGGCCACTAAGGCTTGTTTACACTGACGTTGTCCACCGTGATAATACCACCGCGCGCCGCGATCGCGACCATCGACACCCACCCTGACTCCAACTTACCGCGATTTCCTCCTGTTTTTGTTCCTGCCTCCCTCCCTTTATTTTAATTTCAATTTCCTGATAATCACGTGTGAATTAGCCTATCTAGAATTATGTTTAACCCGTTAATCGAGGAATATTTTCCTGACTGCGTTCAAACAGTTACCTTTGATGTATAATACGTAATAATTATTTTTATACGATGACAAAGTACATCATCGCGCCCGTGGTATAAGCTCTGACGACGAAGTATATCGTCAAGCTCGTAGTAAACATATAAGAACAATATTTTATTGAAAATAAATATCAAAAATGACTTGACTCCTTAGTTTACATCATTTTGTGAAGAGCCGGGAATCTAATCAGCAAAATGCTCTTCAGTCATGAAGGTTTAGGAACAAGAGATCTTTTTGAAACGAAATCTGTATTTTTCAAATATTTGTTCATACATCTTTCATACATCTTATAATAAAATGTGATCTATCCATTTATCCATCAACTTTTTTTTATATAGGATTTTACATATAATACATCACATCGAAAATGTGTAAAAAATTTTTAAAATGATATTTTTTTGACTCGAGTTTGGGAAATAATTCACAATAATCTCGGATTTTATCTGTATTTTCCCATGCTTTTCAACGAGTAGTTGCATGGCCATGTCAGTTAAGCAACTGTGTTTTATAATAACTCGTCTCGTCCAGTGGAGTGCAATTTTAGAAGTGCAAATGACGAAATACATCATACTCAATAGAATCGTTTACTGAGCGTGACGAAAATCTCGTCATACCTGGAGCTAAAAAAGCTAATTGTTAATTGAATGACTATAGGAATTAAGGATTTAGTCAAGGGACTCTTTATTCAGCTATAATCAATATATTTTTAATTTATTTACATAATTTACTTCGGATCAATACTGATTTTGGTTCTCTTTTTACTAATTGGTAACTGTCATAGAATTGTGAAATTTACCATTACTTTTTGTACAGTAGTATAATCAATAGTAGCGAAAAAATTAATTTTATCTCGGAGAAATCTCTTCTTCCAACTTCATTCGGTTACTTCGATCGTTCCGTCACGTGTTGCCTGCAAAACGAGATTCAGAATTACTTAAAATGTTTCAAACAATCCTTCGCTACCAATTGCGCAGCAATTGTTTCTTATATAAGAAAATCGTAGAAATTATTGCAGAGATCGATACGGAGGAACGTAGTCACGCGTGAAGAATGGTGTATTAGAACGGAGCGTATTTTAAAACGGTGTGAAACCACTGATACGTCGGCTTGGAACGATCAACGATGCCGTACGCGTAGCTCGTAACTGTGTGAATATTATTTCTGTCCCGGGAGTTTTAAACCTTTTTAGTATGCAAACAGACTCGGGTTCTCGAGGCAATATAACAGCGACGTTAAGGGTTGAAAGTCGCAAAGAATGTGTGTGTTATATATATATATATATATATATGCTGATCGACCGGGTACGCAGTTACACGGCCAGTCGCTTTTTACACGCGATTGTTTAAATAAAATCACATTAGATAAATACACCTACAATTTTCACCTATTCACTCTTTTCTCTTTCTCTCTCTCTTATTACCGACAATTTGTTCGTTTTGTTAGTCACTATTGCTCATTTTTTTCTTTCATCGATATTCAATATTCTAATAACAGAAGGAATTTGCAACTGCTATTTTCTCTTATTTTTACTTCATGATTCAAAAATAGTCGGACAAGGTATAGCCTTAATTTCATTATAGTAAAATGAAATTCGATGAATATTTATGCTATTATAATCCTTTTCAAAGTGGCGCGGAGCGTGGAACTTCAACCACGATATCTTTTAGGGATTAAAATAGGAAGACACACGGATATGTCGATGTATTGAGAAAAGGGGGAGGGGGGAAAGATAGCAATTTCGCAGATTTTTCGTTCCGTTGCTATTAGCATCGTGTCGGCGACATAGAGCGTCGCGATGTCGGCGCTGACAGATGCATGAAATTTTTCTAGAGTCCTTCCGAGTCTCCAGGATGCGAGTAACGGACGTCATGATTTCCCAGGGGTCGCGGGTTTCCCGTACATTTTCATACGAATGCGTGGCGGTTCTGCCGTGCCGTCGTCGCAGAACGGTGTAACTAGACGACTGACCGCGGAATTTAAATACCATTATGAATATTTTTTCGCCAGAGTTGACTGGTGTCTTGCGGAACGAGAACGGAGGAAACGCCGTCCGCTCTCGATTTTCATACGAATTCTCGCCTTTATGCTCGGGGAACATCGTTCGCGTGGTCGTGAAATATGTATTCGATGCAAAGAGGATATGTAGTCGACTGGTTTTTCCTTTTCTTTTCTTTCCTCTCTTTCTTCGCTTTTTGTTTTCGTGAAAAAATGGAATTTCTCGACAACCCATCGACGAACCATAACCACGTTTCACGCTGCGCAATTTTCAGAGAATTCCCGTTCAACTCTCGAATCAAAATTATTCAAACATCGCACGATCGTCCATGCGAGAAGAGCTTCCTTCGCGATAACCGAGGAAGCCCGATTACTTCCAATTGCTTGGACAGCCAAGCTTTAATAAACAGTCGATCGCGGTGGTCGAAATCAATCGGAGAAAACGCGTGGCGAGTAAGGGGGATGCGAAAGATGCGAGAGAAGTCCTTGCTTGCAGGGGAGTGTCGTCTCCTCAAAGACGACGACAACGTCGACGACGAGGACGACACTTGCTGGTCGCCAAGAGCAACGTAGCAACAACCCCGTTTAGTACTCTCGGCGTGTCTGCGCCGTAGAGAGTACAGAAACGCCGAGATGGTAACGACGACGACGACGACGACGACGACGACGACGACGACGACGACGACGACGACAACGACGAGGACGACGACGAGGACGACATCGTCGACGACGTTAGTAGGGGCGGTAGTGGAACAGAGCAACATCGACGAACGACGACGACGACGACGACGACGATGGTGACGGTAGTGGTGGTGGTGGTGGTGGTTGGTGGTAGTGGTGGTGGTGGTGGTGACGGTGGTGGTGGAGGTGGTGGTCGTCGCGATGGTGGTGGACGAGAGATCCAAGCGAGAGGCGCGCGAGAGAGGGTGGAAGAAGAAAGGTAAAGAGTGGGGTGGCAGGATGCGGGACGGCTGGTTACGGTGGTGTTGCGGGGTGTCGAGGGGATGGTCGAAACGGAGGGGCGCAGGAGGCAGACTCGAAGGACGGGGAGGGAGGGCAAGGAGGTGGAAGAGGGTGGCCTGGGTGGTTGGTTGGTGATGCATTGCGCGAACTCCCCGCGGCGAGGTCACGTGACTCGTACCCCCGGCCTATCATTGATCGCTCCCCGGAGAAACGTCGGACACACTGTGCCCACCGAGCATTGTACCTTGCACCTTACCAGCTTTCCTACCGGCACATCCTCGCGGCGGGGACGCGCCGGAGAGACGTTGCGGAGACGCGGCGGAGGTATCCCAGCCGTTCCAACGGGAGCACCCTCCGGCTATCTAGCCCGCTCTCCGTGATCTTACGCTTTGTCCTTCCTTCGTTCCTCGCGGCGCCCCCGGTAACGCTGCTCCTTTTCTCCGGTCCAGTCCGTTGCTCCGACACTGGCTAACCTATCGCGGTAAAAAGGGGACGATTTTCCCCGCTCTTTCCACCGGAGTGCCCTCCTGTTCGACAGGCTTTTCTGGAACTGTGTTGCTGGAGGAAAGAGGAAACTTCCAGTTTAGACGTTCGTTCAATGGGGATACACGAGGATTGGGAGATATTTTGACAACGGAGATTAAAACGGGTAGTAAACAGGGGTGGCTGCGTATTCGCTGTAACAAGCGTGTTTGCTCGAGTATGTCTAGAACTGCCTTACAACCTGCTTATTAAAGGATCAGGTCTCATTTACCTTGAGCAAACTGCGCGTAATGAGTCACAATGAATTACGAGCTGCGTTATAACGGGAAGATTTAACGTGTACGAGCATCGCACGAGTCGTCCACGTGTTACTTGTAACTTGCTCACATATGAAACGAGTATTTTCAAATCTCCGAGAGTCCGAGTCTCCTGACGCACGTTTAATAAGATTTCCAAAATTCAAGAGATCCAAGATAGAATTTCCAAACGGAGTTCTCGTAGAAGCGTGAGAAAAGAAAAAAAAGAAATTACGGCTCGATGACCGATAGTTGGCAGCGCGATTGCCAAGACCTCTCCCAACGAAACAGGTGCTACAAGCGGCAAGAAATGCGCCATATTAATTCCTCTGTGGTGGAGCAGCCTTTACACCGGAGTCCCCATGTTCGATCGTGTTCATCGTGTAGGAAAAAGTGGTACACGCGCGGAACGGTCCGCGCGACACGAAGGTGGCTAGTTCGCCTCGCAAAACCGCCGATCCGTCAGTTTGAACGCGCGTTCTTTTTAATTGATACGCGAATTCGAGGAAGCGCGAGTCGACCGGCACGTCACCCTAGTTGGCGTTACTCCCGTGTACGCCCTTTCCAAGGAAAACGGCGGAACCAGCTGCGAGTAGGACGGGCATTTCTCGATTATGGTAGCGTCGTTGGAAGCAATTTCTCGTGTTCTCTTCTTGCCAGCATTTCGCCTTTATTTATCATTTTCCCGTGAAAGTTGAGAACGCTTGCTGCCCAATCAGTTTCCGGCACTTTCTTGCTTAAACGCGATAAAAATACGAGAGAGACGTATAGTAAAAGAAAAAAAAAAAGGAAAAAAAAAAAAATGTACACGAGAAAATTGCTACGTTCGCTTCGAATTGCTTCGTATCACGACAGACGTTTCGTGTCGTTCCCTTGTAATTAGCCCGATTTCTTCTGTCGAAAGAGCTGCGCGATGGGAAGAAAGAGATAACTCGGAGGAGATAGAATTAAAAGGAGGTAAAATCGAAGGCAATCCGGTCCGGCTGATTGCTGTTAAAACGTACCAACGCAAATGCAAGGGATAACATTCTCGTAATAGCCCGACGTAATAACGACCGTCGAGAGTTTGAAACTCGCGTCGCGCGAGTTGAAAGTAGTCGGCAACGCGAGCAAATCTTCCGGGCTAATTACTAAACGATATTTAACGGGCCGTAATAACGATCTCGCGTGTCTAGTAGCCGACCTGTGCCGCGTTTTCAACGTTTGTTCAACGTGCAATTATGAAAATTGCGTTTGCTTTACAGCTACCGGTGATCGTTACACGTGTGAACGCCGTGGCCAGATTCTCTAGCCGTGATTGCGCGCGCGCGCTTTATCGACGTAAATGCTGCGATAACGGTGCTGCCCGTCGTTAAATAGAGAAAAAGACGAGAAACAGCTCTAGAAAGCGTAGAAGAAGCGGCGGGCAACGAGAGCGAATGAGAAAGAAGAAGGAGTTGGAGGAGGGGGAGGAGGAGAAAAATACGCTTGACTGCTGGCAATTTCTTCGCAGCGTACTCTCGCAGCATTGTACCGGCGTGTTTCCGCATTCGCGATTCATCGTTTCGGGCGAGGCAAACGTTTTATTAGCGAGGGCTGCTAATTCGCAAGACTGGAAAAGAGATCACGTGATTCCGTTCGAATCACGGCCGAGCGAGATAATTAAATCTGTCAGATAATTAATAGTTTCTTCTCGTCCCAGCTGGCTGAAGTATACACGTTCGAGTTATATTACATCGCGGCGAGCGATGAAAATTTATAAGAGTGTAATTTCATCGTGATTCCTCGATGATGTTCCGCCGCGACGGCCAGCAAAGAGATAAATGCCTTCTGAAACGGGCAGTGCAGTTCGTTGCCCAGCGACCGACCGATTCTCAACGTATCAATTAGAGTTTGAAGAAATTGCAGATTGAAGAAGTTGCGTTCCGCTATCTGGAAAATTGTTGCCAGCGGTGTACGGTCGGGAACGCGATTGCAAAGTTTGAAGTCTCGAAGGAAACCGCAAAACAGATCGTATCACCTGTTTTATTCCATAATTTCCATATTTGATCGCACAGGCGTGTAACAATGCCGGAAAAACGATCGTTTTTGTCTTCTCTCTTTGGAGGAGAAGTCGACTCGGTTCGAATCTTTCGTTGATCGTGCAAACGTAACGAGGAGCAAGTGTATCGCGCGTTGAGAAAAATTACGAAGGGAATCCGATAATCGGATGAAGAGAGGAGAAACTGGAGGAAAAGCCAAAAGTGTTCGTCGATGGTTTCGCGATGTCGGTCGACGAGGATCAGAATTTCCTGCGGTTCCTTTGTGATGTAAAGGGGCAAGGGAGAGAAAGAGGTGGCGAGGAAAATCCTCGGCAGCGAGGCGAGCAAGGCGTCGTCGCGGTGTCCTTTGAAATTAAGTAGTTACGCCGCCCTCAAAGGGGTGGTTCTACTTCGACCCGTTGCTCGCAGCTTGCTTCTTTCCCGCGAAAACTCTTTAAATCGGGTCGGTTTCACCGCCTCCGGCGGCAGTTTATTAAAAGGGTGAAGTTGGAGGACGGACACCCTAGAGGCGGACCTTGCTTTTAATATATTTTGATTGATAGGATTAGCAGCCACTTAACGCGGTACCCCTCGTCCAAAGGCGAAAAGAAAGAGATCAGATCCAAGGTTTCTCGGAAGGGTTGCTCGGTATCGGCTGTCTAATTAGATTATTAATTCCTTGCGCTCTGATTCGGCAAAAGTTGCAGTTCTCCTCGGGTCTGTGTGCCCGAAGTGAACGTTATATATCAATAAATACTATCGAAGTAGTCTATGACAGTATCAAAGCAATAAGTTAAACAGTCTGAGGAGAATAAAGATAAAGATAACGTAAAAAATAGCTGTTTTGTTGCCATTATATTTAAAAGATGACTGTAAAATAATCAAATTTGCAACGAATGAAATAATTAACAAATAATAACAAATTTCCATATGCTCTTAAGGACCGCCAGCAAGGCCATAAAAAATTGATTATCATTCTGTTATCGTGTTTCTATCTCGTCGCAGAATCTTCCGAAACCACCACCTGTTCTCAGACCGGTTCGATTAATCCGGTCTCCCCACGAGGCGTCATCCGCGTCGAGTTTCTCCAGATCCGACGTTTCCATGCATATATACATACGTACATATATATATATATATATATATATGTATATATACGTGTCGCATTTATATAAGTTTTTCAAGGATGCAAATGAATTCCGCCTTGCCTTTCGTAATTCCATAAATTCGTTGTTCGTCTGAACTGGCTGACAGACGGAAAGACGGGTGAAGTGGGTCGGTAGAGGGGGGGAAAGAGGAGGGTAGGGGAGAGTTGAGACGGGGGTGGCGAGAGAGCGGACCGGATGGTGGCGACGCGATGAGAGAGGAGAGTGCGACGAGGAGAGAAAGAACTCGCGAGGGGAACGGTGGGGATGCAAGAATAATTGAAGACGAGTTTCGTTCGGTCCGCGGGGTGGCGTCAGGGGTGGGTTGTTGATGGAGGCAGCACCAGATGTTATCTTCCTCCTTGGGGTGACGCCATCAACTTTTAGACAATGCGAGGACTTTTCGGCGAAATATCAAACTTCGGTCGCGTCTTGTCGTTGCCAACCTCCTTGCAACCTCCCCTCTTTCATCGCTTGCCTAGCTATCGCCAGCCTTCCGCTGCACTGGAAACGGCGCGGCGAATCCACCGTGACCGACGATTGTTATTAAAATGTAAATTTTCACGGGAAATTTGCTCCCATCCGCGTAACCGGATGCGATTTTAGTAGTTGGATGGTGGATCCTTTTTCGTTTATACTACTTTTTTTAACAAAGCACGTGTGTCGAATGCTACGAGACCTACCTGCGATTTCAACGGATGCGCGTTTTGACGAATGAAACACGTAGAAATTGAAATACACTCACGAGTTAAAAACCGGAAGGATCAAACTTGATGTCGCGATTCTTCTTGCGTTAAACTTTTTAACCAAAGTTGAAACTCTCGCCATCGTATCTTCGACGATTCTGATCACCGACGCGGGCTGACATCGACGCGGTCGTAACAAGCTGTCCCAGTGGCGCGTTCAGGCGCGAGTTAAAAGAGCCATCCGATTCATTGTGCCAAGAGGGAGAGATCGGGGTTGCGGAGATAGGAGCGGCGACCCTCTTTTTCTCCCCGAGGAGAAGAAGGTAGTACGGGCCAGCGATTATGGCCGTTCGAGTCGTGGAAAAGAATCGAATGATTTGATCTCGGCGCGATAAAAGGCCAAAGGTAAGCCTGCACGAGGATCGGGAAAGTGGAGGGCAAGGAGAGAGTTGCGGCGGCGGGGGCGGGGGGTTGAGTTGCAGGTCGGTGAAACACGACCACCTTCGAAAGAAAGCTTCGAGATCCCAGGTAGTAGTCGTCGACTGTCGGGAAAAGGAGACGCGGACATTTCCGATGCAAAGGCAAAAGAGTTGGAAAGAAAGAGCACGAGAAAGGGGTGGATTTCGCGTCGGGAGGGGTTAGGAGGTCCCGGGGTACCTTTATCGACGCCATTCTTACTCGTAAATTGAATCAAAAGGAGCGAAATGAGCAACCGCCTGCTACCCCCTGCTTCTCTTTCGGGGTGGGCAGGAGGAGTCGAAGAAGTTGACTGGGAGACGGAGCAACGAGCGACGACGATGGCTACTATGGCGGGGGCATTTTATCCGAAGTTAAAATGGCCCTTTAATCAATGTCCCTTCTTAACTACAAGCCATGAGATAAACGACCGGAAATGACGGTCTGATAAGAAAATTGCTTACCCGACGTCTCCGAGAGAATTGCCTCGATTTTCCAGCATCCAGCGGACGCGTACGTTCGGTCCTGACTTCGTAAATCGTTATCAAAATGGATGTCCCTCTCCTCCCACCTCCTCCCCCTCCCTCCTCCACGGTGTCCTGTCGCCACTTCGTTTCACGATTTCCAGCTCTCTCGGAATTCCACCGAGCCGTTTCTCGCGTGCCGTTTCGTTTCGCACGCAAACGAGATTTCTTCAACACCGCCGATAGTCTTATCGAGTAAAGCCGCCGTTGAACCTCGCTTAGCCGATCTTCGATCGCTTCTTTTTCCATCATTTCTCTCTCTCTCTCTCTCGCTCTCTCTCTCTCTCTCTCTCTCTCTCTCTCTCTCTCTCTCTCTCTCTCTCTCTCTCCTCTCTCTCTCTCTCTCTCTCTCTCTCTCTCTCCTCTCTCTCTCTCTCTTCTCTCTCTCTCTCTCTCTCTCTCTCTCTCTTGGTTTCTTCGCGAGGAAAGCACGAACCGCGAATATGGCCCGGTACGACACGTGAAAGCGTAGTACTCCTCTCCGATTTAGAATAGCTTGTTAACCGTGCAGCTCGTTGGTTACACCCTCGTTTAAACGCGGCGACTTATTGCAGATATCAATCTCTGGTATGCGAGCGGAGCCTCGCATTTGCATGCACGCTGGCCTGCCTCGGCTACACGGCGACAGGTGCAGCCACTGCACTAAGATAACTCGGCATTTTTGCGCCAATTATTGGCATTTCGCAAAGTTTCGCCGGGTTGGATAAACCGGCAGCCTTAACGAGCATCGTATGGCATAATGCGTTCTCTTTGTTCGTGCGCGTCCTCCGCGTCGTTTGCGGGTGCAGCTGCCGGCGCAAGCGTCCTCCGGAAGACACGTAGCGACCGTTCAATTCGACACGGCGCGCAATAACTCACGGGTGAAGGGTCAGATCGTGTACTTGTTTAACTTATTTCGCAGCGAAACGACTCTGTGACGACGCGCAAACGGCGTTCCCTCGTAAATCAAACACGCGGACAATGCGTGTCCTTCCTGTACACGGGACACGTACCTTCCTTTCTCTTTGCGTATCGTCCAGACAAACTGATGCTTGGCGTATTATCGAAATTAACACTAAACAGTCCGGTTCATACTTCATACATACCTATTCCTACTGTTAGCGCAAGAATATTGACCCTTTGCACTCGATTGCCCTTTCTGAGGGGACAACGTACTTAGATTTAACCGACAGCTTGAACTTTCTTTTTTTATAATTTGCTGATAATTATAACGAACGTATACATGTATAATAATACAATGTCTGAACAGAGGCCTAGAGCGAAGGCTATAATAACCACGTAAGAACAAAAGGTTTCAATAAAAGAAAAATTTCTCAAGACAATCCTGAGTTATTGATACTCAACAATTCATATAATTCAGGATAATTCATATAAACTGGGCTTCTTGCTGCTTCTTGCGAAACTTGAAAAAATGCTGGAGGATATTATTTTTCCAGAGATTGAAACTATTTAGATATCATTAACTTTTGTATATTATACTTGTTCTAGCAAACCGGCAATGCACGTTGACGATTGCTTTAAATTTAAAGCACTTTGAACGATATCACGTTAGAAAGATATAATTAGCAGAATTTTAAATCAAATTTTCAAACCGGTCATTTGACCCAGACGTTCAGTGTTAAAACGACAGAGGTCCGATGGCGCCCAACGTTGATATTCCGTTCCGCGTAGCCGACTATCGACGCACGCATCGAAACCGCGAACCGTGCGAAGACCACGAGCCAGTCTGTTCCATCGCGAGACTCTACCGCGACCGATAGAAACGATTGTTAGTTGCGTATCTGGAGCAGCGTGGTCGGGTGATCCAGGCTAGACCGCGCGGCAATTATCATGCAAATGACTGCCAGCCGTTTCGCAGCCACGAAATCGCGAGGAATTGAAATTCGCTGCTGCGAGCAGTGGAACGGCCGCGAGGGTTGTCGGCGAATTTTAATGCACGTTGAAACGTACCGGGGAAAGGGAGGAAGAAAGAGAGGAAGAAACGTACCCGCGCGGGTAGCCGAGACGTTTTGCGGTTGAGAAAAAGGGAGAATTGGAGGAAGAGGAAAGAAAGAAAGAAAGAAAGAAAGAAAGAAAGGAAGGAAGAGAAGCGAAGAAAGAGGGAAAGAGACGAGACGCGGAGGTTGGAATGGAGGAGCGTGGAAGGAGGAAGAGAGGACACGATGCTGCGAGGACGAGCGGCTCGACACGCTGTTAAGTATGGGTTTACGGCAGATACATATCGCGATGTATATATCGCGTCTCAGCCGAGGAAGTATGCGCCGTTGTCGAGGAGGTGTCGGCAGCCGACCGGGCACCGCGCGCCCGAAAGATGCCTTCGATCGCTTGCACGCCGATGATTTATTTAATTACTGGCCAGGAAATGTCGATTTCTCTCGGCTAGATTAAACTCGACGAGTCAGAATGGTACTTTGAAGATATTTGCTCGTCGATTAGGAAACGATTGGTCCTTGTTGGCGAATGGCATCTCGTAGCTTTAGCTCGCTACGAGAATTTTTCCACGAAATTTCACTTCTGTCTGTGAATTATCCACGAAATTCTCTCAAAATCGAGCGTATCGACGCTGTTCTTGACCAAGCTGGATCTGTAACGCTGGCCAAGAGCGCAGGCCCCATAGCGCAGGTAAACCACGCGTTGCATTCCCTCGAGATTTATACTTGGAAGAATGCGGCGGAGTGCAGTCTGCATCGTGAATCGAGAGGAACCACGAGAACTACGAGCGAGGGAGGGAGGGAAGGGTGTAAGGGTGAAGGGTTGCATCTCTGTATATACACAGCGAGCATGCGGCAGGAACAGCGACAAATATATCGAGGTATTTCAGAGGAATTGAGCCGCGCAGCTCGCGTTGCTGCGCTTTTACCGCGGGGTCACGCGAAATATGCTCGTTCCTTCTTCGACAATTTGATCCCACCGAGGAGATAGCATTGTGGTCCTGGTGAACGCGCGTGAGTGTACGCTACTTCGATGCCTTCGGTGAACCCCGCTACGACCATGTAGTAACGGTGACCAACGCGATCCTTGTTCCCTCTCTCTCTCTCTCTCTCTTGTTCCCTGCCTTCGGTTCTATTTGTTTCTCCGTTCGTTGCGGATATATTTATATACCGCGACCGAGAGCCATCGATAGTACCACCGTGTGCTTTTCCAAGTTCGTACTTAGCCGTCGAGCATTCGAGCTTCCTATTCTCTGCTATCCATCGCTGTATGCTTTCTTGTTCTTTTTTTGTTTTTTTTCGATTCGTACCCCTTTCAACGGGTTTCTTTTTGTCTCTAGAATTTACGCTCTCTTTGATAGCAATAATTAGATCCAGGCATTTTATGAGATAAGTGAGAGTCAAGTTATTACTACTCGATTTGTCGGATACCCGATATCCGAAATGATAAAACAAATGTAATTTATCATATGATATAATTATTATATAATAATTACAATACATCCACTAGAGTGACGGAGGAAAAAAATATCCAAAATTGGCAAAATTTGTTAGAAAATATTTATACATGCCAGCTTTGAAAGAGTACTTTCTACAAAATGGAAAAATATTGGAATTATTGTTAGGTCAAATGGAAAATGTAGACTTATTAGTATTTTTATTATAATACATAAAGACTAGTCTAATCTTTCAAATCTAATTACTTCAGTGTTTTATTATTTACTGCTAAAAATTACATTATAGACATCCAAATAACATGAATAGATATGAAATCTCAACTATATCTCAATTATGTATTCGAATGTCACAAAATAATGTTAAAAAAGAAACAGAGCTGGGAAACGAAACAACGAGTTAATGAATTGATTGCGAAACTCGAAACGTTCAACAAGTAGTTATTTCGTTAGTTTTTCTCGGTAAAAACACGTCATTAGAGCAGCTGTTACACGAGCCGACGAGAGCGCGTTAACTCTCAGCCTCTCTCAGATCTTCCCCCGATTCCACCGGGTTTCGAAACGACTTTCGGCGTTCCCGTGATGCTCGATTTGCCCGCGCGATTCTACGCGACGTCCGCGCATGTTTTAACACGTGTTTCACGCAAAAATCCACTCGGCGATCCGACCGATAAGCGGGGCCGATCTCGCCACGGCTCGGCGGGACGCGCGGTGCCATTATATCCCCGTCGCGATTTTTCGATCCTCTTCGCTGTAAATATTCCCCGGGCACAGCCGTGCCACGATCTTTCGCGCCAGCGGATTCCAATAGGTTTCCTTCCCTTTCGGGAATGTCGTTTTCAGATCGCTATCGCGCACCTCACTTCTGCGCGAACCGAGCCTTCGGCACCGTCGTTTCGCCAATCTGCCGTTTCAGCTCCCTGCCGCGCGGATCGCGGTAAAAATTAGCTTTTCACGAGCCCCGTAATTACTAGTCGCCGCAATATCGGTAATTGGGGCCCTGACGAACGAAGTCGAAGTATAAACGGTCGAATTCCACGGATTTTTCTACCGTTTCGTTCGACGCTTGGAATTTTTATTCGAACGCGACTGCGAGTCAATGTATAATTGAATGTATAATTGAATTTCTTGTACCTTTGGATTTTTACAGATTTGAACGTGAATATTCGAGAACATTCAGTTTTTTAATTTCGAGACTGTGTCGAGTCTGGAAATCTTAAATTTTCAAACGTTGACATTCGCAAATTTTCAGCTTTGCGACCTGTCGAGTCGAACGTACAAAAAAGAAAAAGAAAGAAAAAAGGAAAACGAATCATCGGAGTTTCTCTTTCGCACGATTCGTAAATTTGGAAATTTTCGAATACGGAACAGCTCTCTCGCGCCCGTTCGCCAGCGAGATTTCTGGCTGCTAATGTAGCGAAGCAGCGGAATTCGCGTTACCGTAATTCAAACGGCGGCAATCTGCGATTTCTGGCGTGGCGCTTCATCATAGCCGCGTTACGCCATTTATTTCGCTGCAGGGATTTTTCTTTTTTTTCTCTTTTTTTTTTTTTTTTTTTTTTTTTTAATCCCGTTTCGTGTTCCCGCGGTTATTTTTGCAGCCACGCGCATTCAGTGCTCGCTGCTAGAGACACGTCATAAAATACACGCGTGTCGCCGTTTCAAGTGAACTCGAGCGTGCAGAATCCATAAAAGTGACGAAGACACAGATTTCCAGACGGATACGTATAACCTGCCGCGATGTAACGCATCGTGCCCCCCCCCCCCCCTCCGCTCTTTTCGCCGTGATTTTCTCGCTTTTTCCACGTTTCCCCGCCACCCTCCTCCCTCCCCTAGCCCGATTTATTCGCTGTAACACCATCAAGTTTCAACATCAATTACGCAACCGTTCCGGCCAAAACTTTTTTTTTTTTTCACTTGACCACTCACTCATCGCCTGTTAGCCGCGCGAAAATTTCCATGAATTTATCCAATTCATCTTCGCTTTTATACGCGACCCAACGTGCGACCAACCGCTACAACCGCGAACACTGCGTCATGAACTAAGGTAGATGATAGACATTTTCTGGCACGTACCAAAGTATTGCTCCGTGTATTTTTCACGTAATCGAAAAATTGAATTTTGATTCATGGCAGAGTTTTTATTCAGTTTGTAAATGTCGAGAGCATCGAGCATTCTTTGGAAACTCAATTGATATTTAAAAGAAATTGAACGATGAAGATTTTAAATTCATTAAAATATCTACTGTGCTATTAACATTGGAATGTTAATCGTTTCAACACAAGAAAGGTGTCTTTTACAGATAATAATTATTCAAAGAACACAAAAATACGCGTGTTACGTACGTGCAATGTTTTGATAAAAAAATGAAATTTACATAAAGAATAATCAATCGCACAATATACATTAATTTCATCACTGATGGCGCGAGCGAATTTGTTACGCAATCCAACTTTCCTTATTTTGCGACTTCGTAAATAGTACGTAACCCATTAGGAATTTTCTCAGTCTTACAATCTTAGTTAATTTTTGCCTCTTTCGTTTCATTGTCAAAGCGAACAAATTTTCGAACGTTTTCGTCCGAACACAATTTATTAAACAATTTTCTCAACAACTAATCTCCACGTTTGCTCTTAGATCGCAAGCACGTGGTTCGCAGACCGAGACATAAACAGGATCGCGTGGGCGCGTCTACGTGATATAATGTTACGTTGATACGCTACTGGCCGGGATAATACAGCTACACGAAGATATTATAGGCAGGCAAGCGGTACGATCGCGCCTCGATGAGAAGTGGGTTGTTAGGTACGCACGGACAACCCGCCATAATTCACGGGCGACCCGCGAATTATGGAGTGGTTTGCTCCGGTGTTGCACGACCGGACGACCGACGCGCACCTGGAAAACGACCGACGCGACCTGCTCGGTTCGAGATCCGAGATTCAGCCTCGATCATTTCTCATCGCGGTACTTAACTCGCCCAGAAAATATCGTCCGTCTCTTAGACTGCTTTATTAGCAACCACTGACGACACGACGAACGAGTGTCGTTCGAAATTGTTCGTGAAACCAGTTCGATGTTACGACGGATCGTCAAGGATCGATAAGATTAAGGTACGCGTTAACTGCGCGATTCTGCGTCAACTTTCGTGTAATTAAACTGTATACCGTTATTGAGTTGCGGACTTGAACTGCCCGTGCGTTCGTTCCACGTACCACCATTATTTTATGGGCAGATGTCGAAGAATGTCGATACAAAAAAATTAGCATTCAGCGTGTTCTCTGCGAGCATCTGTATCTTCGTTTCTACTTGACCAGTCTTTCGATAAGTATCGGGTGAAATACCGGATAATATTCCTGCCGAGTTCTCACGTAATGCCTCTAATAGGCAAAGACGACTGTATCTCTGATCAATCGATACCTACAACTTATCTCGATTCGTATCTTTCATCGAATTTTCCAATTATTTGCAAGTTGCGCAACGGAGCAAGCGTGTCAACAAACGAAAGCAACTCTTTCGTCGGATGCTGTATCTGTATATCTCTCGAAAGTTCCGACTGGAGGTGTATAAAACTCGAATCTTTGAAGCTTCAAGGCTGAGGCGAATGTTGTCAAAGCTTTAAAACTTGGCTCTTGAAGCTCCTAAAGTTTGTTTCGTGGGTAATATGTACAATGTACACGCATATAGAATTTTGACATAAATAATATATTTGATCGAGTATTTTGTTCAAATATTCACGTGCATCTAAGAACATTGAAAAATTTTATTTGTGACCAAATCCATCGCGATCTCGAAGATTCACCTCTAAAACGATTCACCTTCCTTAAACCTCGCTGTACAATTTCTTTTCGTAATTTTGTTAAATCTTGAAGATTAGGGTTAATCGGCAAAATTGAAGAATTTCTAACATTTCGTCATTTAACGTTCAGAGTTCAATAAAATGGCAAGAGAAAATCGTACAGCAAGTTTTAAAGGGTCGTTACAAAGAAGGAATTTCAATTTTCAAGATCATGATAAATTTAGTAATGAAAGAAATTTTTTAATGTTTCTAGATTTTTACAATTTTCCACTCGTTAGGCGATGTAAAAATATTTTTGAAAAAAATGGAAACATAGAACAGTCAAAGTAGAAATTTTACGCTTCGAAATGAGACCAAGTAAATCTTTCACGAGACTACGACAGTTTAAAATACCGATGATTTTTCATTATGCGTTTAGTTATGCTTCTTACTGTATGTGACATCTGACAGTCTACGATAATATTTGCAATCGTCACTGTGCACAATCTGGACAGTTGAGTCTCTCGAGCGTTGAGGAATTCAGCCTTCTCGAGCCTTTACAAGCTCGATGCTTGAATCTTCGAGGTTCAGCACTACCAATGACTAAAGCATAAAATTTCCATCAGAAATATTAAAATGAAGAAAATAGTAAAGCTCTATGGTAACGACGGCACAAACTTTTATTTTGCATATTTTACAAAAAAATATCTAAAAACGCAGTTTCGTATCTAACAATTATAAAATTGATCATTTCAAATACTTTTGTAGTTTTAGCGTTGAGAGTCGTAAAAGCTAGAACGGTGGCTCGAGTTTTTCAAGCTGTGTGGACTCGAAGCTTATTCGAAGGACTGCTGCGACTACCATATTCGCCGCGGTTCTTTCCTAGATCGCGGAACATTCGCGTTCCCTCGTGTCGCGAGCGATCGCGCGAACGCTAATTAAAAACGTGCGACGCTCGCGGAGTCGCGTATACGCGTACACGCACGTGGGCGTGCGCAGAGGATCCGAGGAGCCTGGCTTTCGCAGCTGCAAGAAATTCGCGCCGTAATTCACGCCTCGTGGTGTCCCGCACGACGTGCATGCACGACGACCGCATTCGCTCACGTCGACGCGGAGCCGCGTAGCTTTCGCCTTTTTCGACGCGGCCTCTGCCTCGAGCGGCCGGCTAATAGTCTAATTAGTCGCGGCGGTCACCGCCTTATACAGACAACGACGCTTCAAGGTGGCCTGCTGCGAAACATCGCCGATGATGCGTTCGTCCGACGACGTGCACGTATTCCTCGTGCCCGCGCTCTCTCGCCGGTTCTTTACCATCCGTCAACGTTCCTCTTAATTAGGCCTCGGAATTTACTCCGTTCGGAGTCTTTTCATTGAAATTTGCTCGTGCCGATCGCAAACGCGCAATCGAAGATTGGCAGTGTTCGCGGAGAGATCGTTACCGCGGTTGGTTTCTCTTGCTCATTGACAGTAAAATTGATTTATAATTTAAAACAAAAAAATGTGTGTAGAAATATTAATCTTCTTTTCGTGACTAGATTCACAGCCATTTTGAAGATTAAAGTTTCTCCTTCATAATGATTCCCTAAAACTTGTTCTACAATTTCTTCTTTGCTGTTTTATTGAATGTCGAATATTAGGGTTAAAAATTCGAAAATCTCAGCATTTTGTCGTGTTCCAAATTTAATGGAATAGAAATGGAATACAAGTAGTCTTAATCTTTTGACTTTTTTGAGAATGTAGATCTTACACTTTCGTAAATCGTACCTTTAGTGTTAATGCATTCATCGAACATGGAATTGACGTGTACTGAGCATCCACTATTTTCTTCTAGCTCTAGCAGGCAAACAATAGGAAAAAATGACAGAAGCCAAAGTTGTACGATAGTTGGTTTACTATAATCAACGCAGCAGTGTATAACAATTTTTTGTGTTTGCGATATTTTTTACAAAATTAATTTATTTGTCATATAAGATCCTTGTCTCGTGTACGTGCGAGTACACAATTTTGTCCTATTGATCTTCTCTTTGATAATTATTGGACGTTTCGTACGATCTTAGCAAGCGTACGATATTTATAAACGGGGGGTATACACGTATCTCCCACAGCATTCGATGAACGAAGATGCAGAGACTTCAATCGTTAATATTCATAAAAAATATTTCGCGCGCTTCTTTGTCCGTGTATATCTAGACGGCCTCAGCGAGAGAGAAGCAAGTCATTTGATTAAATTGAATTTATACCGGGCTAGACGCGCACCCTGATTTATCGACGTTATTTTATGCCGCGTCACTTACGTTGTATAGGAGACCGTCATTCCGGACAGCCTCGATGATCAAATCAACGAACGTACATAAAGAACACACGCTGCCTCGAGAGAGCAGCAACGACTCCGAAACCTGCCTTGTGTTTTTGTCGCAGCCTGCTGCTGCTGCTGAAACACTGATTCCTCGACGAACCGAAAAGTGAACGAATTAGAAGAACACGAGTATTAACGAGTAAATGAATTTCTTGGGGGATCTCAGGGAGACGCGCGCCGCTCTCATGCTCGGCATGCGCAGCCTGCCTTCCCCTCGAATCACTTTTCGGCAAAAAAAGATCGATCAATTTCAAATTGATGGTCCGGTTACGTTAATTAGTAAGTGGACGTCCGCCACGGCGAGAGAAAAAAAGACGCGGCCTCGGTCTCCGCGTTGTTGGCCTGGACTTCTCGGCAAGTTGCCGGTTTTATATTCGGCTGGGGAGGGGGTTGGAGGGGGAAGACCGAGGATCCGACGATAATAGATGTAGTTACGATGCTTTGAAGTTTTTACATCGCCGGAATCGAACGCTTAAGCGAACGCCTCGTGTTTAACCAGAGGAGTTTCGTTCCTCCTCGGTTTACGACGAGGTATACAGAGTCTCCTGTTTATACCTGTTTGTACACTAACATCGAAAATCACTCGAGGCGTGTCTCTTTATTACACCGACCTTGCACCGAGTCTCACTTTGTACGAGTGTGTTTGGACAGTTGCGAATTATTGCAAGTACACAAACATAATCATTCTCGTGGCGCCAGTTTTACACGAAGAAATAGCGTGTATAGCATACAGTGGAAAGTATAATTGAACCAACAGCGATGAGAAATTGTTGATAATCTAAATTGTTGCAACTTCGTAACGAAACGTTGTACAACGATTCACTTTGATTCTTATTCCAAAGTGTAAAATACTAAAACATTTTGGCAATCTTGAGTTCGTTTTTTTTTTTTTTTTTTTCAAAGACAATTTTATGTCATGTGTAAACGTACTTTTTGCTCGGAAATTATAAAAATTCGAACGCATGTAAAAAGGTAAAAAAAAATTTTTTCACAACTAAACTAAATCCATCAGATTATGGTCTTGAAAATTGAAATCCTTTCGTTATAATGATCTCTTGAAATTTGCTGTACAATTTGTTTTCGTTATTTTAGTGAACTTTGAATATTGGAGATAAACGACAAAAATTCAAGAAATCCTCCTAACATTTCGTCGTTCTCTAATACTCAATATTTAGTAAACTGGTGAGAAAAAAGAAATCGTACAGCAGAGCAAGTAAAGAAGAGATTTTAACCTAATTCAAACTACGATAGATTTAGATTAAAAAAAAATTTTCAGTGTTTCTATAAGCGTTTGAATTTTTTCCAATTCTTTCAAAGATGAGTATTTTTGCATCGATTGCATGGTATTAAAATATCATTTGAAAGCAGAGACTTTACATTTTGAAATGAGTTCTGGTGGTCAAGTGGACTGTTACATGATTATAAATATAAATAACAAATTTTTCATTGTTACTGGTTTAATTACACTCTTTACGTAGTTAATAGAGCTTGAATAACACAGGTACCTGTGTTTTCTTTTCAGCGATTATGACAAAAATTGAAAAGTGTAAGGTCTACGATATTCTAAAAATATTACGAAAACATCCGACTTTCGATCCAAATACTCACGCGCGATAAATATACAGGTACATTATTACATACTCCGGTGAACAAACAGAGTAAAATATAACGTTGTACGTTAAGTTTTCTAACGTTCGTAAAAACAACTTGTTGACCATGGTAGTTCTACGTTAACGTATGCACGATCGTACATGTACCAATCTGGTAGTAGTAGTAGTGATTCCGGCCTACGCTTCGGATTAGTTAGTTTTTCTACTATGCTTGTATTGTAATTTAATAATACTAGTCTCTGTACAATGTTGCAGTCAGGTAGCATAATTGGTTGTTGAGAGTAAATCGAGATTGAATATTGCGTGAGCCAGGCTATTCGGCATTTTGATCGACGCGCCACTCCTCTAATGTGTTACAGATAGGAAATTAACGTTTCAGAACTTCATTATTTATATGCTTTACATTAATTTATCAGTGACGGGAATCAACGTCCTCGGAGCCCATGGAAAGATAATAAAAACTGTCTGAAGGTCTTGAACCTTTTGCATTTTTTCCACTGAGCAACTTCATACAAAAAGTATCTCGGCAAAGCGTGAAAAAAGATTGATTGAGTTATAGGAAAAATATTCCTGGGCGTTTCACTTTAGATTCTCACATGTGTTCTAATTAGCAATAAATTAGGAAACGACTCGTAGACTTTCTAAATAATTCACGAAATCCAGCGTACGTACGTTGATTTCCAAGGAACGGTGTAGATAAGAGAAATGTTTTCTTTGTTCTTGAAGTTATTATTAGCACCGAGCAGATAACGTATTCCATCGGTTACTGATAAAATCGCAAGTCCAGTTTCATAATTATTTTCAGTCTTCCGTAGTTGTAGAATCCTTGTAGGAAAACCCTGTAAACATTGAACTTTATTCATTTATTCCAGTAATATTCATTCTACTTGAAAATAAAATTAATACACTAAAAAGATATATTTTTGCTCTTTCATATACAACGATCTTATCAACGATAATGAAAAATTGTCGATACAAGTTCGTAAAAAAAAGATCATATAACGAACCACTTCATCTCGCAAGTTTTTTTTCTTTCCATCATTACTTTCAAAATTGAAGTTTCCCCTTTACAGCGACTTGTTAAAATTTGTGCGATTTTTTTTCACCATTTTATCGAACGTTAAATATTATTAGAATTAAACGAGAAAAATTTTTAAAATCCCAACGTCCTATCCAACCCTAATGTTCCAAGTTCAATAACATCATTTGCAAGTTTAAACAAACAGCAACTTTGACGTTTTCCACTTTCCAGAACTTTTTAATTGAGTTTCGTCGCGATCGCAGCAGCAGCAAACCGAAATGTACGAGCAAACGAAATTCTACTTTGAAATTAAACTCCCCGTGAATCGTTTACCACTACTCCAACTGACGACACGTATCCAAACCTGTTTTCCTCTTCGAGTTTCGCTGTTGGAAAAGCTGAGACGCTCGTCGCACACGTTGCTTACGGGTCCAATAAAACCATAAACGAAGCCACGCCGCTGTGAAATAAGACAAAGGCCCGGGTGCTACGTGCTCGGTGAACCGTTATTCCCCGAGTGGCTGGCTGGGCGCATCGTGCCCGGATACAGATAGAAGGAATTTCGAGGCGAGAGCAACTTAGTTAGCGACACTTTCCCCTCCTCCTCCCCCTCCTCCCCCACGTACGTCCTGGTGTCGCCGGACAGGTGTGGAGCGTGTGTGCACGCGCGTTCTACACGCGACCGCGTGAAACAGACGTGTAAACACGCGCGTGAATCCGCCGTTCGCAGCGGGGCGCAGAATCCTCCTCCTCGTGGCTTCATCCTTTGCCTACTCTCTTTCAGCTTTGAAACGGAATCGTCTTATTTTGGCGAACCTGTCTTGTTTCGCCAAGTTGCTCAACTTGCCATTTATTTGACAAACTAATTTTCTTCTGAAGAGATGTTCCACGTCTTCCACGCCGATTGTCATTTATTTATTTTCAGTTTATTTTCTTGCGTCGGACGTTACTTTCGATTTGACGTAGCTTAAAACGAAAGTTTGAAACGTTCCGTCTCTAGCGTAGTCGCGATGGATAATTTCATGTTTGCTCGTGATCTATAAGAATTGTATAAATCACTTCCAATTAATTAAGGATAACTAAGGAAACTTCAGAAAAATCGTATCGCGAATGAAAATGGGAAAAATACCGGTCATTATTTTTATTTCGCTGTTGCACAGTTTGTCGGTTTTTTGATAATAACTTTGCCAAGTTATGACAGTACCTACGGGAATCTGTTGAAATGGTTTCCAAAAAATGTTGAAAATTTTAATCGCAATCGAAAACCGGTAAATAAAGGTGAGCTCGTAATCGAAAAATACCGGTATAATGCCGTATTATCCAGCTCTTGATCGACTGTAATTTTTTACAGTGCACGTATTCGTTCGTTCTTTAAATATTTCAAATCTAGAAAATTTTATACAGAGAAGTGCATTGCATTCGATGATAAATTAAGCATATACGGTATAATTTAGAATTCCAGTTAGTCGAGAGTGGTCTCAGGTTTTCTAGAGACTCGGAGAAACACGTGTAAGCGTTTGTGGAAAAAAACATGAGTGACGGTATCCGAGAAAAAGGTCAATTTAGAATGCTTGGTATAAAGAGAAGTTGAGGATGGAAAATGGGGGTAGAAAACGGCGATCCTGCTCGACAGTTGATACGCTGCGTTGAAACTTGCGTTTCGGCGAGTAAATTTCGTTGCAAGCCGTAACGCGGTATCGAGAAATTCGATAACGCGTCATTACAAAATCCGATCCCCGAATCTCGACACGTGTCGAGTACGTGATCGTTCTCGAATGAGAAACGAAGCACCCACCGTGTACAACGTTCCGCTAATAAACATTAAAAATTAATACACCTTTCGAGGAATATCGTTACCTAAATTCCGGGAGAGATTACCATAATAAACGTTGCTGGTGGAACAACATCTAGACGCACGTACAGGCTGTCGATGGTATCGTTCGACGGTTCAGGTATCAGCCAGACTTCCTGCCGACGGAGAGCACCAAGCGAAACGACGGTCTGCTCGAAATATCGCGGCCTCTATGGCTGCTCGGTATCTCACCCTCGTTTCGAGCAACGAACGCACGCGTGTGTGCGTGTCCTCGCTTCCTCCGTCTCCGCCCCCGCGGACGACGCCATCCTTCGAATTACGTGCCCCGTACGCGTCGGGACACCTGTGCGCACCCGCAAGCCTTTAAGCCTCATCCTCCGTCTCGGTGGCGAAGTTAAATTATTTTAAGATCGATCTCGATCGGTCGTGCGTTTGTCTGGCTTGAAATCTTTGTCAAAGTAGATTTTTCGAGATTAAGTTTTAGAAATTTTTCAGAAGTAATATAGTTATGTCTGTTAGGACTACCGGAGCGTGTTAGGTTTTTTCGTTGAAAGTGCCTGTATTCACATTTATCGGCTGCCTATTCACATTTGTCGTCCGGACCAATTCGTCACAGCGATAAACTCCTCACGATGCTAGACGAAAGAGACGAAACGACTAACGAGCTAAAGCGCGAGAGGCTTGATCGTTGAATCTCATCGAGGACCACCGCTGTCCGAGAAAGGGAGAGAGAGAGAGAGAGAGAGAGAGAGAGAGTCGTCCCTGCAGCGGAGAAATTTCCAGTCGCGAGCAACAGCCCCGTAATCTGTTGGTCGGCGAAGATCGGGTGAAAACTGGCGTGGCTGGAGTGGACGACAGTGTCTTTCGTCTCACCCTGGTCAGGCCACAGGGGACATAATCCCCGAAAGTTGCACAGGCTGCAGCCACGGGATCGCGCCGTTCACGAACATGTGTCTGACATTTTTAATCGTCGGATTAAAATAACTGATGCCAAGGTGTAGCCCTGGAATCCATTATCCGGCGGATGAGCGAACGGCCACCCAAAGTGTCGCGTGTCCCCCGAGACCTGCCAACCAAAGTGGACCCGGGTCTCTAAGCCCCCGTGTGTGTCTCTTTTTGATTTTGTTCCGAGGGGTGAGAGGGAGAGGTTGGGGGGAGGATAGCGCGACCAGAGATACACCACCTCCCTCTCTCGCCGTGTTTCTCGGAAACAAAAGAATCGAGAGAGAATCGTTGCAGAGGTAAGCTGCTTCCTGGAATATTAAGTGGTATAATCGATGATATACAGCCTCCCGCTACGATAGCTAGAATAAAGCTTCCCTTGCGCTCGCTAGTTTCTTTTTTCCCTTCCCTTTCTATTTGTTTCGGCGATGCCGAGATTTTGCACCTGAGGTGTCGCGGTTAATCTCCTGCGGTGGTAAAAATTACGGAACGGAAATACCGCGACTGTGTTTTCGAGCGGAGCTGCCAAAGTAACGCGGAAAATTGGGTTTAAAGACCGAATTGCAATTTCGATGCAAATTACACTTTGATCGATTCTGTTAATTAAGTGATTAATAATCGCGAAAATGCCCGTATTCCGTATCGGAGATTGATTTCAAAGTTGGACGCGATGCACGGTAACTATTACGTTATTATTACGTTAGACAAAGAATGTTAGCAGTAGCACTTTTTCTTTTTGACGCGTGTGTCAGGTCGGAAACGAGGAACTCGCCCACGGCAATACCGCGGTCGAGAGATTTCTTTACCGCGGAGATAATAATGATCGGACCCTCGGCCGAGTTAAAAGTTGCCCGGGGCCTCGGTTTACTGGGCAAATTACTCGGCATCCTGCACCCCCACCTGTGTAACAGTCGTAAGACTATTTTAAATAACCACCGGCTGCCTTGTTGGAACACACGATCCCTTGCCTAAAACTCATGTAAAACGCGAAGCTTCTTCTTTTATCCCTGAATAATTTCTCCTCCCCCTAAATGAGTCATTCCTGCGGCCATATTTATTATCGCGTGTATACGACCGTAAATCTGACGGTAGCTCTACGGTATTTATTCGTAATATCGATCGTTATCAACGAAATCGTTCATCATTGATAACATCGAGAATCCTTGTTCGTAATTGTGCCGCCGTCCGTTTTACACGCCGAGAATTACCGTACATCCCGAAACATTGAGTACCGGGACGTCGTTGTTTCGTGTGAGAAGCGTTTTGAAAAACAGCGTTGAAGAAACGAGGAAAGACGGCGAGAAACTGAGACGAAATCGCGCGAGAATCTACACGTTCTCCGAAAAGAAGATTATTATCCGGTGAGGTGAACACGTTTGGCCGATGTTCTTGATCTTTCTCGAGCCATTACAGCAACTAAACGTTGATCTTTTAACCGGTGGCCATGGTCACGGGTTCGTAATTACGCCGGTGAGACGCGGTTGGCACCTTGGGAATCGTGGCTGGTGCATTCATTACGCTACCGAGGCATCCCGTCACGCGAGAGCATTTGTCATTGATAGATGCGTAGATTGATAGAGCCGCTGTCGTGCGCTCGCTTTTGCGAAGAGTCGACGACGAGGCCGAAGTAAAGAAGAGAAGAGGCCGGAGGGAAGAGAAGAGAGGGTGAGACACACAGGGTCGTACTTCCGGAGGGCGGTACCTGAACGAGCCACCTCGCCGAGGCAGCCCGCACGGGGCCAATTGACCGTGTGTGTACGTGCGTGGCCTACCTTCGTGCACGAGTGTTCCAGGTAAACCCTACCGTCGGCAGCCATGTTCCTTGCACTTCTGTCGCACTTTCTGCTACTCGCACGCACCACCGGTCGTCGCTGCCGCCGTGTGTTTGGCCGTCCGAAGGAGGATCCGGAAGGTCGAACGAAGATTCTCAAGTTGACTCGTTGATCTTTTTACTCTCTCGCAAACAGTCTCGGATGGATCTTTCGAGCGTTTCAACTGGCGTTTATCGATTGGAATTTCCTTGTGCCTCCTTTCGATCGAGCTGTCGTTCAACATTGAATCGGAGCGTGTGTCATTATCTACCACTCTCACTCAAGTGTCACTTTGATCTTTTCGTGGACACTTTATGGACCGGAGTTGTCGACGTTCTCCGTCGTTCTTTCGTTGAATCGAGAAGAACTGCGACGTACATATAGACGTGCGTATAGATGTGATATTACGAGGAACGAAGCGTTAAAATAAATATTCCTGCGGTAACCGGCAGGTCGACTTGAACTCGCCGGCGACATGTTGGAACTTTCGCCACGGAGAAATAAGTACAAATAGAGAGCAAAGGTAAACGGCGGCTAGTGTCGACGAATGCCTATTTTGCAAGCTGGTAGCCGTGTTCTTCCTTCCAAGAAACCACTTGGGTGTTTACCATGAGCACACTTTTGCTCTGTAGGGTACTCGGAGGCATGGTTCACTTGCCAAAGAGAAGAAACGGATCCGCACCAAAGGCGGCGTGCCGACCCGTGAGTGCGAGTTGGAAATTAGCCCGGGAAATTCAGCCAGCAGTCGCCTCGCCTTCCACTTTCCTCCTGCTGATGTATCAAAAAGACTTTATTTGTTCGTCAAACTCGTCGAAACGTGCAAGAACTAGAGTCAATCGCTTGCGAAATGAGCAGAATTAAAAAATCTTTTCGGAGATAAAATTTCGTTAAAGAAATAATACGTGTAATTTATATACGTTGTTGGATTTGCGATTGCTAGAAACCACTTGCGATATCAGATATACCTCCGTGTGGTTTCATTCAAAGCAAATTGTTTTAATTGCACGTTAAATTCTACGAGAGAAATGAATCTAGAGACTCGTCGAAGTCGATTCAGTAGTTATGGTTTAAAAAATGACAGCTATCCAAACTCGTGAATTTTCAATTCTTTCGTTAATAAAAAAAGAACAAGAAAAAATGCACGAATCAAAATTTCGCTTCAATCATCAACTACTAGGTAATAATCATGACGATGTTACCAGAAATTTTTATCCAAATTGATTCGGACAGTCATTCAGATATTTCTGAATCTACCGATTTTGAAAATTTCATTCCGAAAAAAAAAAAATGTTTTTTAAAGTTTGTTACCGTTAGATGGCGACAAAAGCTCTAAGTTTATAGAGGTTTACTTTTTTAAATAAATATATTACAAGATTTCCAACAAGAAATTCCAATAATGACTTTTATTTATTTTAATTGATGTATAACAAGATCTTTATGATTACCGCTTGCTTTGCTTGAATCTAAAACAATTTCCGCTATTTTACTTTCCTCTTTCTTCATCTGTAATCACACTCGTTTTTAAAAATACGTGCGTCGCTATAAGTTATTCTGGAGAATCGTAATAATAGAACGTACAATTTAAAAAAAGAATCCATTTTCCAATTCAATCAATTTTATCAAAGATGCTTGATAGCATCGGTGTTTCTCGACTTGAACGATGACTCGACCAATCCCATAAGAATCGCAGACGCGCGATTGAAAAAGAAACGAACGTTGGAGGAGATGAACGATTCCATTGTCGGCGATGTAATAACAATCAACGGCGATTATCTCTGTACGCGGGGAACGCGCCAACGGATAAAGTGCTAACAGTATTTCACAATCCATAAGTTGTCGGGCAATTATCGCGTTCGATTACAAAGCCGCGATACCGCGTAATTGCGAAAACGCGAGCGTAACTGGCTGACGGCACGCTTTCCCGGTTACGCTGGAAAATTTGCTGCCGCGCCGGTGCGGTTGCATCGCTCTTTGGCGTTCTAAAGTATCGTTTTAAAATAAACCGTAGAGTCGTGCTCTGTATTCCCATAAATACGGTTCCATCGCGAGTCGGGGACGTCGCGTCGTCTGGCGAATTCGGCAAACACCGAGGCAGCAGCGGCAGCGGCGGCGGGCGGTCGGCTCGCGTCGCGCTTTTCGCCGGTTAATCAAAATTAAAATTCAGTTGGAAACGCGAGTGCGAGCGAGCACGGCCACCGCTATTGCGGGACGGTGGTCGCGGAGCCACCGCTCTGCGGCCGGGCGTATCCAATTAAAAAAATGAAGTGCTTTTTCATATTCATCTCCGCCGTTCCGTCTCTCTTCGCTCCACCCATTTGTTCGTAAATAATAATTAAAAATACTCTTCTACGGCGGGAGCTCCGTATTCCATCGCTAATATTAGTCTAAAGAGAGCGAAGAGAAAGGAAGAAAGGAAGAAAGAAAGAAAAAAGAGAGAGAGAGCAACCGGTGCTCGAATATCCACATTTCCATCGCTTTTCCATTCCTCTAGCCCCGCGTCCACCAAACCTCTACCTCTCCTCTCGTCATTCTCCTCTTTTGCATTCGGGACAGCTCTCGCGCTCGCGACGAATTTGCAAGCTTTTAATATAAACGCGACGCGTATACCGTCGAATCCGAATGTTGTTGCCTGTCGCTGCTTTCCCTTTCTCTCTTTCTGTCTGTCTGTCTGTCTTTCTCCCCTCCTCTCTCTCTCTATATATATATATCTCCTTCTACGTCCGTTTACCCGCCAGTTTATCCCAGTCGAGGGGGGGGCTTTCTCGTCAGAGTCCCTTTTATGAATAAATCCGGCGCGAGTCGTTTTCACCTGGAATCGCCGCGGTAACGCGATACCCTCCGTCTCTCCGCGCGACTGGATGATATCTTTCGAGCTCGCAGCTCGCGAGAACGACGCCCGATGTCATACAGGTAACTCTGGACTTTCCCTCCACTTTTACCCGGTATTTAATATTAAACGCGCTCTCGATGCCCCGAGAACGGCGAAGAGGAGAGGAGGTAGGTTGTTAGGTTCGCTCGCGTTCTTCGTCCTTGCGTCCTCCAAGAGAGGAGACAAGCTGACGCGCGTCTCTCGTCCGCTGGAACGTTCGATCCCTCTCTCGCGCGCTTTCGCATTCCGCGTGTCCGTCAGCGCGTAATTGAACGAACGCGTTTCGTTCGAACGGGACAGAGATATAACACTTTAATACCCGATCCGCAAACACATATTCGTTCTGACGTGTTTGGTAGCGTTTCGATGTTATCGCGGCGATGTGGCAATAACCGTTGTCAATGGCGGCGACTAAAACTGGTTAAAATGTAGTTTGTTCGCTTGGAGACTTTTTCGTGTAACCAATGTCCCTTTTCTTTTTTTTCTTTTTTGTTATTGTTGTTGTTGTTGTTGTTGTTGTTCTACAACACGGCGCTTATAAGTTATAAGTTCCTACCGGGAGAGTAGGAACGAATTTATCCTCTCTAATCGTGAAATATAACATGATCGTTTCGTGTAATGTAATTTGAAATGCAAGAATAAGACTAATGTGAAATGCACGCGCTCTCGTAACTAGGCTGCAGATTTTTATGCAAATTCGTATCTCTGAAAGTATAATTAAACAATTATAATAGAAAATTGCTTTATTTTTACTTTCGATAGTTTGTATATCTTTTCATGTTACGATCGTTGTACGTAATTTTGCTAGAAATGTTTTGAAATTTGCTAGATGTGGATAAAAGTCTACTCGTAGCAATACACACGTGATTGCGATGTGTTAATTGAAGCAGAGCATTGTAAAGATGCTTTGACAAATGACTTTAGAAAAGAGACTTTTAATATTTCAATAATCAAAAAGTAATTGCTTTTTTCATCAGAAACGAAAACTTGCAACGAGAATTGCAAATACGCCCTTTCGATTTTACACAGTTTAATATTGTAACTGTAGTCACTGCCACGTCGTTACAAAAGAAAAAAAAATTGTTTCGTTAGACACAACTTTCCAACTCGACAACATTCCAAACTCGATTCTCGTTCCTTCTCGCGGTACAAAAATAATTCCAGAGATCTTTTTCTCATCTCGATATTTCATAGCGCGTGTCGTGTGCACTTGGAATGCAGCTTCGTATTAACACCCCGCAATTTGTCAATGCTTCTCTTTTTTTTCTTCTGGCCGTACGCGAAAAATACGCTCTTCAAGGGAGCTCGACAAAGGGAGGACGAAGGAGGGGGGGGGTGGACTGAAGATTGATTATTTTGGGACATGTGTACGCGGCTTCGACGAACCGGAAACGCGAGCATATTTTGCCCCACGGGCCGTCCTAATGAACGGAACGAAACGGCGAACGAAACGAGCAATGGGGTCGCGTGTACGCGGATTCGGTGGCTGTTAAACTGGATGGGCGGATTCGATGGCCACGTGCCGAAAGAAAACTCGACACAATGGGTGCAACATCGTGCCCACCGTTGATCCACGTGGCCAGCCACTTTTCGGTTTCTCTTCCTCCACCGTTGTCGTGATTGATGCGCGCGGGGGGGTTTTAGATTCGCGTCGGAGAGAGGCGAACCTTCCAGTGTAGAACCCCAGTTTTAGAACTGTTTAGCTTCGACCATTGGGTAATCCCTTAGAATCGTCGAAATTCGTTGAAGCGTACGTTGAAACAGGGTCTTTTAACAATATAATTTCAAAGAATATGTTTCAACGTAGCGTTAACTATTCGCTCAGTCTTCTGAAAGCAACCTGCACTCGAAGAGATTTTTCTGGGGATTCTGTCAGGTTTAAAAAAAAAGGAAAAAGAGAAAAAAAATGGAAACTAGCTAGACTAGAATCGAGGGTATAGGAGGCAGTTGGGTCGGAAAAGGGTCAGAACAATCGTCTGTTTCTCGCTATTCGGGCGAAGACTCTGGCTAGAATCCGGGTAAAGTCTAGGGTCGAGGGTTTAGTGCTCGCCTCCTCTCGTTGGCACACGACATCTTTGCTCCGACTGCTCGTAAGCACCCTAAACAAAGGGATATTGAGAGACTCCCGAGAGAGATAGGACTAAGAGGAGGATAAGACCGGGCCGAAGAGGTGGCGTCGCGACGCGGGCGAGGAAAAGGGTAGGGAAGACGAGCTACCACCTTAGGATCGGGCTGACTCCGCCACAATGGTGCGTCGTCGGGAATCCAAGGGGTTTATTAAAGCCGCGGTTGGCGATACAGCTCACGTTCCCTGCTCTTCCATCGAGGACGAGGCGCACCCCTCCTCTCTCGTCCTCTTTCGTCGTCGTTCACCCTCTTCCCATCCACGCGTCTTACCTCCTTTACTCTTCGCCTTGCTCTCGGATCTCATCTTTCCCTTCCAAGCTCCACCGTGGATACGCTTTTAAAGCGAAGGGTGTCCGAAGTCGGGTCACCTACGTCCTACATCTACTCGGAGTTTAGAGGAGACCGCTTTAAGCTTGATCCTTCCGAGGCTCTTTCCGAGGAAAACCGCTTGAAACTAAATTTGAATTCACACGGCCGCGCCTCTACGCTTGTCGCTGCTGTGTAACGTAGCTCGCCCTCTTTTTTCCAAAGTACGGCGGACTTTCCCATAACGCGAGTTTGTATAACGCGAAAATATGAAAATATCGCGAAAATATGAAAATATCGCGACTGGTATATTCGCGTATAAACACAGTATAACCCGAGTATAACACGCAAAACGAATCTAACGTTTTGACAGATTTTTCGACTTTTCCTTTAGAAACGTTTTTCCAATTGTGTCTTTGGAGGTCATATTGCGTTGATTTCAATTGTCCTGCGAAAAAGTGAAATTAATCCGCGAAGAAAATCTGTTGAAAAGAATGAAATAAAAAGAAGTAATTTTGATACTTTTTTTATACGAGCAACTCTGTTCGAACCTAATAAAGACGGGTTAGTTCTAACAGTTCCCTTGAAAAAAAACAAAGGTTTCTCAATCATTCTGGACGCGTGGATGTCTATATTTCGAATAAAGTTAGTTTTATTATTTGATTATTTAGACTCACACTGACGCTACAACTGTGATAAATCAGATGTTAGTAAAATCTAATCCTAAACCATAAAGTTGCTGTTAGCACGCACGCGTCCACAATGTTGAATGATTAAGAAACTTCATTTCATTTTTTTCTTGTAACGAAATAAATTCGGGGCTCATGCTCATATTTCGCCAATACAGCGAATAAATCAGAGTGAGCGAGTGGTGGTGTCGCCCGAAGCTTTTATCGACGACGTTACCCGAGGACATTACGCGAGCAGAGTGACGTACGCGTGTAAGAAGGCGACGCTGGGTAATCGGCACCCTAGAAACACGTGTCTCGCGTCTCCCCAGACCCGGACCAGCAGCCAGAAGCACAGCCCGTTGAAGGAGATCTCCTTCGTCGATGAACGCTTCCTTTTCCGTCGCTGTGCCAGTCGCCCCGGCGACATGAAACGAGCATTAGGCGCGACTGCATCCTCACGCCCCGCAGCTACTTCCACGGAGCCGAGGATCCGGAGAGCCTGAGATCTTTCCCATCGGCGAAGCACGCGTTATGACGGCACTGACGTACACGAACGATTCCGGCCGCCTCGACATTTGTCTTTTGCTTGTACGAACCGGACGATTCGAGAGGGTACAGCCGGTTGGCTTTTAACAGCGGAACTGCCAAAGTGGTCGGAACGACCAGTTTATAATTTTTGTTAGAAATTTCGTAGATACGAAACAGTGGGTTTTCAAAAATTTCAACGACTTTTCGTATGCAACGTGTAAATAAAAGCTTGTACACGTTATTGTCACCACGAAGCTTTCCTATTTTTTCACTTTAATGTCTCTAATGGAAATTTCATGCTTCGGTCGCCGGTAGTGCTAGCGTCAAGACGGATTCATTCCGAGTCATCGTTTTCTTTCCCACATTTTTTTACGTTGGTAATAAATGGAGTGTTTTGTAAATTAAAAGTCACGGATCAAGATCCCAGTGTATACCATAGGTGTACGTAGATTCTTCGATTCGGAATACTCACGCCACGGTGAAAGATCGACGAATGAAAAGATATTTAAGAACAAGAAAAAGAAAGGAAAAAAAAATGGCAATGGTAACTGAGCGAGCGGTGAACATTTGAACAAAGCAAAAGCTCGATGTTCGCTTTGCATCCTCGAGATCTTTGCTTCAAAAATCCATCGCAATCACTTCAAATCCTGGACCGGCAGCGAAAGGAGCTAACCTGGGTGTACTTCTCTCCGATCCGAAGAGGACATCCGTGCCTTTCTTACCAGACGAGTGCTTCTTCAGGTTCGTAAGATCGAGTGGTCGGTTCCTTTGAGAAATAAGAACGCCCTACCTCCCGGGATCCTCGTTCTCGAGGATCGTGTCTTTATTAAAGGATTCCGAACGGCCTGCTTCGTCGTCCACGGTTCTCCCAACTTCGGCCTCGGCCAGTTACCGCGCGGCTGCAACAGCAACTAGCCCGGTTGTTCCAACTTTTTATCGACGCTTCATTGGTTCAGCTTCGGCATAATTAACGTTATTCGTCGTCGGGGCTGTTGAAGCGAGTGCCACGAACGTTGTGCACTTTACGCTGCTCGTCCTGGCCAACTACTCAAGGATGAAACTTTCTCAGGGGAAAAAGTTTATCCCGCGAATGGCACGAGCCATGCTCGAAACGAGCTCCTGGCTACTCGGATATCTCTTGCGCGATTTTGCAAACTGATTTTCACTCGAGAGCTTTGTCGCATCGAATAAATTATCATCCACAGCGGAGAGCATGGCAGAAGCATCAATGACAATGAAAAATTGTCAAAATCCACCATGGTGATTGAAATCTTCTCTCTTCGCAACGACTCCTTCGAACTAGCTATATTTTTCTTCGCCATTTCATTGAATGGATAATTGGAACACTAGAGCTAAATGTTTGAACTTTTTGAATATTCAGCGTTGAATGAAACGATGAGAAAAAAAATCGTACAAGATTTAAGGGGTCGTTGTAAAGGGGAGACTCAATTCTTAAAATAGTTACGAAAAAGGCTTTTAAATTTTTCTTGTTAATTTCGCAAATTATTTATTGGATATCTAGCCTGAAAAATACTGCAAATTTTCACTTAACACGGAACTTTCACAGAATTATTTTTACTATTATATTCTCAACTCTTTGATCTTTCTAAATCGTGATCAATCTCCCGTACTTCGTGTCGCAATTTGTCCAACGAAATTCGCGTCGGAATTATCACAGCGTCATGAGCACGAAAATTAGAAAATTCAGTCTCTCTCTCATCCCGACTACAATGACCGACATTACAAGGAATTTATTCCGCTCGTCAGAGATCCACCTCGCGCGAGAAAGCTACGGATCGCAATTGAGCAGGCTGGAAGTAATTGCGGAAGCGAGCCGTTTGAATATCGTTACTGCGATTTATATTAAGCCGGCGGAGTCCATTGTGTTTCCCGCCGCGAGGCTGTCTCGCTCGGTTTCATTCCACTCGCGCGATCTTTGTTCTCCTCACTGGGCTGAAATTAGACGAGCACGCGTATATATACGTCAACGATCACGTGGCGGGGAAACAATAAAACCAGAGGGAACTGTCTTTGTTCGAACGTTTAAATTCGATTCTTTAACAGTCGTTATTGCTTCTTCAGTTCCCTGCATTTTTTTCCTTTTCAGCGAAACGTTTCGTTTCTTCGAAGATCTTTGATTTAGAAGATCCTTCGATACTTCGTTGGTTTTGTAAGATTTTCGTTTCGAAAATTTTCTATCGCTCAAGTGTTGTACTGAGCGTAGACGAGCGACGCAAGCCACGATTTTCAGTTCAGATCGTATAGGAACAGGCTGTAAAACTGTTCCTAATACACGCTGTGTATCCCCGCCTCGTTTCCTCGAGGTTCGCCGGAAGTTGCATTAGCGTCTCGTGGCTGAAACCAGCAGGGTGGGGAAACGGTGGTGCCATGCTTCCTGGACAAAGTAACCGCGCTATTGTCGCAACAAGCCACCCCCTTTCGCCCTCGTCTCCTTTTCACCCCGATCCAGGCTATGCGCCCATTGTACCCACATCGTGTTAACTTATTTGCCACGATATATACGATGCGACCCCGACTAGAAACGCGTTCCTTCGTTAGAATCGGTTACGTGCCACAAACGATCCTGAGTGACGATCTCCGAAGAAGCTTTTCGTTTTTTTTGAATGATAAAATTATTTATATCGATAGTGTAAGGTTTGATACTATCGCGACATTTCAACACATGTGCATTGAATCCATTGTTCTCTGGATTTGGAATGGGTCAAAATATTCTGCAAGGACTATAGAATACAAATATTATTCATCTGAATGGAAATATTATTTTCCTGAATGTGAAAACACTAAAAAACAGTCACCTACGTCACAAAACATTGAAACTTTTAATTCTATCTGTACAGAACACTACGATGTAGATTGTTTCCAAAACTCGTAAAATAAAGTCCATTCAAATATCATGCCACAGTTCGATTACATATCGAACGTCTTCTATTTTAGAAAAACAATTAGGTGTGATCCTACTTTCCCCTACATTTAACTTAATACATTCGATATATACTTAGTACATTTAACATATATTTCAGATTTAAGATTGAGGTTAAATTTAAGATTTTATTAAATTAATCTAGATTGATTCTACTCGATCTTACGCGACTCCACTCTTCTCAGAGATTAGATCCACACTGTCTATTCTGCTTTTCTCCACTCAACGGCTAAATCAACACTGTTCACGCTTTTCCTCGACATACATCCATCCTCAGATCTCAATCGAGGCGATTTCGAGATCGATCGAAGCAAATAGCGCGTCGTTGTTCAGGTTTTCATGGTTCACGATCGAACCGATTTCCTAGTAAACTTGGGAAATTCCAGTAGATGTTTAGGAAAATGTTATAGTAAAAAGAGAACATAGCTACCGAGTGGAGATCGTGACAAACCTTCTAGCAAGACGATTATGTTTCAAGACCGATCGCGAGTTTCACAGAATCTACCTCCTAACAATTTTTAACACAATCGTATCTTTGATCTTTTCGCTGTTTCTCCAATAAAATCACGGAAATACACTCAAAAGAATGAATTACTTGCCCGTACGAACGTCCATACGTCGTACAAACTGAACAGCGAAAGGGTTAATATTATACTATCGCGCAAGCATCGTGCATAACCATCTATGTGCCTGAGTCGCCTCGAGGTCACAAACTTGACCTGCATTTCTGCAATGCCAGTGCTTTTTTTCGATTTTTGTATCGGAAACTTGAATAAAACGATCTCTTGTCCGATCAAACCGCGGAAGTCGGACTCAACGAAAGATTAACGTCGAAGTCTGCATTAAGAATGCAAAGGGCTTGAAACAACAGTCGCGTCGCTGCCGGAAGGCATTAAAATACGGTTCGGCACGCAGGAATCGGGGCTCGACGACTCTTCGTTGTCGACGAAGCGAGCGGCAAAAGAACAACGGTAACAACGAAATTACTCTCGCGGTATAAATTTCGATGTTAAAAGGTGCAACGCACCTGGCCGCGTCACGGTCTCGCTCGACGCGGTGGAGCTGCTGCCCGCCGGACAGAGGGATATATTTATTGCTTAATTCGCGCTTCTTTGTTTCATAAAAGTGAGAAACAGCTTTAATAACTGGCTACGATGGGAATATAATGAGGGGTTGTTGCTACAGCCACGCGAGAAAGAGCGCCATCTCATAACCCGTTTTCGTTTCACGAAAATTGCCGTGGCCAGCGGTTCTTTATCGAGAATACTTAAGCGGACCACCTCTCCCCCCCTCCCATCCGATTATAATTCAATAGCGCCGCGTTTCTTCAATGGAATACTAATTCCGTCTAGATGGAAATCCGTTCCACAACGACGTGTACGTTGGCCTCGAGTCTTGATTAATTATCTTTGTGCATCTGCAAGCTCGACAAGTTGAGGGAAACGCTATCTATCCGTCGATAGGGTAGATAGATAGATAGATAGATAGCCTGTCCTCGCGAAAGGACTTTGACGATCAAAGTTTGTTAAAATTTCACGAGACTCGTCCTTGTCTTGAAAGCTTTCTCGTGAAAATGGCAACTCGCGATTATGTACACCGTTGTCGGGGGGGAAGGGGAAGGGGAAGGGAAGGGGGAGGGGGAGAGGTTGGTCGGACACGCGATTCGAGGGTCGTAATATATCGACGGATACTTTGCAAGACGAAACGAGTCGCGGTGACTCGTTTTCTCGTCGACGGGACGAGACGGCGCGGGGGAAACGGTTTACGACGGGTGGCGAAGGAAGAGGGTGAGAAAGAAGAGGAAGCGGCAGCGAGGCGATTGTTCGAGGCGTGGAAGCGCGCCTTAGATGCGACAATTGAGGTTCCAGACTGTGAACCTGCAATCAATGCTTCGTCGTTCGTGGAAAGAGAGCCGCGGAGCGGAGAGGGTGGATACGGAGGGTGCAGGGGGGTGCAAACGAAGGAGAAAGGACGAGAGAGTGGTGGTGGTGGTGGTGGTGGCGATAGTAAGAAAGAGAGGGAGAGAGGGGGGAGGGAGAGAACGCGGAGAGGGTGTGAAGAGCAGCGGCGGAAAGGGCTGGCTTTGTCTGGCTGTGAAAGCTCCCGGAGGGTGTGCGAGAGGGAGGGTTCCTGGAGGAATACGCCTCGAAGGAAGCCGGCTAGCATATCGAGCTCTCGCATCGGGCATCCTTATTTTACGAACGGAGCCTGGGGAGGATCGGCTAGCCACAAATCTGCCGATGTTCGTGAAAAAAAAAAAAAAAAAAGAAAAAAAGAAGAAAGAAGGAAGAAAGAAGAAGCGGCGCGAGGGCAACGAAGGAACGAGGGAGGGTGTCGAAGGCACGAAGAGTCGCGTTTCCACCCTCCTACCAACCAGTGTTTTGCTCTCGCGCCGCGAGAGATATAGCGAGCGTTGCCAATGAAAGTTATGGTAAATAACGCGACGACGACCACCACCACCACCGAGTGTTACTGACGACGAACAGCATTGCCGAAACTATTGCATCGGTTTCTTTTTCGTTTCTTAAACACGAAAAAATTTTTGCGTGCTCGCGAGGTATACTGGCACGTATATATATATATATATACCATCTTGGCGAAATTTCAACTTTGTTCGACTGAAACAGCGCCCATTTGCTCGATTGCCAGGCAAATACAGGACGCAAGAGAAGGAAAGAAAGAAAGGAGACTGGACGCGATCGGTAGAGACCCATTTTTTTTTGCGGTAACCTTCGTCAATAACGGCCGATAATAATCCACCGATCGTTCCTTCCGCGTTATTGTAACTCTTAGTTGCACGTGCAAGCGCATCCAGGCCAGCCGATCCACTTGATTATATAGAGCACCGCGTAATTACCGTTTCTCCTATACGCAAAAGCGAGTACAAACGATTATCCGATCGCACCCATGTCGAAAGCGTATCTCGACCGATTATACGTGGCGGCAACAATCTCGAGAAGCACCTGCCCCGCCGACTCCGTAGCTCCGACGTCACGTATTCCCACCGATACATTACGCATACGTTTCATTGCGAAAATATCACATACTTACTTACTGCGAAATGATACACCGTTTAATACAACCTGTTCGTTGGAACTCGCCAGTTAATCGATATGAAAATACTCGTATCGTCGTTATTAAACGTACAATTACATTCGTCCCGGTTTTTATTAATGTGACCGTTAAACATGACAAATTTGTACTGTAATTTGTAATTTGTAATTTGTAATTTATATCGCAGTATACAACACCGATGTAACGGGCATCTATCGTAAAAAAGAAGAAAGAAAAAAAGAAAGTCAAATCCCGCAGCTGTAAGGTATCGTTTAAACGACGACGAGTTGAACGATCGCGAAACAACGGCAACGCGTAGTGAGTTTTCTCAGCGACAAGTACGGTCTTTCCGTGCGTCGCAGACGATCTTGAAAAGGGGACGATGATCCGCACGTTGAACAATTTCGACGCAAAAGTCCCACGTACTTTCACACAGTCATCCAGTCATCCGGACGATCGCGATCGACGGGGGGGGAGTGCGATAAACGTACACGTGTCTAGCGAAGACGGAACGTGTCGAGCAGGTGGAATCGTGTCTGCGAGAGAGAGACAAAGACGGAGAGAGAGAGAGAGAGAGAGAGAGAGAAGAGCAATGATCACGCGGTGGGATTACCTGTGCACGGTGAGCCATTAGCCAGGCGTGTGTGCAGTGTACTCGAGCGGACTTGTAGTCGCTTCTGGGTGGGAGGATATGCGATTGTGTGCGCGCGCGGGCCGGATAAACGCAGAAACACACCGGGGAGGATCCTCTGCCGAAAGGCTTTCCCCTCGATAGCCGATCGTCGGCGTCGCGTCGCGACGGCCAAACAGCCGCGAGTTACACGAGCCTCGAAGACGAGCTGAAACCGCCTGTATGTATGTACGTTTATGCACGTACGCGCCATATTAAGCGTAAATGAAGCGGCCTCGTATATACCAGTCGCATCGAGTGGCTTGCAGCCTAATGGAGGTAGCGCTGCCGATGTTGGCCGAGCAATTAAGCCAGTCAGCGGTCGAACAGAGAATAAATAACGGATATACAGGTGGTTGCGCCGCTGGAGACGCGAACGACCGAGGAGCAGCAGCTTGTTGTTACTCTGTTACTCAGCCGGTTCGTCTGCTCCTCTAGGATGTAGCCGTATCTCGACCAAGATCGAGCAGAAATTTCCACGTGTTTCCCTGCATTTTCTCCAGCTGATAAATTTACCGTCTCGAGAGAGGAACGGAGGAACGCGATAAAAATCGAAACAGTCAACGCTGTGTTGTTGAATCTCGCTCTGCTTCTTTACTGCGCCTCTTCACCATTACACGTCGTCGAGATCGTAAAAATTTCGCTACGTTCGTAGTATCTCAAGTAAGCAAAAGCTTACTCTTAATAAATCCGTTTTTTCCTTCTCGAAGCCAGTCGCACGTTCGTTCATACGTACTTGAGAATTGAGGATTTAGAGCTTGCATATAATGGGATGGTCGTGTTAACGAGTGCAGCGACCTTCTGCGAGTTTACGTCATCTCAAGACTTTGGATACATCACTCGATGACCATCTTTTCCCCGATTTCCAACTCTTTGACAATTCGCCTCGTTCTTGCAAAACTAAAAATTGCCCTTTACGACTGACCCTCTGCCAACCTCGAGGTCCGTTGCTGGCGAGTCACACCACGGAATACGTACCTTGTCGAAATCGAAAGTAACGATAGATGGAACGTTACGTTGTTCAACGGGACACGTTCAATTTCGCTGGCAGTGAAAGCAAACCGCCCTGACAAAGAGAAAACGGCACTGGAACCCCAACGATGTAGCGCCACGCGTCGCTAACAACTACCTATCGCTAACTTCCCATCGATCGAACTTCTTCAATTTGCAGTTCCGTTCCGGGGCGATTGAAAAAAACGCGACACACGCGCGCGATACGACGACAGAGATCGTCGACAGAGAGAAAGAAAACAAGAGATAGCGAGAGGGGGGTGGGGGTAGGGGGTAGGGGGGCGGCTGCTGGCAAAGGACGAGCAGACGAGGCGGAGTTGCGAGGGTTCGATTCCAGCAGACGGGGAGTATAAAAAGGGCCAGGGAGGGAAAGAGGGAGAGGGAGAGAGACGCGTGGGCCCGAGGCCGGCATTAATGACGGTAGGTTCACGGCACTCGTTCGCCTCGTTACCGTCGCCCTGGGGCAGCCTTGACTGTGCCTCCCTCGTCCTCTTCCATCAGCCTCTCGCCCGTCGGGCTCCTCTCCTCCATCGACTCGTTCGCGTAATGCGGCCAGGATATTATTTGTTTCCACTTGTTTGTGCGCGCACCAGAAGCTCCCGACAAACAAACAATCTGCCTTTCCAGCGCGGAGCATCGGCCACCGTCGACCGACTGGCTCGCGCTTCCCCTTTTCTCCTCTTTCCCTCTATCCTCTCTCTTTTCGCCTTTCGGTCTTTCTTCCGTGGCTCGCGAGGAGACGTCCTTTGTATCGTAAATAGATCACCGGAGAAAAAGAGAGAGAGAGGAAGAGAGAAGAAGAGAGTGGAGAGCAAGAAACAAGAGCTAAGCTCCGACGACACACACGATGGCTGGATGTGTACCCGGCAATGAAGCATTCGCCAGTCAGCCAACCAGCCAGCCAGCCAACCAGCCAGCAGCCAGCAGCCAGCAGCCAGCCAGCCAGCCAGCCAACGCCCTTTTGTGTCAATGCTACGATAATTATTTCTGTAGACCGGCCCGTAATGGCTCATTCAGACGATGTCGCCAGCTTTTTTCAATGGTAAATCGCGCCATTAAGCGGGCATAATGAACGCCATCGCCAGCAGCGCGCCGCCGATCATATTTGTCTCTCGCCACCGTCGAAAGCTCCAGTCACCACACACCTATCCGCCTTTTCTCTCTTCCGCGTCAGTGCCAAACGAAAGAAGGGGGCTGTCGACCCCTTTCGAATGCATCTTTTTTTTCTTCTTTTCTTTCTTTTTCTACACCGAGCGACTTTGCGGGCAAACCGAACTACACGAGGTGTAGCTAAAGATCAGCTGCTAACATCAAAGAGACTGCGACTGTTATCGACGCGTTATTTCCATGCAAAATTGGAAGGTCGAATTTTGGAAATTGCTGTTAAACTTCCTACAAAGTACCGTCACGGATGTCCGGATGAAATCGTGAACACGATGTCGCGAAGCAATGGCGTCTTGCAAATACGGGCAATAACGGAGCGACGGAGGAGATTCGGACAAGCTGTCAGACAAATCCATTCCGAGCGCGATGTAACATATTTTACGATCGTTGATCGTAATTGTCGTCGAAGCGGTTCGTAAAACTACCGTACACGTGGTACGTGCAGGGAGAAAAAGGGAACACCAAGAGTTTGAAAATAATGAATCTTTTTCGTTCGACTATATAGTTTTCATAAATAAATAGAAAATTTATTAACACTTACTTGGAAAAACTTAAAAAAAATACGATTTTTTTAAATATATTGTTTGAACAAAAGCCGTTAAATTCGTCGTTAAAAAACACTAATTTCATCAGTTTATACAAAAAACGGTATCTTCAATAATTTCCGGGATGTTTGACAAAATACATTCCACAACTACTTTGAAAGTAGTTTTCGCTCCTTAAACATCGACGATTGTCGATGAAAAAAAAAATACGGGTCAAACATTCTTTTTTTAGAAAACTTTCATGAAAAATCGGTGATTCGCACTTCGCTATGTTCCCCTGCAAGAAAACAGGGCAACAGGAAAAAGAAGGCAGAAGTAGAACAGGATATCGTAGCCTTTATCTGCGTGATGCCCGGTAAACAACAGCAAGATCCAACCTGGCGACCAAAGGAATAATTTAACGAACACAATAGCTGAAATTGTATATCGTTTCTATCGATCGATGGGGGAACCGCGATAAAACGTTCGCGTTAATTCTTTGGAATTATCCCGAGCAACGAGAGACATTCAACAACAACAACGACACTCGAGTTTCTGTGTACCTCTTATCCTGCGGATCCCTCGTTAATTAACTCGTTTTATTTAGCACACCGCAGACCGTATCATCGACACGGAACATGGGACTTGATCTCTCTTTTTCGATTCCAAAGGAAATGGGAAACAGAAGGGAAGAAAAACAGACGTAAAGAGCGAGAGAGAGAGGAGAGAACGCGGAGGGGAAAAAGCAATGGTAGCCGATACACGCGGTATAAACGTTGCACCGGTTGCAACGCTTGAAATTCCGCCCACTCGTTGCTCAAGGTTGCAAGTAATTAGAAATCGCGGTGAGCATCGTGGTTTGTTGTTACAATCGGGCCGAAGAGTGCCGTTGTGTGTTCCCTGTCAGGAAATCTAGCCGGTAAAGAGGCGCGTTCGTTGGAGAAAGAGAGCAAAGCCACTTTCGGAGACTCGGAGTTTTTCAACTGTGTCTTCTACGTCGCGCGTTCTCCGCGCCAACGTGAAACGAGATTTTCCCCATCGATGAAGATGTCGATCTGAAAAATCTAATTAACGCGCTCGCGGGCAAGGTAAACGGGCAGGAGAACGGAAGAAGGGGGAAAAGGATGGAGGGGAATGTTGAATGAAAACAGAGAAGCACGTAGAGCGAAGCAGGAGAAATAAATTTCCATCTCCTTTCGACCGTCCCGGCCGTATTAATTTACGAAATGGGTGAATCTCGAGAGTCAGCTTCGTGAAACGCGAGCTGGCCTTTACGCTAGCCGGGACGGGACGGTTTTACAAGTTAATTTTATCGTACAGGTTTGACGACTAAGCCTCCAGGCCTGTGTAAACTCGAAAGGAACTTACGCGCCATGATGGAAAAAGTGCCTTTAATATCGTTCGAAGTAATCTCGAGAAATTGCCGGCTGTCTGCGTTTTACTATCTTGTTTCATTGCGTTTTAATACCTCGTCTGCCTGCCTTTTGATAACCGTCTTCTGTGCTTCTTACATGCACTTTACTCCCGAGCAATCAACGTCCATCGAAAACAAATCTAGAGCGAAACACGGCTGGGATTTTTCACGTGTCACAGCTATCAATTTACGGTACGGAGGATTTCAGACGACCGACTATGCAAATTCCGAGTGAAACGTACGCAGGTTTTTGCGATAATTCATACCTCGACGAGGCAAACCGCCAAGTCCAATCCTCTCGCGGTCTCCAAACTTGCCTTTGCTTCTCCAGAATCCGGCATTAATACCGCGGTGACACGCGCGATACCAATCACGGATCTTCGCAAGTGCTAATGCATTCGACGTTCGACGACACCGTGAGAATCGGTCGATCCCTCGAAAGGAAAAAGCCGCGAGCACTGGCAACGGCAACGGCAACGGCAGAATTATAGGATTGGCGTTTTCGCGTCTCGATCCGATTAGCCGTCGTCGGAGCAAAGTCACGCCGCTTATTCGAAGCTGCCAAGGTGGCTGCGAGTAGACCGATAAGGGGACGACGACAAGACGCCGTATCGTTGGAGAACGTAACGTTCAGCCGCCAAATCTCTGGCGATATCCGGAATAATGGTGTCTCCTCGCTGTTTCTCGCTTTAAAAATCCAAATGTCGCGTTCTTTCGAATATGAACTTACCGGTTACCATTACACCTGTTTCTCGATTTCCTTTTTTTTAAATACCTTTTACGAGAATCTAATGTCCATTTTTTATGAGTTGTCAAACTATTGGACAAGGAGTCGACATCGTGTCGTTGGAGAACGTTTAATCGCCGAATCTTTGGCGACATCCTAATATGAACCTACCGATCACTACCAGTTGCCTAATTTTTCTACTTTCCTCAATTCTCAACTCGAAATATTTTCTCACTCGAATTCAAGATCTCTCGCGTTGATTCGATTCCCCGGAACGATAATACACTTGAACGTCCGATCGAACGTCTTATCGTCTCGATCATCTCGAACTATTCGACAAGGCGTTATGCTGATTGCTCATTGCTCCCGGAGGAAGAGGTAGGAATGCGAAACATCCGTGAAACAAGCCGGCACAATGCGCGTGTATGTTCGAAACGGGGACGCGAACTCGCTCGCGTATCACCCGCCGCCGGGTGATCGATGACGGAGCTGCACGGAGAATTCGAGGAGGAAATCGTATCGATCGATCAGCGGCAAGAGGAGGAGTAGTCGAGGTTCGAATTCCTGGCTGTCATATTAAGGGAACGAGTTTTCGGCGTGGGTTCGTGGCGGTGGATCGGCGGTTTCACGAGGAAGCGCTCGAGGAAGGCTGCTGATTGGGCGGTCGACCGTATCGAATCGCACGGTTGCTTAACGTCCGTTAATTAGTCCAATTAGAGTGACGGCGATTGCCCGCTAATTAATTCAGCTATACGTAAGAACGGGCTGATCGCGTATGTATCTGCCGGCTGATCAGTCGGCCGAATGTCAGCGGATGTCGCACGTACGGAGGCGCACGCGCGCGTCCTCCTGCCGAATGCGAAACTCGTCGCTTTGTGCGTCGCGCGGAATACCCCCGGTCACCGCAGCAATTGTTGTTCCGCCATTGTGCGGACCGCTCGTTCCTCTGGGACATCGTTGTGTTCCACGCGTTCCACGTATACATATGTATATATACATATATATGCGGCGTATCGTCGAAACTACGCGGTATCAAATCGGGTTGATGATAAAAGCCAGCGATTTCAAAACAGCGTACCTATTACGAGTTGTAACGAACCCCGGGACTAACATAACGAAATAAATACCGCCGCGGAGAAGCGCGGAGAAGCGCGGAGCTAAGCAAGCAGAAGGTTCAATAAGAATTTTTCGGGGGCAAGATCGAGGGGAGAAGAGGAGAGGCAAGACAATAAAGCTTGGCGACAGCGTTGGAGTCTGTCCCACGGTTGGACACGTTGCCGCGCAGGTGTATCGCGACGTAATTAATTTGCGTGATTCACGATACACCCTGTAGACGCGTATAATTTTATACGCGAAGATCGTACGGCCCGTACGATACCCTTTTTTAAAAGGGTGTCCCGCGTAGGCTCTTGCTCGTCGAAATGGTCGAAGGAACGGGTCACACGATACACCTGTGGCCAGAGCCGAGGCCCAGGCCCAGACCCAGACCCAGACCCAGACCCAGACCAGCCCGGTTCAAAACGCGACACACACGAGCCTAACGAGCTCGCCATGGTTTCCGGAAATAACGAGCTTTTACAATCGCCAGCTGCCCATTACGTTTCCACTCGGCGATTCCGGCGGACTCGGCTGGCGTGCGTGCACGCGCGCCCCATCCCCACGTGGACGGAAACGAAGAAAACCGGGCATTCGTTACCAGAACGCGGTTCTAATAATCAACAAATCTCGTTATCCGAGCGAGATCATCAGAAGAATTGTTTCTCATTACGCTTTCTCATTGCCCTGTTGCGAAACGCGGCCGGGGATAGGAGATATATCCCGTACGATGCCGGTCTCGAAACCGTAACTTCCATTTCGTTACGCGATCATGCCGGATAGTTTGATAAAAACTACCGGTAATTAACGCGCGAGCCGCGTAAAAATTTACAATAAACCAAGATCGATACCGCGATGCGACGCGATACCGATACCACTCTGTACACGCCCACCGTTTCACCGACAATTTGTTTCGTTCACGAGAGATTCCTGAGTGGCCGCTACCGCTCTCTCTCAGGATTTATGAAGTGAAAACCCAGTTCTGAGAGTCTTCTTCTACTTTCTAATCGAGCTGAGCTGAACCAATTGATAAAATTTTAATTTGGCACACGAACGTGTCTGGCTTTTAGCACGTATAACTTTGGGACTGATTAGACGAAAGCTGTAATATTAAACAAACTCGCGGAATCCGCTTCTGAGAATCTTTGCGTCTCGTCCGTGGAAAATTGTTCGATCACGAGCAGATAACTCTTACTACGCAAGATCCTCGCAAGAAAATCGCACAGTCAATCCCCGGATCAGTCGAGTCAATTTGACTCCGACGAATTTGACGAATCTGACTGCCGTTTGTCCGAGTATCAAACTATCCACCACTATCGAGAATATATCTCATTTTCACGCCTCAAGGCGCGGCTCCTTGACACTCGTGATCTACGTTATGAGTTTGTTTTGCAATTTAATACGAAATAATCTCGCGAGATTGTATCGACGAGGATATGACCAACGACTAATTAGCACTTTGTAGTCTCGTAAATTTATGCCAGCGGCCAAACGTTGCACATACGTTGCAGCGTTATCGCCGTAACGCAAACACGATACACGAGAACGTACTTAGATCGTGGGTCCTTCAGAGAGAGAACCGTTTCTTCTCTCTTTCTCGCTTCTTACTCTCGCTGTTCTGAGGTTTCGCGCCGTTTTACTTAGGTACACATATAAACCACACGGGATGCGGCGTTCGCTGTCAAGGAACTGGGGCCTGCACGCCGGCTGAACGGAAGTTATACTTATTGTTAGTCCGCGTTCGTGAACTTATACATTGTTGTCTATCAGCGTAAATGGATGTGTGAGAATCAGACAAATACAAGGCGACTTTAAATGATTTCCTTCGAGACCGGTGGGCATGCAACACCGGTTCGAACAATGTTTAAGGATGTTATGGAGACTAATTTTATGTTTCACTTCCGGCAGAAACGATTCTCTGTAACAGCAGCTCGTTTTCCTTACCCATTTTCTCTAATTGAGTTGATAATTGAGTCGAGTCATGATATTCATGAGGTGCGTTTAACAATCATCAACGTTTAGATGCGCGGCGAGAGATAGCGGCAGGTTTATTAAACTCCGGAACGAAGGATAAATAAAGTGTATCGCGTACACATTAAATAAATACACGATGTATTTATTAACAGCTTCGAGTTCTCGACGGGGACAGGTTGACCGATCGCCTTCGCGTTTCTGTGACCTACTTCGCATCAATCGCGAGGATCGTCGCGAATAAAACACTAGTGCTAGTTTGTCACAAAGTTCTTAACAGTTACTTTTTGACTTATTTATTTTTCTTTCTCTCTTTTTTTACAATGATTGTCATGCTCATAGGTATCTTTACATATTTTCGTGATAAGATATTTCCTGCACTTAAGTAAACAAATTTTTTGCATGTTACTATTTTTACTTGTTCATGATTCAAGATGTTTACTACACGTAAATAAATAAATAAATAAATACTGTTGCTAACACTTCAGCTTCGTTCGTTCCATCGTTCAACGATCAATGAAAATTAACTTCGAATGTTAATCCCGCTACGCGAACTCGTCGATGTTTACGTTCGACGTCAACATTTCGAAACGTAACTCACGCTCGAGCAATAAAATTAATCCGCGTTGAGCAATCCTATCTTTACATCGCTATTAATTCACCAACAAGTTTAGATACAAGCTGCATCCGGACGAAAAACGACCGAACAAATTGTGGCGTCGCGTACCAAGAAACGACGACGTATCGCGCGAGGAATCTCGAGCGAACGCCAATTACAGCATATTAAAGGCTTATCGAGCGAGCGTGGTTTTTCGTCCCGTTCCCGCGGCGGCATTAAATTCAGGAATCTAGTCGGGGAATGTCGTCACTCGGTCCCACCAGCGGGGAGGGGGGAGGGGAGGCTCTTACGCGAGAGATCGGCATAAATAGACGATACTATTCGTGGTAGGGCATGCGCGACATTCTTCTGCCCCGTCAAGATCGGAGCGTTCTCGTTGCCGGTCGAATCGAAGAATCGATCGCGATTCCGCGATCGATCCGAACGATTCGCCGATTCCACCGTTGCCGATGCGATGGAATGGTGGTCCCCCCCATTGGACGTTTATGGGGGGAGGGAGGGAGACAAGGACGCCGCCAGATTAAAGCGCTCCTTTATACGGCCAAGTTATTTGTTAAGAGACTCGACAAGAGGTTGCTGGATGCCAACTGCGCGTGAACTCTTATCTGGAACTCATAACGCACCTGTTTGGCACTCGACGTGCTCGCGGAACCTGCGCTATTACGTCTACTTACGTCGGATCGAAGCGAAAAAGTTTGAAACCCTGTTGTAACGACGTCACGTAGTCTCGCGAAGAGTATTTAGCCCCGTCCCGGGTTTATGAGACGCGGAAGAGTGACGTGACGGGCAAAGAAAACCTGCCGACTTAACGGTTTGACGGCCGCGCGTTTTTCTCATCGCCGGTGCGTCTGCTCGCCAGCCTTTGCCCCCGAAAATTTTTTTTCGTACCAGCAATTTATTTACGAAGCATCATTACTTGAAATAAAACGATGTAGTATTGGAAATAATCATTCAGACGGCATTTAACACGAAATTTTGTTGATTACGTGTGATATCGTTCAAAATTTAAATCATCAGCATTGCGGGTTTGTTAGAACAAATGTAACTAAATAGTGTCAATCTCTAGGAAAATAATATCCTCCATCTTTTGAACTTCCGTAAGAAGCAATAGACAGAAGTCTAGTTTTCAGAAATTTCTTCTTCTGAAATTTTTTCGTTCTTCTTATTATAGCCGTCTGTTTGAATATTATATTATTATACATCGCATCATGCATCGCCAAATGCATAGTTCGTTACAATTATCAGAAAATTATAAAACGAGGAAGTCCGAGTTGTTGGCTAGATTCAAGTAAACGATGAAAGAATAAATTAATAATTCAATGGTCCTTTAGAAAACGCATGACGTTGTTGTATATCCAGGGGTTGAGACACTGGTTAAACGACCGGTCACGCAGATAATTGCATTATTACGAAAAATTAACCGCTTCATTCGTATCGCTGCCATCGACCGTCTACATACATTACTCGTTTCTCGATGAACGTGCGTATATATGTATATATATATAAATTATCGCCGGGGTCCGCTGGCGAACTGGCCTTCTCGATGGGCGGAATCGGCACTGGGCCCCGACCGAGCCCGAAAAAGTAGAACGTGGCAGTGCACACGAGCCGCATAGCTCTCGGCCACCGTATATTACCCGCTCGTACATTACGTTTAATGGCTCGCTCGTTTAACGGGCGAGCCCTCCTTCTTCCACGTTTCGAGCAATTTTACGCGATGCTCACCCGCGTAATCGCCACGATCGCCGCGCGGGCTGTGCGCGAATCGATCTCGCGAAACCCGCCGCGTACCGAGCGTAACGAGCGATCCGACGAAATTACCTCGAAAAGACGCGAGGCCGAGGGACCGGATATCGTCCGAGGCGTCGACAGCCTGCCCGAATGGCCAACGATAATTCGTTACTGTGACGAGAGGAGGAAAAAAGAAAAAAAGGTAATTTGTGTGTACGTTGTAAATTAAAAAATTTCGTAGAGAGGGTATAGAAAGGTTTTCGTTTTTCGAGTGATTGGTGGAGTTAGCTTCGGAAAGCGAAATGGCAGCGGGGAAACGATAAAAAGAACGATGGAGAATATTAACGATGTGAAGCCGAAATGATCGAACGTGTCAACTGTAACACTAATTTTGCAACGGTGAGATGTTTGTACTTGGATGATGGTATTCTTGGCATTCTTGGCCATGGATGACTCGTTTCGTAATATGATCGACTTATAAAAAGAACTTTCTTATGAAACGATTAATTATCGAAACTTGTATCGTGTGTATACCTCCAGAAATGTCGACTTTCTCTTATTATCCCTCTTGAGATACCCGATACTTTCCATCGAAATTTATTTTCGAATTCTCACTTCTTGATCATTCCTATTTTTACACGCAACAGACATTTCGATCGTCATATTCTGTTCGAGTGTTCGTCTAGAGAGTTTTTATGGCCGTTCATTATCGCCTGTTAGGCTGGACTTCAAACAAAGATGAACTTTGAACAAACAAACGAATATCGGAGCGAACGACAAACGAGCGCGTATCCCGAAAACTTGGGAACCGGTTTCGTATATATTACCCACGGACTCGTACGTGCATATATTTGTGTGTACGTTTTTATATCGCCGATATCACCCCTTTTCGCGTCCAATCCTCGTTTATTCGTGACTGCCACGGCTTCGTGAAAGCGTCCATTAGCGTTTGCCATTACGTATTAATTTTTATTTTTAGGAGGAGCGGCCGGAGTTCGAATCGCCCGAGTTAATCGGTCGTTCCGATGCTCGACGAAATGCATTTTACGCGATAATCCCCGCCGCGGCTTTTTCATCATCTTTACGAATGATCTCTGCTCGCGTCCTCGACAGCGTTACACATTTAAAAAGAAAAAAAAAACGAAAAAAAAGAAAAGGAAGAAAAAAAACGAAGGACTAGAGCGCTGTCACCGGTTAAACGTGTTCCCAGATAATGATCCCCGCAGTCGCGATTCCACAATTATTGATTGTATCGGCCGATCAATTTTTACCACGACAATTATTACCGCGATTTGCATATGTAATTATAATGCAACAACGAATCGAAATGCAGGACGTATCGAAAATTGCCCGGCAGCTCGTAAAAGTCCCCGCCACAATCACTGTCGTCGTGTATCAACTGATAATGAACTAAATATGTGCAAAACGTAACCGGCCTGCACTGGCTACCTCGTCCACTCGATGAAGAAATAATTGCAAATAATTACATACACATCGTGTATACACGCTTGCAACTCTTTAGAAGTTAATTAGACTCATCGATTGCTCGACGAGCGGTCAACACGCGACATAATGCCGTCATCTGTGATACTTGTGTTCTAATTAGGTTATTCTTTAGCGAAATCTTTAGCGAAGAACGTCGAGCGTTAAACGATCACCGTTTACGGTGCTCCCTTCCTTTCGTATTTTGTCGGATTTTGCAGCAAGAAAGTTGCGTTTTAAACTCCATTTTCTTTTTTTTTTTTTCTTTTCTTTTTAGAATTTAACAACGTTTGGTGCTAGTTAGACGCAAATTCAATGACAAACGAGCTTGTTTTGCGAATGCATATTGCATAAAATAGGAAAAAGTAAAACACAGTAACATGATGGAGTTAAACACCAACTACTAATAATCTTTCTATAAGATGATGAAGAATTTGAATGAAAATGAAAATAATTCCACAGATAATGACGATGCGTAGGCTTGAGAATAGTGTTATTCTTTTGATATTAAAATTGTCAAAAAATGCAGTATATTTTATATTTATTTAGTAAAGTAACAATAAACTAACAGACTGCGGTCTTTATTGTGCAAAGTTAGAAAAAGGAGCAACCACTTTTTGTATAATACATTGGTGGAAGTCAGAGGCAGCTCTAGATTGAAAAAAATGATTAAAATTAAAACTTATCAAGTCAATAATTACTGCTCGCTATGTGAAAATGCATATTTTCCAGTTAGTGTTCCCTTTTTAACTGTCAAGTCAACGCAATAATTTTCTAAACAGTTTTATCTAATTTACTCAAAGTTGATAAAAATGGAGTTGAATCAAGATCCTCAATTGCAATGTAAAACGCGAGCGAATTTACGACTTTTTGGACTTTGTACATCTACCTCTCAATTTTTTTAATTTTTAATCCATCATTAACGTAGGAAACAATGTACTTAACTTTTAGATAATGAAAAAAGAAATTATATATTTTTCTTTTTTTTCTAACGAAATTTAAATGAACGAAAGAAATGACAATGAATGCAGAATCTTGACTAGGTATTGAAGACAGTGGCCTACGATACTTGTAAAATATCAAAAATGTAATATCAAAAGCACGAGCGTGAAAGAGAAAAAGAGAGAAAGATAAAGAGAACGAATGACAACGAGAGTGCATGTGGAGAAAATGTCTATACGCGTATTTTAGCGTTACACATTCAATCTTGATCCTACTTGCAAATTCTAGCTTCCCACATTTTAAAGTTCTTCGCGCTTTTTCTGCTATCTGTACATTCGTCAAAAGTTTCACGTTGGTGGTACGAAAGCGTGCAGACAGTGGAGACAGTTCGGATCTTATAGAATGTAGAACGTCGAGCCTTCTTTCGCGAGAGTTAACCAACGCGATGGCGTTTAATGGAAGCAAATGGAACGGGGAGACGCGTCGCGAGGAGGATCGATCCTCTGGATCGCGTAGAGTCAGTCTCTGGGCGTCGCAGCGCGCTCTATGCCTCGTGATCGAACAGGCAGACTGGCAGTTTGATAATCGATCCGGGGCCAGACGCGTTAATTATTTATCAGGTGGCACGCGCGACTGGCGATCGTCCAATTAAATTAAAGCAGGAAGCCGGATCGGAGGATATCGGCACTTGAGCGACCCTCTGTATCCGCGCGTTTCGCCGCCGCTATCTGATTGACGCGACCTGCCAATGCACCACTCCGCCACGCCACCATTCGGACCGAGTCCATTAAAACTCGTTAGTGTCCGAGCACGTACCCCCTCTAATTGGACGTCGCCGCGCTCTCTGACGTCCTCCTTCCGCCCTAGCTTGACTAATCTCCTTTTACAGCCGCCGGCAATTTTCGATGACTCCCTTTTGCCATTCGCTTCGATCCATTGACTCGGTCATTCGTCCGTCCGTCCGTTCGAAACGCGAAAGAGATAAGACACGGCGAAGAATTTTCACTCGGACTCTTGAGCTTGTCATCGCGCTCGAGAGAGTTTGATCAAACCTGCTTCGCTCGCCTAATCGCGAGATACGAGGATTACTTACTACTGTTAGTGAACTCACGGATCGGACTACTTACAGGTAATTACAGAGTTCGTTTTCGCGGTAGTAATTAAATTTGAAGAGACTCCGGCTCGTTCGACTGGCACATCCTGTTGGCGCTTATAATTTAAATAAACACGAGATCGAAGCGAAGAAGCAGAGAACTGGCGGGAAGTCCAGCGAAATTAAGCCAGCGGCGGATCGGTACGCTTGGCGTGGTTACCGTACAGAGTTGATCGTAAATTCTTGTACGGACAGAACGGAGTCGGACTCGCAGGTTGTCGCTTTCGTCTGGCCTCACGCGACAACACGGTCTTCCGGTGGAGAGCGACGGTCGATGCGCGCTCGCGTGCGCACCGATTCCAGAGGCGAATCGAAGAAAGTGGGCCCTTTCGTGCGTCGTTGGCCGTTTCTCGCAAACTTCCGAGGCCGAAAGAACGAAAGAACGAAAGAAACTTGCGCTTCGGGGAAGGCAGGACGCGATGCATATTAAGTATTCGGTCTCCTCTTTTTTGCTGCTGGCCAGCACCGAAGCAGCGAGCGGGTTTTTCGATCCGGTTGATCCACCTCCGGACGAACCGCTTCGCGCTTTTTACGGAAATTTTTCGCTTCTTTCGGTCTTGTTGCGGCGAGATTGAATCTAGATTGGCAGCTGGATGGAGTCACGAACCCCCGGGACCGGCTCGGTATAATCTTTTAAATTGTTCGTGTTATTGATGCGGATGGATTAGCAGATTAACATGGATGGACTGCGAGGTGGAATCTCGGATGGATCGGCAATGAAGTGGCAGTCGCTCCGATAATGCAGCGTCGTATATATGCAAATGCGTGGTCAAAGGTATTCGCGTTTGTAAAAGATGGATGCATCTGTGTCAATGATACTCGAAGAAACTCGTAAACAAAAACTCGTTTGCTACCGATTGAATTTTTTGCTCGATTTTTCATGGAAATTTCCTCCTCGGATCGGCAGAGATGTATGTTTTTAATATCTCTCTCTCTCTCTCTCTCTCTCTCTCTCTCTCTCTCTCTCTCTCTCTCTCTCTCTCTCTCTCTCTCTCTCTCTCTCTCTCTCTCTCTCTCTCTCTCTCTCTCTCTCTCTCTCTCTCTCTCTCGTGCTCGGCGCAGTCGCGTATCTGCAACCTTTTTCTCGCGATATTCCCGCGACGTATCGCTTACGACACCTGACGGATAGTCGAGTGCTACGCGTCTGAAATTAAAACTCTGCATCGCGTCGACCGACACTCCGATATATTAAATCTCCCGCTTTTCCTCCCAAATTCTCTCCAATCGTACAAACTCTCGATTCTCTCGTATCGTACAAACGTATTCTAGAAATCTCTGTTGCAGGACAACTTTTGCTGGTCAAAATCAAGTTTATTTTACGATCTTGAGGCCTACAAGCCTACGTGTAATACGATACTTGTAAAATGATAGAATATCAAGGGTACGAGCGTGAGAGAGAAAGAATGGCAATTCGAGCAAACGATGAAAGGAAAACAAAAATCGCGCGACGAGAAACGCGAAAGCAGAACGCGAATTCACGGAAATTGCGTGGAAGAGGAGAGGCTCGATTTTTCATGGAGGAGGAGGTCGATGGAGGTCCCTGTTGCAACACGAAGCGTTCTACACCCCCGCAAACATATGGGGCCCATTGTGTACCCTTAGGGGCTAGCACCCCCCGTGGCGGTTTTTACCGGGGCCGTAGAGATACGAGCCGAGATACGGCAGCCTTTATAGAACGTACACCATGTTTCTTCAGTGAAAAGCTGCGCGTACGAGGTAGCCTGAAAACCGTCGGCTTGCTTGCAAGCTCACCGGGGAAAAGCGGAATGGAAAAGGACAAGAGAGAGAGAGAGAGAGAGAGAGGCCGGGAGAGGAGAGGGTGACAACGGGGCCGGTATGTATGCGGTGTGTGTGATTCGACAAGGAAGGTCGAATGTCGCGAGTTCCGCGAATACGCGCCGACTGAATAGATTTGCACAAATGAAGTCGGAGCTCTCACAGCCAGCCAGAGCAGCCAGCCAGCGCAGCCGACGATCCAGCCAGCTTACGCCCTCTCGTTATTTCTTTTTTTTTCTTTTTCTTTTTTTACACTTATTTCTGTCCCTTTTGCCCGCGCGTTGCACGAGATCCGCGCGCTCCGCCTCTCTGGCTTCAGCTCCTCTCATTCACCTTTGAACGCGGCCACGTTACAGATAGTACAACGCTGTTTGCTTTATTACGAGCATTGGGATAATCAAGCCTTCACAAACGGCCTTGTTCGAGACTCTTTCCTTTTTCTTTTCCTTTTCTCTCTCTCTCGGGAATATTCGCAGGGAGAATCAAAATTCCGCGATGTGAAATTTCGCTTCGTAATAAATCTTTAAGTCTTCAGTGAATCACGAGCAGAGAAGAGAGAAATCAAAGGAAAGTTCCGTGACGCGGGGACAAACTACTCTTTACTCGGCAATTTCAGCGAATCGAACCAGTGCCGAAGGAAAAATCACGCGCGCGTTGGATCGTTAGCCACGAGTCGATAAGGTTGTAAAACAACTTGGCGGAGCGGCGGCGGATACAAAAAGAATGGAAGTAGCCCCGAACGAGGGCTATCGCTCATCGCTCTCGTCCCCGGGGGAGAGAAAGATATATCCCGGGGGTTGGAGAGCGGCGCGGTGACGTTAGGGTAAGCAGGGTCGAGGGAGAGGAGGAGCCAGACCGCCGCCGCCGTTCCACCTTATCACCTATCAAATAATAGAGGCATATTGAATAGATAGGCGAGGCCGACCGATGTGTATCCGATCCACGACGTCTCCCGGGGATATTAAGGAATCGGCCCTTCTCCACGACCCTCGAGTATCGCGCGCGTGCAACGCTATCGCTTCGCCAGGGAGAAGAAGTGTTTTCGTATAAATCCGGAGTCCTCTCACGTTCGACGTGCCCACCCTCTGTGCGACGCGTTGTGTCGATCGCGGCGAGGGAAAGGTTTCTCCTCCTTTCGATACAAACAAATTCCGCGTCGCCGTGAAATCGATCCGTGACACCGATTGATTTCCATAGAACCGGAGAACGCGCAGCAAAGTCGAAACAGTTTCGCGAATTTTTCTCTGCATTGAGATTTTTCCTCCGTTTCCTCGACGGAAGGGCGGAAGCAAATCTCCGTGTTTTTCCCTGAAACGATCTTATTCTGCAGAAACCTAACCTAGAAAGTCTGATGAAATTTTGCAATACTTTCATCTTTCTTTAAACTATCATATTTTGAGTAAACGAAGACGCATTTTCACAAAATCTTTCAATTTTATATGTACACTTTGAGCGTACTCTTCAAATCCGACAACGAGTCGCAAGGGTTGCACACGGGCAACACGGGCCCGTTGATGAAACAACGGAGAAGCACGAGCTGCTGTTGCGTATCCAGCGTACGTGAGGCGTACGTACGTCGGTACATTTGCCGGAAAGTGGAAGAAAAGCAGGCGTAGAACGAAAAGGAGAGAGAGGAGGGGCGGCGGGCGATCTGGTCGAACGCGAGAGAATAAGGGAGAAAGGAAATCCGTGTGCTCGGTGGCTGGCAGCGTATTGGATTTGTTGGCGGTGTGTTGAACAAATGATTGCGCAGCTACCGCCATGGAAAAACTTGGCTGGAAGCGGCTCGATTCGACTATTCCTACGGTTTCTCTCTCGGTTTCCTCCGCCTCGAGACCGACCGAGGGGTTGTCGAACCAAGAAAGTTTACGGGCTACAAAGCGCTGCTGGAGCAAGAGCCGCCAGAGGAAGACGGAGAGAGTACAATCGTCTCTCGAACCTCCAGCCCAACCCCTCTTCTCCTTCGACCGCCCTCTTTTCCAACTCGATCCACGCGCGTATGTACGTGTCTATGTACGTGTTACGTGACCGGGCTGCTTGCCTGGTGGTGGTGGTGCCAGTGGAGAATTCACAGTCGCTCCCGTTCGATCGAGAGTCGGCTTGGCTGTTAGCATTTTCCACGACAAGTTGGTTACCGTGTCGCGTGCGAAGGAAAAACCGGACCGACCTCGGGCCCCCCGAATCGTTCCTCCGTTCTCCACGCCACCCTCTGTATTTTCCTTTTCAATCTGGACGAAAGGAAAACGACGCGAACGAAGAGAATTTATCGAAGAATTCACGGAGGGATTTTCGTCCTCCAACTTGGATCCAAAATTTGTGAGAAAATCAAACTGGACAATTGTGCAGCTAACGAGGCTGTCGAAGACTTTGATCTCGTGTCAGATTAAACACGAAGCATTTGTGTTCTCTCTCACAAATATGACACAATATTGTTTTTTTAACGTGTCTTTCCTCTTGGTGGACATTTAACAGAGATCAAATAAATCAATTCATCTTCACCAACTGTCCATTCGCGCAATAATTAACCAACCAACAACGTCGACGAATTGTTTCCTCTGCTTTGTTTCATCAGAGTCACCGGACAGTTGTAATTTGAAAGCTTGTGTAAGTCGTGCAAAGTAGTGGCAATATCATTTGAAAATATTGCGCAAGAAGGGGCGTAGGATCAAAGAGGGGGTGTAGGAAGGTAGCTGTAGGTCTGGCTAAAAAAGGAGACGCGGATACCGAGGCTACTTGCGAGCATGAGAACAAGGAACCGCGGTACGCGGCGCGGTGTTCGGCGCAAACGCAAACGAGACGACAAGCGTGGGGGCTCCTCTTTTACGCAACGAACGGGGCCGAAATATGATGTTTCGGCAAACAGACGAAAGTAGAATACAAATATGTAAAGTCTGCACTCGAAAAGCCGGGCCTTTGCGTCCCGTAGGCCAGGGGTTCCCCTATCGTCCAGACGGACGTGCCGGATTTGTCCTTCTGCCTCTCGACGTGTTGACGTTTTCAATCTCTTGTCCCGGCCGCGGCACACGTAAATCTAGACATCTCTTTCTTCCGACGAACCGTGTAAATTGCGCAAAAGAGGATCCTCGTCTCTGTCTCGGCTTCACTTCGTTGCAAGCCTGTCCAAAATTCTCTTAGGGACCCTTGTGTACTTTTTCTCTTTTTCTTTTTTCTTTCTTTCTTTCTTTCTTTTTTCCCTCCGCCGAGCCGAACGGATGTTTCTGGGGAAGCTCCGGGAAGCTCCGTCAATTTCGTACTTTGGATGTATCAAACCGAATATATTGTTTGGAAATCATCGAGGAAAGCAGGAGAATTTTCTCGGCGCTCGCGTGAAAAATTCCGCAAAATGACTCTCTCTACGATATTAAATTTTTCGTGGAAAATAAAACGTATTTGTAAATTTTATACATTTCGGAATATTTCGAGACTAGGCTCGATTAGTTCTTTTTACGTCATTTCTATAATATTTTCTTGCTATGATCGTTTCGGTCCGCCATCTTGCGTGACCTATTGCCACTTGTATCGTGTGAAAGTCAAGTCACGTATAATTTCTGCGTATATACTGGAAAAATCATCTTTTAGATATTTATATGTACATTTTTGTTATATAAAAAGAATAAAATTAACGCATCTAAACTTAAACTTAAATATATCCAATTGAAGATATAAATTCAACACGTACAACGTCAATTGATCGGCAATCTACAACGAAACCTACACGTTCCATCGGAAAATATTTCAAAAAATAATACACGAAAAGAATCTAGATATTCGAAGTTCAAAGTGACACTGTGTGTCGTTCCTATTGCTTGATAAATTAAATTTCTAATTTCTTTTCATCTTTCTCAAATATTTGATTTTTTGTTCAACAAGAAAATTATGAATGTTTAAGTTTCGTAAATAATATTAATCATGTTAAACTATGAAATTATCGATTTTTCAAAAAGAAAAAAGAAAAAAAAACATTTTTTTATAATTTAATGCAATTTTACTCCGCGTCTGACGAGTGTAATCGTCGTTTTAACAATGACAATATAGACACACAGTTCTAAAAGCGACGCTACAGCTAAGAGGTTAAAGCGTTCGGTGACGGGCCAAAATGAGTAGCCGAGTAACATTAGCAGAAATTTATCGTTCCTCGCGTTGTCTCGACTCATTCATAACACGTACGAACGCGAGATCGTAATGAAGAGATACGGAACCGTGCCACGGACGTTCCGCCGATCATCGCCGAACCAAGCCAAAAATTCCGCGATAATCGCTTCTTGATAATTAACCCGCCAGCCAGTTATTTAATGAGAGCGGCGATATACGAGAGCGACCTTTTACAAGCCGATGCATTACACGTTCGGTGCGTGCCGGAATCGACGGCAAGAAGTAACAGGCGGAGCGGAATAGCAGCGTTCGACAATTTTAATTGACCGAGGAGAGGGAGAAAGAGAGAGAGAGAGAGGGTGAGAGGGAGAACGTAGAGGAACGAGCATGTAACTCGCGGCAGCCATGCGATTTTATGACGCCAACGACTTTACGAACGTTCGGAAGCCTGCCGGGGATCGGCCACCCGCCACGCCGAGTAATTAAGCCTCCGCGATTTGTCTCGCTAATAAGGAGTTTATCTTACGCGGTTAGCTGCGCCGTTGCCTCTAGTTAGCATCTATTACGTTAGCCACGTAGCTACCATTTTACGCGGAAAGAAAAGCGCAAGGGAAAGAATGCCAAGTCATTCGACGTCAGTCTTTTTATACGTGTAATTAACAGAGACAAGGTGTTTGTTGAGACCAGAAACAGAGGAATATCATCGACTCGACGGAAAAGAAAAACTACACGACTCGTATTTCTGACTAGGAAATGAAGACGACACTTTTTTGCCATAAAATTTTATTGATACGCAAACATTTGAATCGATAGAAAATAAATTACAGGCGCGATCGCTCAGTACCAGACAACCCAGACTAGCCCACGCCCCCTCGCGAATCACGTGACCCAAATCAACCAATCGCTAATTTTCGTTGCATCAGCGTTGCACCTGAAGAGGCACCTGAATTTTCTGGGCTAAAATCACTTTCAGTGAGAAAAAAAAATCGGAATTTCTGATCACTGAATACAACATTACCTTTCTCAACGATGTTTCGAGAATTGAAAAACGAGAAATAAAAAAAAACAGAAAATAGATTCGTCCGTCACTTTCAACGTCCGCGGCAGCTCGTAGCGAGTAATCAGCTTGGGACGGGTAATTCGAGCCCGTCGGAAAAATGGACGGAAAGCGTCTGCAGGGAAAATCGGGCGATCAAGATGCGACGCGGGATCCCGGCGAGGTATTTCGAAAGACGACGAGGCAATCGGATTGCTCGCACGGCACGCATACCCGATGAACCGGAGCGCTGCTCGGTCTGGCAAGGGGGAGAGGACGAGGAGGCAGGTCTGGCGTTCGTCGTTTATATTAATTTGCGGCAGCGTCGGCGTCGCGGTGCCCGATATTCCGCACGCGCCGCCGCTTTTTGCGCCGGGATCGCGTTATTAAGTTTGATCCACTGGCATTCCACTCGCGGTACACCGATCGAATAATACCGCCAGATTTTATTCCTCGTCGGCCCGGACCGATTCCGGCGGGAATCTTGTCTCTCCATCTCTCCCTATAGCGGCTGCACGCCGGTGCACGCGCGTGTGTCTCGTCGTTGGGATTCGTTGGTGTGCGTGGGCAGCTGAACCGAGTGGAACAGCGGCCGCCCGCTGAATATCGTATCGCGGCGGCGATCCTCCTCAAATCTCGCGAATTGTCGTACATTTTACAATCAACTTTTCTCAGTCAATTTTCTTGGTCAGCTCGACTTAATTTTACGTTCACCCACACGATGAATTTCAAAATTGCCATTTCGTAAAATATTTGGCACCTGTGCTCTTCGGACGAAAGAAAGAAATTTATGCGGAGTCTCTGCGTTTTTCGGTAGGTCAAGATATTTGTGGAAGATGAATGCGAAGACAGGTGTCTGTCGTGATCTAATTTGAGGTTCTTGTCAAAATTCTTGCTGTATTTTAGATCGTGCGTTTAAATAATACTTGGATGGGTGTTTTTCGCGTGTGAGAGTCTCTGACGTGACGAGGTCCCGAATTAGAATTCCACGAATTGAACCAGTATTGATGATATAGACGGTAAAAACGGAACGTAAGATAGATTCGCGAGTGAAAGATGAGGAAAGGTCGGGAAATTGAGGAACGAGGTACGGCAACGATTAATACCAATTCGCAGGTCTGTCGCAAAGGGCTGGTCGACAATCGATTTCAATTATACACGACATAGCTACAACGTGTTCTACAGCGAGCGTAATATGGAGTGCCGTACAGTGGCGCCATCGTTCCAACGAGAACCCACTTTCACCCTCGGTTTCGAAAAGCAAGAATATTTGCAACGAGTCTACGACCGATATTCTACCATTATTTGATTTACCACTTCGTTTAAAACGGGAACAACCATAAGTCGTTAAAATATACTACGATGAATCTCTTCTATCTTTGGATCCCTCTATTTTCATTCAAACGACTATCGTTCATCAAGTAGTTGTACTATTAATATGAAATACAAAAACAGTCATAAGGTATTAAAATATAACAAACAAATCTTTGTCCACCAAATACTCATTATACAAAATACGAAAACAATCACAAGTTACTAAAACATACTATAACAAATCTTCTTGAATCTCCTTTATCTCTGGATTTCTCTATTTCTCATTTTGACTCGAGCTAACTTTCATTCGTTAAATACTCATACGAAATACGAAAACAATCATAAGGTATTAAAATATACTGTAACACATTTTTTGGAACCTCTTTTATCTCTAGATGACTTTCGTTTACCAAATACTCTTTGTTTTATACAAAATATAAAAACAAAAACGAGGTACTAAAAAATACTATATACTCATTTTAACTTCAAATGCTCGTTCGGCAAATGCAATTATCTTTAGGATAATCTGAATTTCTCCTTACACATATGTACGGCGGCTTCAAAGAAATATTGGCACATAACCTCGTCACTCGATGAAACATTTCTTTACGAGGCTCTACATTTTATCCGAATGGCATCGGTAACAAATACAATAGCAGGCGAACGTGTACTTTTTTCAACCATTGTACCTACTTGTTTTCAACGGGGAGTCGATTCAATCTAGCCCCAAGTCGTCGAGCGATCTTTCACACTCACCTCCTCGGTCGCATCTTCTGACTTCGTCTAAGCACCTCTCGGCAGTTTCCGCTGCGAGTTCCCACGAGTTATCGGGCGAAGGATCTCAGCAAGTGGAAGTAGCAAAAGACTCGCGGAGGAGAAACAGGCGCGAGAATCGTGTCGACAGAAATTCGGGGACGGATGCGAGTGGATAGGACGCGTGTTGGTTGCGGCAGGTAGCATCTGGGCACTGAAACCACGGTGGATCGGGCCGCTCGGAAGGTAGAACGAGTTGCGAGAACGGGTAGAGGAAAGAAGGCGAGCAGTAAGGAAAGCGAGCGAGAGGGAATCTTTTATGGTGGATGCACGGGGCTGGCCGGGTTTCTTCGGCTTCTCCTTTGCTTCTTCTTCTTCTTTCGGCCGCGATATACACGCCGGAATGTTAATGAGTCGTCGCATCGGAGCAACAGTCGAGCGATCGAATTATTCGCTTTCTGACTGGATCCAATTAGATAAATCTTTCATAGAGAGAGAGAGAGAGAGTGGAAGATATTTTTGGTCGAATTTGACTATCGCGAAATCATTCGTGGACAGATCACGCGAATTGTGTCGATCGGGAGAATCGATAGCCTACAATTCTTTTCGGCGCTCTTTCGCATCCCGATAGTACGGTGGCATCCCGACTCCGTTTCTTTCGACTTCGAGGCAAGTTCAAAATTAAAGATTTCCACTCGATATTACAATCGATACATTCCGAACTCTTTGCTCCAACTTCTTTTCCCTCTTCGGATGGACCGGCGATGAATCTCGAGCGATCGCGATTGGCCGAAAGAAGATCGGTGGACGTAACCCGCGGACCCCTTGTTGTAGAATGTCGAAGTAAAGTATGTCTCTTTTGAGAAGTGCCACGTCGTTGAATGCAGGTGAAGACCATGCGAACGAAACGAGATAACGTCTTTTCTCTCTCCGTTGAATTTCTAATTTTTACGTTGCTTGCTAGTAATCCATCCACGCAGCGAACAGTGAAACAATAGCGTGAGATTCGCGTAAGCGCAACGTGAATTGAAGGACACAATGATCCGTCGATTCCCTTCCACTTTGTCTGGGCCCTCGTTCTTGTCGAAATCGAGTAACGTACCGGGCAAGCACGTACCGGCGGTCTTAACAACTCCGGCAGAAACCTGTTCTCGGCGTTAAGCGCCTCCGATAAAACGGTGCAGGAAATTCGAGACAAAATCGACAGAAACGTCGTCCAGAGAACGCCTTTTAATCTCGGCGACGTGCCCTTTTTTTTCGAGAGAATCGCTCGAGGAGATCCTCGAAGAGGCACCGTGCTCGCGATTCCAGGCTAGAAACACCACTTTTCCAAGGACGCTACCTATAGACTCTCTTTTCGCGTATACTTGGCTGGCTCTCGCGAGTGCGAGTGATAAGCGACGACGTTCGCGACGGGCATTAATATCAAAGTGGCGGACCGTAAATCGAGTAACTGGGTGTCTCGCGGCCAGGGCCATTTACATACTAGCCCGGAGCGAGCGGGAAACGAGTCGGTTCTCACGTGAGGACACGCGTTTCGGTTTGCCCGTTCCTCCACGGAATGACGGACACACGTATGCGAGCGAGCGGCTTTTCTTCTTCTGGGCTGGGTTTCAGCGTGCATTAATTATCCGTTTGCGGGACGAAAAGGACGGAGGAGGAGGAGGAGGAGGAGGAGGAATCAAGCAGCGAAGGAACGGAGCAGGGAAGAAGAAACGGGAGAATATTCAAATGGAGGATTGGAAAGAAGTCGGCCGGGGAGTATCCCTGTGTTTTAAACGGGGGATATTTTCGTATGGTAAAATATTCGCGATAGTCGGTAATTGGATTTGTTTGTATACGACTGATAGGACTCGAAGTAGACGAATACATTGGGAGGGGGGCAGAAGGAGGGGGAGATATCCTTGTGTGTGCCCGCGGTGAATAATATTTCATGGTAATTTGAAGGATCTATTTATTTCTGTGGCGCGGTTGAAGAGAGATCGGTGGTTGGAACGAATATCGGAGCGTAGGATAGAGCCGCCGTGCGCTATCGTACTCTAATAGTGGAAATCCGCGGTGAAATAGCACGATATTACCGTCCCGACTAATTACGGATATCATAGATACCCGCATTATTGACATTAGCCGCGGTTGTAGGCGGGGGAGGGAGTCGTTACATCTATCTTGTTCGCTGGCGATTAGTTTAACTCGTGGCTGGCAGCCGGGTATCCAGCAGCAGCAGTAGCAGCAGCAGCAGTCGCGGGTATACATACGTATGTTTGCGTTACAGCGGCGTTAAGTATACGCCGTTACTCCGCTTTCGCTAATGGAACAAATCGAACCGATCTGCCGGCGGACGCAGGGAAATTAGAAAGTCCCGCTCGGGCTAATCCTGTAATCGAGAGCCTGTGCTCGCTTATATATCCCAACACGTACGAACGTGCGTAATACATGCGATCTCGTGACTTAATACCATCGTAAACGTAAACGACAGTTGATTTATAAGCGTGCGCGTTACACCTTCGAGCCTAATTTAACCTATTAAACGCCATCGAAACAACACGTGTACAAAGTACAGGTTGGAAACACGCTGCCGGGACGCGTTTCGACGATCAATCACCGATAAGTTCACCGTCAAGCTCGATACCGAGCTCGATACGTTCGATACGTTCGATACGTTCGATAACGTGTAACGGCTGGAAAGAACGGGGATCGAAAAGAAGACCGAGCGGGAAAGATCGGTGGTTGCCAGAGTGGATGGAGGCAGGCACGTACGCAGGCGGGAACACGTGTAACGCACGTAACGATATGACGGAGGAACGAACGGAGGAACGAGGGAATGCGAGAGATGCCAAGGTGAGGTCGGTTTTGCAGCGACGACTCGCCGACGTTCGTGGCCGTGCTTGTCGTCGCTGGCATCGTCGCGAGCTGGACACGCGGCCGCGGGGAATGTTATCGCGCCTGTATCGTCCGCCGGTTTTCATTACCATTCGTGCCTCGGACCGGCCGTTGCCCTGAAAAACGGCTGTTTGATTTATTGCCGGCCGACATGGCCGACGTTGTCTCGCGACGTTGCCCGAACGTCGTCCTCCGCGTTTCCAACAAAAGCAAAATACCCACTCGCCCCACTCTCGGATTTCGGATCCAATTCGCCGACCACCAACCCCCTTTTCAGTTTTGTTTCTTGTGTCGCTGCGTTTCGGGTGCGTAGAATACGAGAGCACTCCGTACTTGTTAACGTTGTTTTGTAACGTTAATAGGATGTCGGTGCAAATATCATCCGCGCTCGATTAAGCGGTTTCAGTCGACGGAAGTTTGACGAGAATCTCGATGTCTCGTGCAGAGTCTACATTTTAGAAAATACTAGCTCTGCAAGTTCTTTCTCAGAAAGGAATCAAATATTTTATTCAAAGGATAAGGAGGGAAAAAATTCAAAAATATCTAAAACATTACACAAATACAGTTAATAATGGAACAATTTTTTTTTTTCTTCTTGTTAATCCTTCAATATCAGTTTAAAGTCGGAGCAATTATCAATTCTAGAAACGAAAGTGCTTCCCAGAGAAATTACAATGCAACGAGGTTCAGTTTCTTGGTATCGGTCGTATCAACGGGTTGATCAAAACGTTTCAATGGCAAGAAACGGCACAACTTTTAAAACCAGAGTTTATCAAATGTCCAGCAAACAACTCGAATCGCATTAAAACAGACCGTATCATAACCGAAAAGAAGTAGACCGGTGCCTATTATTACACGAGATCTCCGATCGCGAGGGTCCACTCGAGAGATACTCGATAAAAGTAGGCCAGGTGGTCGCTGGCCAGCTGATTGATGGCCGGTGAGGGAAGTTTAGCGCGTTCGAAGTGCCGATAATTCTAGCTCGGATCCTCTCTCTCTCTGTCCTCGTTATTTAAGGGAACGATCTGATACGGTTTCTCGTTTGAAGCGGCTTTGTATCAACGGATTTATCGATTCGCCGTGGAACAAGGGGCCCGAACAGCTCGGACAGCTTCGGAAATTTTTGCGAAGAATCGAAGAAATTTGGCAGTGGCTCCGTTGTTACGACGAACCGATTTCTTTGTGGAGCAGGTTGCAACACGTATAATTCCCTCGCGTCTATCTCGCCCCGATATCTTACGTAACAATATAAATATAGGAGCGATGCCGGACCGTTCGAAACGCTGCGAGCAGTTAAACGATCAATTTCCTGGCGAACGTGAATGGAATCGAGCAGGCCTCTTCTCGATCGTCTCGACGGAAAAAGTCTTCCCTCCCTCCGTTTCGGTGGAAGGAAACGGCTTGGATCGTTAAACGATCGCCCGATTTCGACCGATATTATCGGCAACTAGAATATGGCCAAAGCAAAAGAGGCGAAGGATTGACCGGTGTCGTGTGACGTTGCACTTGGAATTAATTGTCGAACAGATTGACTGGATCAACAATTTTCATTTGGCTGTAATTCAATGAATATTGGCCGACTAACTTTCCAGTTGCTTCTATTTCATTTCTTACTTTAGACTTTGTTATTTCAATCGATAAAAAAATTGAAATCATCCTCTTCGCGGTAAAAGAGATCTGAACCAACACTCGTGCTCAGTTAGGGGAAAGTAGAGTGAAACCAAATACCTAATGTGATAAAAGATCGGATGGCAAAAAAAAAAAAAAATTCGCACGACGTTCGAAATCTCTTAATTGGACCTCGTACAATGAGAAAATGATCGAAACTTTTTGGGAAAAATTATTTGGTTCGCGGGAAAATAAAATTTTCTGGAGGTATACGAATACTCGGTCTTCTTTCATAGGGATGAGTAAAACCGGGTACCTACGTATAAAATTTTTATTACGGTTAGTTGGCAGAAATAATAGCAGAAATAATTATTTTTAACAATTTTAACAAAAATAAAGTTATTCTATTTCGTATGTTTTATAAAAAGCTATGTTAATTACTAGTTTAGGAACTTTTATCGTATTTATAAAAAGTTTGAATTATTTTAACGTATAAATCTCTGTCTTAATTAATAGAACAAAAATCGCAAATGAAATATTCGTCGCTCCCTTCAACACTTGTACATATCACACGTGCATTGAACCCGGTTCTGCACCATAACCAAACACCGGTTTAGTCCCAAACGCATTCATTTACTAAACATTAAATATTTACACATTATCGAAGATTTTATTTCAGAAAAACGATGATGTCCGGTTTGACACTGCTTCCCTCTGCCGCTCTAAATTCATTTATATCGTAATTTAGACGTTTCGAACGACCCATCTCTCGCAATTAAAAATGCACGAGGCTAAAGCGGTAGCCCCGATGCTCGATTAAGTCCTTCGTTTGATACCTTTTTTTCAATCCATCCATGCAAGGGGTGGCGACCCCGGCGTCGCTAACTCTTACATTTGTCACTTTGTTAATCCCTATTAGATCAGGCCGGATTTGAAACCCAGCCTACCTACTACCCCCCCCCCCGGGCTACGTGCCCTTGCGTGGCGAAGAGTAAGCTCGTTTGAAAAGTGAGCACGCCCCGCGGTGTCGTGTCGAACACTCTCCGGAAGAGAGAAGGAGCGCGCGCGGGACGAGTGAAAGAGAATCGACTCTCGGCTGGCTCTCCGGGCCCCGGTTTGCGTCGAAAAACTACCCGTGGAGATCCATCGAGCTTTCCCGCCACCTCGCCCTGCTTCTGACTGACGTGTGCGACGAGTCGTGTCTGATCGCTTGAAAAAGCTCGTCCAGAGACGACGATCCGGCGGATGCGTGCGAGCGGAGGTTAATCTCATAAACAATCTGCAGTAAAGCGATTATACGAAGAAGAGAGTGGCCATCGGGATCGTTTCATGAAAAGTCTTGGAAATATAGGATTACGATTAAAACCCTTTTTTTTTTTTTTTTTTTAAAAAGAAGGATCGATAATCTCTGCTAGTGTTTTAACGTGGAATATTCTATAGAGTCGAGGTTTAAAAGAAAATTTACGATATTACGATTAGGGATGATGATTTTGACCTTCACGGATATTATCAAGGATACTCTTCCGAGTAACTCCGTCGTTTGTTATTTCTTAAAATGTTATTGAATATTAAAAACAAACCTCGGGAGAAGAATAATTTTTAAAAAATGGAACATCTTTTCGTATTCCATACTCTTAATTCTGAAGTGTTTTGCGATTAAGAAAAACGATATACTTCCATATATGCTTTTCGTAGCTCAAAATAATTGCTGTTTCTCTAGAAATATCTTTTCGACAAAAGACAAACGACGGTTAAAACTTCCTGAAGGTTACTCAGGAAAGTGTCCTTGATAACGTCTGTAAGGATCAAGATCACCAGGTAACGCTGCCTCCTCTGAACGCAAGTTTCACCTCGAAAGAAACTTCTCGTTCTGCAGAGATAGGAAAGAAGAGACAAGTATCTGGGAACGCGATCGCGCATTATCCGATGAAGGCGTGTACATCTTGGAGGAACGGCTCGAAAGAGCAAGGCCGCCGACCTCGAGGATCGAGATCGGGGAACACAGGCATCGAAGATAGCATATCCATCGACGTGGCCGGGATCGTGTCCTTCGGCTTGTCCGTGCGAAACGGACAAGCTGCAGGCGGACCAGCGACACGTCCTAATACCCATCGTGAGTTACTAATCCTTTAAACGGATTACCAATTAAACGTGTCGCCCTGTTTCGTAGGCTGTCGAGCGACGCGCGACAAGGAGGGGGGGGGGGGGCAGAGCGGAGAGAGAGAAATCGGGGGAGGGTGGAGGGATCGAGCTAAGTTTCGCCTTGTCAGGGGGTGATAGTTTTTAGCTGGAGAGAGGAGGGACAAAGTTGTCGGCGCCAGCGCAAAATCTCCCGCGTTCTCCGTGCAACGGGTGTAACGTTTCAAATCTCAACAGAGCTCAACGCGCTTAGACGCGACCGCCCCACGGATTGCACCGTACGTACGTACAAGCGTTCGCCAAGTGGCGCGAAACTCGACACGACGAGGCCTGTCCTCTCTCTTGGACGACGAAACGGCAGTTTCTTGAATGATTTTCCATTATTCGGTAACTCGCGTTCCGCGTTGGCCAGATATTCGTGACGATTCAAGGGGGTGCTGTAAATGGACGCGTCGGTGGATTTCGAGCGACGTCGGTCCATCTGCCGTTACCGCCCTGACCACCATGTGACGCGTACGCAACATGGCACGAACTGCGTCCTCCGCTTTTAGAGGCTGATTGCATTTTGACAAGTCACTTAATTGCAATATTGTGTAATCGACAGCAGGCTCGATGCTCGAAGATAACGCGCGAGGTTGCTCCGTCCTTTTCGATCGTAACGAATGGTCGTTGAAAGTTTGCACGAAGTATCCAAAGAAAATGGATCAAAAGTTTGGAGGAAACTCTACGATTCGCTTCGAGAGCATTCTTCTATTTAAACGTCTGTACATTTACGTGCAAATGCGTAAAGTATTTTTCCACCGACGGTGGTGAATCCTCCGGCAGCGAATCGTGAAATACCGTTACGTAGATCGGATCGATCCCAGCGAGATTACGCGTGGAACGCGAGAGAGGGGGTGGCCTTTGGCAAATTGGCGAAGGACGAAACAGCGTGTCGTTCCTTCCCGAACGAAATGCCACGGAGGAAGAGGAGACAGGCCGATCAACGGTAAGAGCTTTATGCGAATATCGGATCTGGCCAGTCTTTGCGACGCTCCCAAGAGCCGGGATGAATTCACCGCGGAAAATATGTCAATCACTTGGCGCGACCCCTAACGCGTGCACGCTTTGATTGACACGGTTTCGCATCTGTTGCCGAATCTGTATCTGGCCTGGCTTTGTTAACGATACACAGCTCGACGCTTTCTCTCGGTTCCTCTCTCCCTTCTCCTTTCCGCTCTGTCGTTCGTGTTGCGCGTTTCAGCCCGCCTTCGTCGTCCGGTCGTTGTCACGTCGCGTCGCGTCGCGTTGCGTCACGTCGCGTATAATGCCGCACGTTGACACGATTATTCGAGTTGCTACTAGAACCGCAACAGCGCAGTTCAGTTATTGTCGAGCTTGTCTCGTGATGCTGGCCGACTAGACTGGCTACCGAAATGGAGACGAGCGGCTTTCAAAGACGACCACTCGCCCATGCATATAACGCTTATAGTGAATGTAAAGCGATCATAAAAGACACGCGACGCCGCTTGAGAGTTAACTACCTGGAAAAATGTACAGGGTGGAGAAAAATTTTTTTTTTCTTGCATTGTATTCCACTCATCACGATAAAACTTTTTTAAGATACCATAGGTATAGCAATCTGATAATTCTCTTGAAAGATGGCAAAAAAAGTTTCTTAATCGTTTAACACTGCGGACGCATGCGTGCTAACAGCGACTTTATGGTCTCTGGACCATACTCATTTTGACCTTAAAATTCAAAGTCAGGGTCAATTTCGCGACAGGTTCTTTACATGTATTTCCATCAAATCATTCCACCCTATACAATCTCATTTTCGCATGGAAGCATACGAGATGCAAGATTTCCAAAACTTTGATCCAATTGTACAAACCCCCAGCAAAAGTATCTTATCGTTACGGTCGTTATCATTATCGGAACGTTATTCCTTCCGAGAGATGGAAACAGTTGCGCGAGCGTACCCGTGGCTTGTTCGGTCGATGTAGACGTCAAGCGATGGAGGCCGAAGGAGGCAAACGAGAGACGCGTGGACCACGTTGGAAAGTCACGTTGAATGACGAGCATATATCGCTGCTTATCGTCTTGGTACGGGGCTTTTTCTCCGCGAACAATGCGCCGCGGTAATCGCGATGAGTCATTGCGTGTCAGCGATCAATCACCTAACGCCGATCGGCGGCCCTGCGTTCGACGCTACAAAACCGCACACGTGTACGACGTGCGCTGCACCGTGTTTTCTATATCGGCATTTATTCCGCGAATTTATCGCGCCGCTCGTTCGTCCCGAGAACCAACGTGACTCGCAACACACCGAACCTGACCGTCGTACCGGTTCGCTTTGGCCCCTTCTCCACTTTCTTCATCCACTGTAAGCAAAACCCGTCGAATTTTATGGAAAATCCCCTCATTACGCTCGTAACAGAGGCGAGTGGCTCACTTCGATTGGAAGACGAGAAAGTTTGCACTGTGATTTAAGCCTTTAGGTAACTCTTGGACCATACGCTTGAATTTATTCAGTCACATATGCCTTGTGATATATACATTTATACAAATATACAACTGGTTTAATTTTGTTCCTTGAGGTTCCTACGATCTATTTTGTTTCTTGAAAGTCATTTTTATTAAAACGATTTTGAAATATTAAATTTTATCAAGGAGACCCAAATAGTTTATTTTAAAAGGTACGTATCATTTGAGATCAATATTTCAAATTAAGTATAAACATACCAAAATAAAATGGCTTGGGCGTCAGAGTCTTTCATAAAAGATATCGGGAAAGAGTTATCAACGATTCATCAGTGAATAAAAATGATTTATGATCTGGAAGTAAATAATGTTATCAGTAATATATTTATTTCAATTTGTGAATAAATGTTCTTTTTGAAAAACTGGCGGAAATTAATACTTTGAGACAATATATTTGCACGTCCCAATGCGGCCATGATTAACGCAGTAACGAATCTGCATTATGAATCACAAGCCTGACCATTCGTGCTTGTTACGTTTGGACAAATAAACTTACCACGAACGTCGCTCGATATTATAAATGAAAGTGCCAGCGAAAACGAAGTTTACAATTGGTCTCTAGCTTCCTACAATTTTCAGATCTGTCACTTTGAATTTCAGATTCGTCACGGTGCATTCAGAGAATCAAATCGCGCGAATATTCGTACATTCGGATCAGCCTGACCTTTCTAACATAAAAAATAAATCAAGCAAGCTTCGCCGAGAATCGATAATCCGAGGATCTCAAGTCCTCGAGGAGAAGAAACCTCGCTCACAACGCGGTTCGACAGTGTCGAAATTTCCTCTCTTCGCTTAGCGTCTCGACAATGAGAGACTCATCGCCGTGATGAAAACAGTAGCTTCGTCACGGTGCATTCTCGCGCTTCGCTTCGAATAGAAGAAGGCGTGTGTACATGTATCTGCTCCGAACTGTGGCAGATACATTCGTGCCACGTTGACGTCCACGGGGAATCACGGGATGATAGATGGTCGTCGGTTCACCGATATTATCTCAGGTGACGAAGTCACGCATGCACGGGCTCACGCAGTCACGCGTGCCGATGTCGTAACGAGGTGGACGACTCTCGGGATACAGAGAGAGAGAGAGAAAGAGAGAGGGAGGGAGAGAGAGAGGGAGCGTAGGTGGGTCGTACAACGAGGAGGTTAGTTATCTCTCCGAGTCTGGCACCTCACTGCCGGTCGTCGCGTCGCGTCGGATCGGTCAGAGGTGAGACGAAGCACGCGCGCGAAAGAGAGAGAGAGAGAGAGAGAGAGAGAGAGAGAGAGAGAGAAGTAGCCCTGAAAGAAGCGCTTAACGAACTGACGACGACATTATTGTTGTTGTTGCTCGATCCCGGACGCATTCGGCCGACTACCCGTTCCTTTTATCGGATGAGGCCAGGAGGCAGCCAGACCCTGTCCGATGTCCCGGCGATTTTCTCTCTGTCCCTTCGTTCGCCTGGACGAAAGGGGAAGAAAGGGTGTGCAGGAGGAGCGAACGGGCCAAAGAATACCAGAGGGCCAGAGAACCGGGGGGCGGGGGGAAGGGGTCAGAGCGCCACGATTTCGCTCTAATGCCGACGAGAGGGTTTTAATTAACTCGCGCTCCTATCTACCCCCTGCTTTCATCCTGGTATTTACGTGTGTCAGCGGCTTTCGCTCTCGCCACCTTGCCTGGCTCTCGCGGAGACCAGGGAAAAAAGTCAAACTTCCTGAGGGATCCGGCCGGGCGACGACACTGTCGCCCGTTCTGCCGACGAATCGCGTCATTTCGTTCGACGTCTGGACTTTCGCCGCGGATCGCGATCCCGAAAATTCTACCGAGGATGATAATCAACGTTCCCTCGATCTTGGAATTCGCAGGAACTGAGAATCGACAGCAGGAATTCGACGGTTTGCGCACCTTGTGAATTTTTATCGCGTATCTGACAGGGATCTGGAGAAAATCGGAAATCTTCTGTCCGTGGCGAGCGTTGCGCAAGCTTGCTCCTCGTTTCCAACTGTTTACGTAGTTATTCTCTTGAAAATCGAGGATATCCATCGAGTTATCAACAGTTTCCAGCCAAGCATCGAACGTCCTCGTACGAACGCGAGCAAATTTTAACGGGCCAAGCAGCGAAGTTGATATCGAATGGCGACACGGAGGACGCAGGAGCGTGAAATCGTTTATTAAACCGTTCCGTTGCAACAAGATTGTCCCGAGGCTCGTGCATATCGATAAGTTGTATCGGGTATAAGCGGATATAGAGGGGTACGTATCGGCGTCGGGGCATGCAGAAGGAAGCGCTATCGCGGTCGTGCCGGGGCCATCTTCCTCCCGGATTCATTAAAGACTTTTATCGGGAGAACACAGCGCCGCCTATGTACCAATTCACTTAACCTGACCCAATCTAAAAATGCTCATCAGCAATTTAAAGCGTCGAGGGCTTCTCGAAGGACGGCCGCAAGCCGTGGTGGGAGGCTGGGGAGGGGGTCTCACTCCCTCGAGTTGAAACGACGAACCGAGCGGCTTCTTCCAACATGGAGGGAAACAGACAACGACAGAAGGATCGACTGACTGAGAGGTTGGCAAAAAGATACGACACGGTGTGGCGCGAGGAGGCCAAGAGGAAGGAACGCCGAGGAGGAAGCAAGACATACGAATGGAAAGAGAAGCGATAAGAATGCAGAGGAGAGAGTATAGGAGAAAAGGAAGAGACACATCGGTGGTGAATAATCGGCGCTTCCATCGCGACGTGGATGGAAAAAGGAGGAGCAAAGAAAAAAAAAGCGCGAGACAAGATAGAGCGAGAAAGAGAGAGAGAGAGAGAGAGAGAGAGAGAGCGGAAGAAAGAAAGTGGAAAGCTCGAACGAGGGGGAAAAAAGAGAGATCCATTTGCGAAATGCTCATCGACCGTCTTTGGCCCTTTTCTCGGTGCTATAACCTTCCCTTCGCCCTTCTTCGCGACTCGAGCGCGAGAGGGGGTTTTTTGAGAACACAACGAGGAGGATTACTCTGATTCGTTTTGGCTTGCAGATTTTCCCTTCCACGTCGCTCGTCGAGCGACATCCTCGCTCTTCCGATACGCGCACGTGGAAAACGAAGGAAATGGAAACAATATGGCCGATTGAAATTACACGGATGATCATTTTTGTCGCTTGACATGCGTTCGTCGTAAATTTCCAGTGAACCACCTCCCCCTCCCCCCCGAAAATCTCGGTACAAACAACGTTCGACGAACTAGTCTAAATGAAATTACCCTCCACCCGGTCGGTTCGATCGGCGATGATATCGCGCGATACGACTTTATCCGACGATCGCCAGGGGATGAAGAGCCGTAAAGAGGATATCTCTCTCTCTCTCTCTGTCTCCGTTTCCCGGAGCTGCTAGCCGAATCAAGACGTAATGCGATTCGTCACGATGAAGCCGAGAGATAAAACCGTTGTCGCGGCTACGGTTATCGGGTGCTCGCCAAGCAAAGGCTTGGCCGGTAATGCCGTCCGCGTGGCCGTAAATCATGGTGTTTGCATAAAATATTAATAAGTGACACGAGTCAATCCGGGATTAAGGAACCGGGGCCGGCGAGCGCGAGGGCCAAGCGAAAACGCGGTGGCCACCCCTCGAAGCGGACGATCATCCTAGCGCCACTTTATCTATCTCTATTTTATTTTGTTTGTGTTGGCTTTTCCCACGAAGGGTGGCCGCCCCTCCCTTCCCCCTCCGTTGCCCCTTTCTCGATGCGTCGTCGACCGACGCTCTTCGACAAATAGTAATAATGCGAATTGACACGTGACGCCGTTGTCGCAACAACGGCAAACACTCGGACAAGGGGGACAAATGCGCGAGGCGGGGGGAGGGGACAACACACCGCGAGAGAATCTCGTTTACAAACCAAATGCTCCATCGACGACGCGTCACTTCTTCGCCGATTTAGCCGGCTCGTCCCCGCGACTCTCGATAAACAATCGACCAAGTGCTTTGCAATTCTTCCCTCCTATTCGACATGTAATGTACAGGGCGTTTCACCTAACAATACAAGTTCAATACCTCAAGGATCTCTGTTGTTTTTGAAGGCATGAAAAAGTTTCATTAACAGAAGTTATTCAATAGAGAGGAGGAAGCTGTAATGTTGCAGTAATGATTTTTCCATAGAGATTTCAAAGTCATCTCTACTTTTTTGAACAAAGCGATACGTTTTCTCGTCCATGTAAAAAAAAGTTATATATGTTAATAATTAATTTAGGAGATATTTCAATTCTTTAATTCTGTAAAATTTATGGTACAAATGACGTGGAAAGGCGTAGCTTTCACAAACGTAAATCTTACACTAAAATCAAACTAATCATTTTTTCGACACACGTAGGTTAATATTATATTATATAATATAATATTTTTTCCTTTTTACCAAGAATGTCAAGCTGCATCGATCAATGAGTGGAAAAACATCATTCCATTTAAAAAACATGGAGCTGATCTTGAAATCTGAAAAATTTTTCCACTTTGTTGTCAGATGAAATCATTACTATACTGTACTGTACCGAATAATTCTCGTTGTAAACTCGGTAAGTGGTAAACTCGGATGGAATTGAATTCTATATATTCAAAGGCAGCTTCGAGTTAAACAGCTCACTCTTCAGTGTATGAAAAGAATTCTGTTCGAGGAACGATGGCACGCGCGTTTCTCGCCCATCGTTCGACGAAACGATACGACGTGTAAGTGTCTGACGCACAACGTGTACAACCTTGGTAATTAAGGAGCCACCAAATTCTGGCCGTGGCAGAACCGGCGGAAGATTATCGTGGCGATTGGCTCGATTTCGCAGCGACGTGTGTAGGATAATTGCGAACGGCTGTATCAGTGACCCGCAGCTCGTTCGACACGTGTCGATCCGTGCACGCGCGCGTTCCTCTTATCGCTTACGTCGAACTCCGTTGTTTCCATTATCCGTAATAATATATTCTTCTTAAAAGTTGAGCCAGCCCCGGGTCGGCTGCTTGCTCGGCTGCACGCTGAAGGAAAGGAGAAGGGAAGCGAAACGGTGGAGGGAAGAGAAGTCCGGGGGTAAAGGAAAAGAGAGAGAGAGAGGGGTCGAGTGGTGGCCAGGCAAGAGGGGAGACAAAGTGGCTGCTGCACACGCGTTTGTCAATGTTTGCCGGTGTCGACACCCACCTACTTATGCAAATCATTTAATTTAACCCCTCCATACCGTTGATCCCGAGAGAGATCGTATCTCGAAACCTATTCGTATTCATTGCCCGAGCGATGGGGAGAGCAGCGAGCTGCGCCGCCCGATCCGCAGAGCAGCTATACGATTGCGTTTCCCTTGTCCCGATGCTACACACTCGCCAGCCACCTCGTTTACTAGCGTAACTACCTCGCCTCTACTCTACCAGCCTCGCTCGGCTCTTTCATTTTTCCCTGCCGGCTAACCGTTAACCTTGTTGTTCCTCCGTAAGAGGATTCCTCTATCCACCGTCTGATGACGTATACATGTCTCGCGCTGCGAGAACAAGCTGCAACTCCTCGCCAACACCGCCAAACACCGGGAAACGAGTCTGGGAAACGATCTATCGCGGCAATCTCGTATCTTACGAACGCCGAAGGCCTGGATTCTTTTTCTCGTCGTGTTCTAACTTGGAGAAGATCCTCGGCGGGATTTCATCAACGTCGGCGGTTATATTTAGAATATAACGATAATAATAACGCTGGTTCGCGCATCGTCGAGGCGATGATACGCGAGATATCGAGAGAATTGTGTATATTTTCACGGCGTACGATTCGAAAACAATCTTTGGAATATCTAATGTAATTTTCCCCGTTCCCTGGCCTAGACCGAGTGGAAAATATTAGCCTTGCGGGAACGGGGAACGCGCGAGGCGCGAAACTTAATTGAAAAGTGAACACGCTGAAATGTTTATTTCATCGAGCGGTGCGCGCCGGACATAATAAACGTTTCGCTCCGGGTGTTTTTTGCATAAACGGCCGATCGAAACGTACGGGACGACGGACGACGAAAAACTGTACGAGATCCGCTAATGGAATTTATTACGCGCGTCAGCGCCGCGTTAATGCATAGCCGCGCGGACACAATGATCGCGCCCCGGCGTGGGACAATGCGATTTCCAGCCTCTGGACCCAGGGGGACGCGGGATCGGGCGTTTTAGGTTTTGACGCTCGATGTCGACACCCACTGACGGTCAACGAAACGACGCGTTTCAACGGTTTTCCACGGAGCAAGTGGCCGGCCAACCGGTGTTCGAAACCGATTTCGATGATCGATCAAGATTGATGTACCGCGCGATACACGCGGAATTGATACAAAAGCCGGAAGCTTATATTTCGCGATCAGACTCGATGATTCGCGGTTCAAATGAAAAATCACTTTAAGCGACACGCGAATGAACGAAACCCCAGTCCCGTTGCTGCGAGCGAACCGACGTACATCGCTGAACATCGAACCGGTCGATTAATTTTCGATCGAAAATTTTATTTCGGTGATTAAAGTCGTCATTAAGTGACTATAGTATCCAGCAAGACGTCAGACGACGAGTGACTATAGTTACCGATACTTTTAACTGACATTTACCGCACATTTCAAAATTTCGATTCATTCGAAAACGATCGAGACGGACCTTGTCGATTTAACACTAACCATACCGCCATTTTACAATACTTGTCACCATAACCGGTCAAATAAACGTTTTTCTTTCGAAAGAAATACAAATTTTCAATTTATTGTAAGAAAGTAATGCAGAATACAACTTTTAAATAACAACAAAATATCATATATTTTTATTTTTATACTTAACGTAAACAGAAAATGGTAGGAGGATAGTTTATTTCATTTAAAGATGAATGAGAAGGTTTCTTCTTCGTACACTTTCCGCAGACATATTTCTCACAAATCGTATAAGACTTAGTTGTTTTAGTACCTTTGTAAAATCTTGTTTGGCATGTTTTTAACGTCTTGTTTGCTTTTTGGAATTTGATTTTTTCTTTTTTTCTTGGAACGCAGTTTTTCGTTCAGACCTACACTTCTACAGTGACGGGATTATGGTTTTACCTCAAAAATGGTAAAAGGTGGCCAAATAAAACGGCAAAACATTCATTTAAAGTATTAAAAAAAACTTATTTCACTAAATTACGCTAAAATACGAAATTATTTTTTTGCTCAGCCCATACTTTGATGATCACTCGATGAAAACCGAGATTCTACCTCGATTAGATTAATTACGAACTGAGATTCTAACGCTTGGCCGCCCGCGAAAAAACGCTATCCTGTATGAACTGTTTAATTCATTTGCCTAGCTATTCTCGGTAATATCGAGAAATAGGCTTCAGAGTCTTTGATCTAGTAAAATATATTTTCGAAAATTGTCAAAATAATGCGAATAGAAATACGGACTGGGCCAGGTGATCTTTTTGCCAGTGGCGAGCTAACTATTCAACTTTGATCTAGTAAACGCAGATAAAGAAAACTGCACGACTTGTACAAAACAAATTACAGGCGCGATCGCTCAGTACCAGACAACGCCACTCCTACTCGAGGTCTAGCCCACGCCCCCTAACGAATCACGTGACCCAAATCAACCAATCTCTAATTTTCGTTGCATCAACGTTGCACCTGAAGCTGCCTGATTTTCTGGGTTACCCCCGCTAAAATCACTTTCAGTGATAAAATTGTCAAGAAAGAACGTAAACTAAAAGAAAGTACACTAAACTATTAGATGATGTGATTCAGCTCGGCTTCAGTTACACGTTCTTGCGCCAGCAGAAACTATAAAACACACCGATGGAATATGGAGGCAACGGATCCAAGCGGAAACACAAGGGCGGGAGGGGGCATATGAAATGGACGCGTTGATCGGATGAACAAGGCCGATCGGACGAAGCGGGGCTTGCAATTTCATTACGGCGTGGAAATCGGGAGTCAGCGATTACGATTTAGCCGGTGGTGATCGTGTCGGCAGCCCGTTTTCGGTGCACGGCGGTCGTGAACATCGGCGGAATGACGTATCGGTCGTGTGGTCGTTTTAACCGTTTTAACGGCCAGCGGAAAACGAGTGTCGGCAGCCACGCCGAAAGCCGTGTACACACAGGAAGAGCCGCGCGACTGCCGGAGAGAGAGCTCGCGAGAGATCGCTGCTCTCTCGTCGCTGCAGCGTTACGATATCGATTCCAATTCACGCCCTGCGAATCGTCCAGGGAGCGCACAATGAAACAGACGGAGAGAGACAGAGAGAGAGAGAGAGGAGCAGGGACACGGTGGTGCTGAATTAGTAGCATTGTTAATGTAGTAATCGAGTGTTTCATCGTTCGATGATTCGCGCGGGTTTGGGTGGCAGAGTTCGATGGTGAGAGAGCAACAACGAGAGAGAGAGAGAGAGAGAGAGAGAGAGAGGAGCAGAGTGGAGAGGAACGAAGCTGGTAAAATCCACGGGGCGACGAGAGGGCGCAGGTGTGTGTATTCAGCATGTGATACAACGTGTTGTCATTCGGCCAAACGTGTATATCGATGCCGCGCGGGGCGAAATTTTTGTCGTCGCTCCTCGAGTGTAATTGGCCCGCCGATGGAAATTTCGCGCGCGCGTTCATTGCGCGAGAAACACACGCGTACAGTCGCGATGGGCGAGCGAGCGAGCGAGCGAGCGGCGCGCGAAACAACGATGTAAAATGTTAATGTCCCGGTGTTATTATTTAGCCGTGCCTCCGGCGAGGCGGAATTTCGCGGACGGTAATCGTAATATAAATCCAACTCGCGGAAGGCGAGTGCAACGCGGATATTAAAATTTCATAGCGCGCCGCTTTAAAGCCAGTAAAAAATGAACGTAGCTCCGTAGCAGCTTGCAGCTGGAGAGGATCCACCGCGCGGCCTTCACTGAAATTATATCGTCGCGGAACGATGATTTGTTTGAGCGCTCGCGCGCGGACCACTTTGCCTGCGAGAAACGGGAACAAGCTGGTTAAACGTTCAACAATGCTCGCGTAGTCGTTCGTCGTCGCGAATGCGTCGTGGCCTCACTTGCGCTTATCCTAGCGCTTTTATCCCAAACGCTATTATCAACGTACAACGAGCTGACCGATGTCGGGAGACGACATGATTTGTACGAAAAATATTCGATTCAAAGGAGAGAGGAATATGGCCATATGGTGGGAACGACTGATACTTGGCGAGAATGCTGTTAGGGTGATGTCAAAAAAAGTCTCCAAGTGATCGAATAGGAAAATCTTAGATTAAATCTATGGTTAGGCTGACGATCTCTTGGAAATCGTTGGGGGAGAGATAGATTCCGTGAAACTCGCGATTCCTGTGGCCAGATCATAAACCATGAAAAACTAAATAACGATCGGCCATCTGCCTTCGAACAATCTCGGAATGGTCTCGTTGCTAAGCTGAGCGATCCTTTTGATCGTACGATATATCCCCACGATAGTTATTCATGTACGAATCGGTAAAAGTCCGGGCAGATCCGTCGATTGGCCGGCGTTTCGACTAGGGCCAACGGCACCGACGGGCCAGCGTCTCCTCCGAGCCATGAATTATTTTGGTCATTCGGCGCGAATAATAAAACGCACAAACGGCTGGCCTCGCGTATTCGTGTAGCCGACGTGTACTCGCCGTTTGTCGACGGGAGCGACGTTCATTCGTTTTTCCGAGGCAAATGAAAAAGCCCGGCGATGCATGGCGGTGTGCGCGGCGCGCGGCCTGCACGGCCTGCACGGCCGCGCCACCCCCCCGCCTCCGTTTGTCAAAACTCTTTATTGCCGTTCCACGGACGCTGTATTCAAAGCGAGGACTCGAATATACACCGCGGCCGGAAAAGTGCGCCGCTTCAGTTTTATATATAACGCGGCTGGTTTCGGTTTTATTATTACCCCGTTCCGCTCCCGCGTCCCCGCTCGCGAGCCACCGCTGGAAAAATATGCGACGATGCCAGCACACCGCCGCGCGGATGCCTCCACCCTCTCCTCGAACCGGCCCCCAGCCCCTCTTCCTCCTCCTCCTCCTCCTCCTCCTCCTCCCCCCGGGGGAGCTTGTTCCTTTCTGATAAAGCCCGATGAAAGCCGACGCGAACGCCATCCGATGCCGTGCAGCGAGCAACGCCGCGCTATGCATAGTTCCCGAGTGACAAAGGCAATTTTTACCACCTTTCATCGCGTAATAAACGAGGCTGATTTTAATTAATGCCCGTGTTCTTCCTCCCTTTCACGCGACGCGACTCGCGATTTTCTGCGCGCGGAATCTTCTCTCGATTTTCGACGATTCGAGAGAAGAACGGTTTCTTCGTTTCTTTCTCTTTCTTTCCTTGCTTCAGTAACGAAAGAGATTGAAACTCTCGCGAATCGTGTGTATAAAAACAAAACGGAACGGAATGGAACGAGAACGAAGAGCATAATTCCGAGCACATAAATCTCGTGGATGCACAATGCAACGTGAATTGTTGGTCGACGTGTATCGAGGCAGATTCAGTCAGGATACAGCTGAATCATCGAATCATGATAATCGGACAACATTCGAGTTCTTATCCCCGTTATTCATTAACGCCGATGGTGTTCTATATAGCTGGTACGCAGTCGGCGTGTATACGTTGGTAGCGGCAGCGCCTCGGGTGCTCATGAATAAAAGCGCGAGTAGACGGACAGAGCACGAGGCATTAGCGGAATAAAACGGCCGTAATACCGACTATGTTGAACACGCTCGCCGGTTGTGCGGAATTTCGTTTCTACAGCGGTCAGTTAGGGGCCGTGGTAAATTTTCATTTTTTTTTTCTTCCTTTTTTTTTTCTTTATCTGCCTCTCTTCGTTCTTCGCCGTCCTTTTCGCAGCAAATAACGCGCGCTCGTAACCCCGTGACAGTCGAGTGCTTTACATAACTCGCGATATCCGTCGAAGAATAGCCGCCGACTACGGGTAAGGACCGATTAGAGGATTCTTTCCCTTTCGCGTAGTAATTCCATTGTTCGGCGAGGTACAACTTCGTAAAATTCCACGCTCTCTGGAGTTGACGATACGAAATCATAACTAGGCGAACTCGACTACTTTTACGAATTTATCGATAAAAGTAACTGCAAACGAGAGGCGAATTTTTCACGAGAGACAGAAGCATTTCTGTTTGATCACCTTGTGCAAATTCGAACAAAAGGTTGTTCGATCTTTTCGACGAGAAACAGTTCCAGAAATTGGAATTTTCGTCGAATAATTTTTCACGAAGCTGCCTTTCCTTTTCGATTTTCTATTTTCAAATCGAACAATCGTTAACGAGATCGTGCACTTTCTTTTTCCCTGAACAATCAGCTGCACGATGAATTTGCGGTTTAAAATGAAATTAGTCACATGTACGTCTATTAGAAAAAAAAAAAAAAACGAATCCAATAATAATCGCAACGATTTGCACGTTTCAAAATTTCCCAAAATTGCGCAAACATCCACAGTTCAGTCGTAATCAAGATAGAGATCTGCTTTTGGTGGCTCGATCGTCAGTCCAATCAACACGGAAGCTCCAGAGACAAACGTCATAGAGGCTGAAACCGCAGTGTTTCCGCTGACGCGCGTTTCCGCGGGCGGGGGGCTGACAGTCAAGGCACAGAGGAGGGACCGTTAAGTGCAGCACGACATAAATTAGCGGGCCGATAGTACGGTCAAGACACGAGAAAATATTATTGCAGCGCGCGTCAACCGAGGAGTCTGGCGCAAACTCGAACCGGGGATAGTGGCACTCGATAATAAAATGGTCCCTTTGTCCTCGCCACTCGGACGGTCGTATAACTCGTGTGACGGACCGCTCCTCTCCAGCCCTCTCATTTTTCATCCCCCGAATCTGACCTTTTCCTTTTGCGCCAGTTACTGTGTGCGTACTACGCGTGTCGTACGTATTGAAAGGATTCCTCGACGAAGAAGGAAGAGAGAAAGAGAGGAGTGTAGAACTCCAGCCGCGTGTCGTGCCGTCGGATACGGATGTGCGTCGCGTTCGCGAAAATTTCGGCTCGAGTGTCAATATCGCTCGATCCGTATCGCTCAATATTCCTCGAGAAACGACCCTTTCGCTGGAAAGGAAAAAAAATGACAGAGAAATCGCTGCTCCCCATTTTGGAGACGTTTCTCCAAGAGTATGAATTTATTTGACCGATCGCATCCCGTTGAAATATCGAGGGACGAATCTCCGAGAATTTCTGTTGGAGTTTCAATAAGAAGACCGTGGAACTTTAGAAATGGCTGAAGAAAGTACCATTCGAAAAATGGAGTCCAAATTTTCTCCAGTGTATTCTAACTTTCCAGTCCGACGCTAATCATCTCTGTTAATCTTCGTCTCGATGATTGCGTCGCATCAGGTTATCTCGTGCCGGTGGCACGATAAAGTCGATGAAGAAATTAACCGATGCAACGAACGAGCGATACGACTGGCCAAACGGTAGCAGGGAAAGTGATATAAAGCGACGAGGCAGCGCGGCGTAACGTGGCTGGAAGTGCAGAGAGCCCAGGCAGAAACTGCGCCTGGCCGATCCTCCTGGCATTGGGGTCGGTGCACACAATGGGCATGAAATCCGAAAAAGGGGGAGACTGCAGATAATTGGCCGGTGCGTTTGCACAGCGTCAAATCGCGAGGTCAATCCGCTCGCACGGCAATCTCACCCTGCTGCTTGCCGTCCGCGTCGTTTCCCTCCTGCTCCCTGCTCGAATTCACGGGGATGAAAATCGAGGTCGAACGCCATCGGGAATATGGACGACTCCGGCTCCAGTTTCGCGCCGGCCAGTAGGTAGTTTCTCTTCGTTCCTCTGCGCCAACGTACACGTGCTTTTGTGCGTGGCCAGATCGGCGAAAAATCATTTTTCTTTTTTTCCTCTTTTTCTTTTTTCTTCCTTCTTTTTTTTTTTAATTCCCTCTCTTTCCCTTCCTTGTAAAAAGAGACGAGGCTCGGACGGCATTGTCGGCTTTTATCGAAAATCGCACTGGAATTTTCTTTTGTTCGAAGCTCGGTATATTTGAAATTCGCCCTTGTTTCTCCTCGCGTTAGTACCTACGTCCTTTCCTTTTATTAACTCTTTGCCAACATCTTTTTTTTTTCTTTTTTTTGCGTCATCTATCAGCAATTTATATTTACGCGAAATAGCGAGTGATGTGTCACTTTATAAATAAAATGACATAGCGTTGGATCATCCTGTTCAAATGGTATTTAGCGTGAAATTTTCGTTGTTTCGAGCAATCATCAAGCATAGTATACAAAAGTTAATAATTTCAATTTTCTGAAAAATTTTCTTCAAAAAACAACAAGAAGTTTAGTTTACATGAATTATCCCGAATTACTCGAATAATTACTTGAAATTTTATTATTTCTCTAGTACGTCGTTATATCATAAATAACACCGTATCTACGTTCATTATAGTTATCAGCAATTATAAAATATTTTATAATTTTAGCTGTGTCTCACAGGCGACAGTCGAGGTTAATATTTCGACGACAAAATTGTCGATCAGAAAGGAATTTGAAAAACTGACGGCGCGTTGTATTTTCAACCGTTTACGAGCGTTTAACTCGTAACTGCTGGAGATACAATTTTCGAATTTTCCCGTCGACGCGGCGAACAAAGCAGGCGAACGAATGTCTGGTTTTCATAGGCGACGAGGACGGATTGCACGTAGTCCACGCATTATTTATGAGATTAGCGGAGATTATGGGAAACGTGATTCTGATGCCGAGTGGCTCGCTCCCAAGAGCGATTACTATGCCACACATAATAATGCACGCGCGTACACGCCGTATTAATGGTCGAACGTTGTTACGTTCGACTTTGTAGAGTGAAAATCAAATCAAATCGAGTCTTCTGAATAACATTACCCCCGCGTGTGTCGCGAGACTCTGTTTATTAATTATTCAACGGACAGATGTGTACGTAACCTTTCAATTCCACGTCGAAAACCACCTTCTTTGAAATTGCATAAAATTGTGAATTCTTTCTGTTCCTTTTTTATTACGACTTGCGACTGCGTAACCGTGGCTTAACAAAAAACTAACGATCTATAACATCGCGAAAAATTCACTTCCCTTTGCCAAACTATTTTTGTCATTCACGAATAAAACGAACGAATAAACGTCGCGGAAAAATTCATTTCCCTTCGCCACGGGAACGTGGTGAAACAATACTGGCTAACCGTATATACCAACAACCGAAAGTATACGTGTCGAGCTTGTACAAGCAAATATTAACAGAAACGTACCCCACGATGCGACGCGTCGGATGCGTGGTCGCACATTCGTCACCTCTCTTCGGCATTATAGCGAGAGATCGGGCCGGCAGCCAATTCTCCGCTACGTGACACGCGCGGAGTCGTTCTCTCGTCTATCACGCGTGTCTATTATGCGTCCATAGAGCCGCGAGAAAGATACACACAGGGGCTCGGCTAATCTGGCATGCTCTTAGGGTGGATTCGTCGTGGTATTGCCACTTCGATAAATAAATCAACTCGTAAGCAGCCACCATTAGGGTCCTGCGGTGTGTACGCAACTCACGCCCCACGCACTTCTTTCTCCGTTCCCTTCTCTTTCTCTTTCTCCTTCTCCTCCCTTTTCTTCGCTCTCGCTTCTCTTTCGATCCGCGCCAGCCTCGTCTCTTTCTCGAGGTTTAACGACGCGTCGGTTTATGCACGCGTAAAAAAAAGAAAAAAAAAAGTCACCGGAAGGACGGGGAGAACGTATGCGCGCCTTTACTTGCTACCGCCGCCGCCCGATGCGTTTACCGGGCGTAGCAGTGGCGTGTGCTCGTCGAGGAACCGACCGACGGTGGCGTGTCGAGAGTGGAAGCTATAAGTGGCGCTAACGAGTGGCGCGACGAGTACGCGCGTTTACGGCGACGGTCGAGCAAACGCCTTTCGAGGAAAATGTCTAAATATAAAGTATAAAATTCCTGGAGCTAATTGCGAAGCTCGTCATTGGCGAGAGCCACCCGAGACAATTCTCGGAATGGCGAAATGACAGTAAAAGTCATGCAGTGTGAAACCTTGTTCGATGAACGTGGGGGGGGGGGGGGGGGGGGGGGGGGGGGGGAGAGCGAGCAAGAGAGTCGTAAGCAGAAGATTTGTCGCAAGGAGGAAAAGGATGATTCCAAGACGGTTCAAGCAGAATAATCCCCGTCACCCTTCCCTCTCTCCTTCTTCCCGTCTAGCATCGTCGACAAGGGTGGAAAAAGTGGATAACCCTGCCGGGAAGCTGCTCGGCTAAGATGATGAATCTAGCGCGGAAGCACTTATGACGTACGACTCGGAAAAGCTTGGTAGGGTGACTCGTCGCACCCCGCGGCTTTGTTTTCCGCATCAGTGGCGCCGCCCCTGGCCGGGATTACTCGGGGTGATCAGCTATGAAATTAACTCGCTCGCCGTTTCTCCCCCTCTATCTTGATTCAATCCCCCCTCATACCTCCCTCTCTCCCTCCCCCTTCCCGTTCCGTTATCTCCCGCCGGAGAATTTTACATTCTCCGGCCTCGGATTAATCGGATCGGCCTGCTCGCGAATTAAGATCGCCCGAGATCGTCGTCTGAACCATTGAATCGATCCTCGATATCTGGAGAATTTTTAAAGTTCAGAAAAAACAGAAAAAGAAAAAGAAAAGAAAAAGGAAAAGAATAAAAGGAGAAGAAGACACTTGGAACTGTGGAGAACCGTGGGAATCGAAGATTAGGCAGAGCAGATAGATTCGAACGACGAATTTTTCGTTAGAAGAAATTCTAGTCGAGCGATTGCTATCGAGGAGGACGAAGCGAGGAGGATTCGCAAAGAAAGGCGCAACAATGTCGGTTGGACGGTACCCGAACGGATTCCGCGCTGCATTATCCAGCGTCGTGTAGCAATCGCGTCCGTCAAGACTCTTCGTCGAGCGGGGCACCTCGTTACGTTCGCGTTCGATCGATTCATTCGACGCGTAGCGGCGGGGCGTATTGTGCGCGTTTAAGCAAACAAGCCAGGAAACATTCTCCGCGTCGAATTCCGTTGAATGGCCGCTTAATTCATCGACCAGCACGTTCACGAGGCAAGAAAGAGAAAAAGAGAGAGGGAGAGAGAGAGGGAGAGAGACGACAGACACGTCGAGGAACGAAGTAACGTGGTTAGAACGAAAGGAAACGAAAATGAAATAGAAAGGGAGAAGAACGAGCGAGAAGAAGGCACATATCTGGGCGAGATCCTTCGGGGATAGAAAAAGGTCCCGTCATCCTCGAGAAGAGGCCCTCTCCTCGATCATCTCGTACGTCGGCTGTATAAATATCTCTTTCCTGCCTATAAAAGATACCCGTAATTACGGCGCCTTCGGGCAGAAACACGTCCGACACTTCTGCCGAGTCGATACGTCCCGCTGGACGTCGGACCGTTGCCCACACACACTAACCGAGCGTCGGGAGGGGTGTGCGCTGCGTCCTTCGACCGGCAATACCAGGGGGATGTTTCACTGGCAATCCCGAGCGTTTGGAACGTTCGGTGAACTGCTGCTGCTGCTGCTGCTGCTGCTGTGGTTGCGTCACCGCGGTAAGATCCGCAGATCAGAGTCTGTGGCACGTTCGCCGCGCGTGAAAACCCACCAGGAAACGACCGAATAATGATCCATCGACGGACCGTTTGAAAAGGAGCGTGACGTGGTCGGAGGCGAGGCGAGGCAAGGCCTCTCCCATTCGCTTCGAGAAGAGATTCGTTGTCAACTTGGCACGGTGGGATTAACAATGCGGCGTGACGATGCTCGTCGCGAGAGTCGCGGATTCCCTATTTACGGCCACCGTTTCTGGCAAATGACCTGGCATTATCGGCCAGGAGGAGGAGAACTACCGCGCGGGGGTAGTCGCTTAACCGAAATCGCTCTCGGCTCTATAAATATTGATCTCGCTATAAACCGTTGCGGCCGGGAGCTGTGGTGCTCGCGGAAAGCTGTAACACTTTGAGAGCTGTTTAAACGCTGTTTAGTTGCTGTTGAATTTAGTTTACTTTTGTTTAGTTTTCTTTTTTTTCTGATTTTTCCGTGTCGTTTCTCGTGCCCGAGAAGAAACACATCTCACCGACCCTCGACCGTCAACAGCTTGTTGTCCGGAATCTATACTTTTCAGCTTAAAACAGAGAATCAAAGGGAACTGGAACGATAAATGGAAATTCTTTGTGTAAAATTTTTTTAAAACGACAATTGTGCTCGTTCTCTACCAAAACAAAAATACAAAACTTACCCACCAGTGTCTCCTCAAATTGAAAAAAAATCCCCCAATTTGCGATTTACGCAAAGTTCAATTGACGTATTATTGTCCAGTGCAGAAAATACACGAATAGACATTAACTGAACATGAGTCCGTCTTTAAATGACAACCTAAAGGATAAAGAATCGGTCCTAAAACTAATACACTTTCTAAGACAGTCTAACCTTTGTAATAAATTGTAAGATTCAGTTCCAAGTCGCTATATGATATAACGATGAAAATAAAAAAGCAAAGAAAAAAGGAACACGAAATTGTCAAATAGTCGAAGAAACTCAACGTACGTCCTCTTAAAATATTTGTATCGCCAAAAGCGTCACAGTATCGCGGCCGTGGGCCTAATTGAGCGGCAAAACGGCACAATGGGCGGTGGTTTGTGTCCCGTCACGTGTGAAAGGCGGCAGAACCTGTGTTTATTCAGATCGTTTCGCAAAATCGGTAGATCCACGCAGCTGGCCGACCCCGTCGCGTATTATATACGAACGCCATCTGCATCTTTTTCGTGCACCGGGAATGCATGAATGCGGGATTGAGGTGGTAGCTACCTACGCGACACCGGTATCAAAAAGTTTGTCACGATGGCATCTCAGGTGCGGAACACGCGAAGAGAGTGTCGTTTCCCTCGTGATGGTCGCGCAATTTGGGGAGAACTTCTTTAAAATCCCTTCTTCGCCCTCGCCTCGAGTGGCAATCGAGCCAACTTTCAAGCTGGATCCCTCGGAAAGCCAATTTTGCGGTCCCGCCGACCTGAGAAACTTTCCGATCTGCCATTTTTTGGAGGATTCTCGCTGGATCTCGGAAACTGATCCGCGCTGATCCAAGAAGTAACAAAGGAGAGACGATGGCCCCCCTCCTCGACAAACTCCAAAATATACTTTCAGCTCCCGCTGGATTTCGACAATTGATCGCTCACTGTAAAACATCGTATGTTTTACGTTGAAGAAAAAAACCACTCGAAATGGCAGATTTGAATACCAAGGAGGCATTGATGCTATCACTAATTAATAAACGAGTCACAGACCCCTGTCTACAAAGAACTTACATACTACGTAAAAACGAACGTTAGGAATGAATGGAACCAACAAACTATGGACAACATCAAATCAAACGAAGATCCACAATTTTTTTCCCTAGACATGGGGAATATTCCTTTTAGCGGATTGACCAAAAAAGAAACAATTATACTGGCTTGATTAAGGAGGTTGATCTTCCTTCTGCGATAGATCTGTCACAGATTCTGTACGAATGCAGAAAGATTCTGTTTGAATGATTGCAACAGAGAATCGGAGACTTGCTGAGACTTCAATGGACACAAATCTATACTATAAGATATGAGTAGCGTACAAGTACCTAGTCGCTAATGACCTCGACGTCGATGCGATTTTGAACCTGCACAGAAAAAAAAGAAAAAATGGGGTGTAACGCGTCAGTTGTGGGTTAAAGTTGAGTCGACCAGATATCTGCGATAGACGCGTGAGCAAACTTTTTGCACTTCCTCGGCACTCGCGAGTCTCTACGACTGGCCGTTAAATCGGGAGGGAGGTTACTTACGACGCAGGTAAGTAGCGATGTAAGTGGTTGTAGACAACCGGGAGCCGGTGTCATAAGCAGCAGCCGCTGCCTAATGAAACTACAAATCTCTCCGCCCTTTAGGCACCACCTGTTCTCGGAGCAGCGAACGCACTCGCTGCCGCAACAACGCGCTTGCATGTGACACGCTGCTTACGAGCCCCGGGGATTATATCTCGGCCCGTTTCGCCCGCTCGCGCCGCGACGCCTTCAGCAACAGCTTTCTTCCCTCGGCCAATCCCCCGCGATCACGCGTCCTCCTCTGAGAACTCGCTTGCGAAATTTCGAGTAACGAGAAACTTCGAGAAGCAAAGAGACGAAAGGACACGACACGGATGAAGTTGGAATTCGCGTTCGCGAAATGAGAAAGAATTTCGAAACGACTCGAGAAAGATTGCCACCAGCCCAGAGTTGGCGGGTCGATGACGAAAAACGGCGAACCTCCTGCGAAACCGCGTACGCGGGAATTCCAACAACGTCGGCCGTTTGAACCCCGCGTTCGCGAAGAAACAAAGAGGCGGCCGTAAATCGCGTATGGAAAGCGAAGACAACGATCGGGCGAGAATACGTAGAGGCGAGGGAGCATCTGTTGTGAGTTGCCGGGGTGCATCGGCGCATCGCGTTTTTCCCAGCGATCTTTCGATTCTCACGCAATCGTTCCGCGTCGCTGCAACGCGTAGCCCGCTGCAGCGTATCTCGTAAACAACCGGTTCAATGCGTCCGACAATAATAATTATTCGCGAATGATCGCATTCCCTCCCTCCTATCGTCCGTTCTTTCTCTCGAACCGTCCTCCTGTCCGCCTGTTTCCTCTCCTTTTCCACCCTTCAACGTCAGCGTTCCCTCTCTTTTTCCTATTCGTTGGAACGTATGCACGTACGTACGTATACATACCGTCGTGCTGCGTACACACTGGCACGCTGGTCGCTGGTTGGAGAGCGGTTTTACGTAGCCGCATGCCTCTCTATCGGCAACGACGCCGTTGTAAAACAATTATACGGTGTCGTCGAGCCACGCAATCGATATATCATCAATTCCATTGTCATTGCCGGCCAATCCGGCGTGTCATGATTATTGTTTGCAGTCCGCGTGTACAATGAAAGCGCTCCACGCGCGCCCCTCTCAAACCACCCACCCACCCTCTGCCCCTCTAGCATCGATGGCAACGAACGGCGGAAAACCGGGTGGGTGGATTTTACTCCGGATAGATCAGAGCCGGGCGGCGGGGCGAGGGGTTGATAAACTGCGCCCATTATCAACCGACGATTTCGTACTTTTCACGAACACGCTCGTTTCGCGTTTGTTCTATTCTCTCCCTCCCCCGCCTCTCCCCGCACCGACTTTATTCCATTTGTCTCTGTCTCGCTGGTTGTTTCTCTCGTTGTCTGATCTCTGTCTCGCTATACGCGAACCCTTTCATCGACTCCATACGCGATTGAACATTGCCGCGTTCGGATTTACGCGGAACCAAGCGCGGATGGATCATCGGCAGCCACGAAACGCGTTTCATCGAAAAACCCGCAGATGAAATTGACGCTCTAGCGTCACGATGAAATTGATCCGTCTCTTTTGTGAACTTTGAGATAACAGCCCGTTTGAGAAGCCCAATAATTAATAAAGTTGAGTTGAGCAGTTGAAAGATACAACAAGTGCAGAACTCTCTTTTGTACGTACAGGGTGGAAAGAAAAGTTCGTCCGTGGGTATCACAGATGAATTCTACACTTCGATGGAAGTACATGGAATGATCAGATCCTTTCGCAAAATTGACCTTGACCTTGAATTTTAAGATCAAACAATTTTTATCAATGTTAAAGTTAGAAGTACGTTTGCTGACATAAAAAGTGATGATTGTTGTTCGGTGCAAGTGCCCAGATCGATATTTTTTTTGGAATAATCTTCTCCAACCAGAGTTTGCTCTTGCTCGCTTCCTATCGCGAGTTCTTCCGCTTTTCTCTCGCGAACTCTGCGATGGTGCTGTGTGTGTGTGTGTGTGTGTGCGCGCGTGGAGAGTAAGTGGTCGGACAACGCGGCGCGAATATAAATCAATAGCTGCGTGGACAGAACGGAGCAAGCTTGTTTTCGCACTTCATCCGCGGAAAGACGAGGAAGAACGGGGGAGAACGAATGCGACCGATGGGCGTGGCAGGGCCCGAGAAAAACCCGATGGATCGTAAAATGATTAATTGGATGAGTTCCGGAACGAGCGAGACGCGCGGGCTCTGTGTTTGCCGGAGGGTAGTAAAAGTCTGTTTGCACCATTTCGAAATGAGCGTGGTCGGGACACGATCCCGTGGCAGCCTGGCACTCTGCTTTTAAGACGTTTAATTCAATCGTCCGCCACGATTCCGGAGCTCTCGAGGCGAATGTCATAGATAAATGCTCCAAATTGCAGTGACACGCGATAAATTTTTTATATATTTCTTCATGATCGGTGTACAAAATTAAAGAAAAGATTGTTCAGAGCAAATCATCTTGCAAACTCGCGTTATGTATGTACGTATAATTGGACTTGGTATCCGTAGCTCTACGCTGCTTTATAAATAAATTCAATTCCATGAAATCTCGATTCTAGCCGCAAGCCCTCGAGGAAGCTGAGACGTCAGTGGCGCTTAAATTCTTGAATAATACCATCGAGAGAAACACGATAACGAATAATGTAGAGGAAAGGTAGCAAGGGCGACGGAGAATGCTACATCCGTAGACGCGATTTCTCCTTGAGAGCAGCTGATGAGACGTTGCGCGTGCACGACGTTGAAAGCCATGAGCTCTCTTTATCTCGTCGTCGTCGTCGTCGTCGTCGTCGTCTATGTAGTCGGTAGCTGCGACGACGACGAGACGCGGGACATCAAATATTCAAGATTTCGCCGATGGCGTCAGCCACGCCTGTCACACCTCGCGTTACACAGGTTTCCAACCCCCTGGCTGCCAGCCATTTAGCTGATTTAGCGACTGCGAGAGTGGAACACCCTCCACTTTTACGGCTCTCAGCGTGTTCCGCGTGCCGTGACACGCGAATCGAATTTGTCAAAGATGCCGTCTACTGCCTACTTATGCCGTGACTCTCTTTCGTCTTCCTCTCTTCCACTTCCGTCTTTCTTTCTTTCTTTCTTTCGTTCGATCGTTCTCTTTCTCGCTCGCTCGCGCCATCCAACTTCTCGGTGGAATCCGAGGAATAAAGCAGCTGTCGACGATGGTACACTCGTCGAGACGGTGAACCGTCGGGATTCTGCTCGCGGTCGTGGCAAGACAAGCGAACGGACGAACGTCACGCGGGAGAAATAGAGAGGGAAGTTCATTAGCATCGGACACGTAAAGACTCTTCCGAGAAAGAAGACACGCGTGTCTGGCTACCAAGCGAAAGTTGATAACCGTAGTTCAACCCGACGTTTAAACCGTGTGCAGCATTCTCGCCCGGCGTATAAAACGTCCACTATTTACGTATGTATTTACATATCTGCTACCGCGGAGATGTACATATATACAGATGGATCGATGGATCGTTGATGAACGTTTCCACGAATTTTTTTTAATTGACGTGTCACTTCTCGATATTCGAAGAGCGACGAACACAATAAGTCGACGTAAAGAGGAATCTCCGATATAGAATCTCCTGTTGAGGCGACAATTTATATTTGTCGGTTATATTTGTCGCGTATTATTACAACGTCGAAATAGAACGGCTCGGGTATGCTCGAGCTGGCGCAGGCATCAATTTATGATGATGTCAGAAAAATAACATCTTCTCGCCTATAATAAGAGGAGGCTATTTAACCAGTCATAGAGACAGGAATACGTGACGAGGCAGACGGTGCCAGAATTAGAAACGGTCAAATTGTTTCTTCCGTAATACGCGCGTGGATCGATCGAGAATAGCGCGCGCGCGTGTGTCGTGGAATTTGCATTGGCCGCGTCGTCTCTCTCTCTCTCTCTCTCGCGCGCGCGCGCGCGACGATGATCTCTCCTCGTGTCCAGTCCACAGATCCCTAACTGGAATAATTGGATGAGTGTAATCCGTGATAGGCGTAAAATCGAGGATACCGTCTGCGAGACCATTATATTCCGAGAGGTTACACACGGTAAGACGTTCGCTCGAGTCGACGACGTTCCAGAACAGAATCTCGACCAGCCGTTCTCGATCCTCCCCGGCAATTCGACGCGACTAAATACCTTTAATCACGATCTCCCAAGCTTGGAAATATGCGATCTCGGGCCCGAGAATTGGCCCGATTCTTTCTCCCCGCGCGACCCATTCGGCTTTTATTCCTCGGAACCTGTCCACGGGCTATGGAACGGTTCGACGAACGAGATTAACGATCGAGGAATTTCTCGATCGGCGCGCGATATAATCGGATCACCTGGCCGAGTGACAACTGATCGAGCCAGTATTAGCGATGAATTAAAAACAGCCTTGGATAGACCCAACGTATGATTTTTAAAAGGAAACGTATACATGCTCGATGTCGTTGTGCGCGAAAAGTCACGGGAGGTAATAAATAGTGGTGATTTAACTTCAATTAATTTGTAGGGGAAGCCCAGTACGATGATGTTGGCACACTTGACTACGGAAACGACTCATTAGATGCAAAAATATTTCTTAAGCTCTTAGCTGTGATACCCTATTTAAAAATGTGTATCTACATCAGAGTTGTGTGCAGCTGCTGTAAAATTAAATTAAATTACAAGTTGCACTAGTTTTTTTTTTTTTTTTTTTTTTTTGAAAAATCAATAATTTTGTTGTTTAATAATATTAATGGCAAGAAAATATTTAAAAATGATGGAAAAGAACTAGTCAGGTCTAATTTAGTAAAATGTACTAAAACGTTCAAGATTTATTTTCCACAAAAAAACTTAATTCAAGTAACAAATTGTAATTACTCTTAGAAATTACTTTTCTCGCATGACGAGTATACTCGTCGTTACACAAAAGAATAGTCACTTCTTCGTGACAAATATACACTCGTCATTTACAGCCAAAAGGTTAATGATGAAGTTGACGAGATTTTAGTCGCTTAGTCCGCTCGGAAAATCGGCAGCCCTTGGACCCGATGTTACTCGTCTCTTCTACCCCTAAGATGCTAGATCGGCCCAATGACATTTGTATGCACTTGCGCTCACGGGTGAAAACGAGCTTTAAACGACGGGTAATTTGAGAAGAGACTGATCCAACGAGGCAACGCCACCCCCTAGAAACGAGTGCACGCTGGCCTCGTAGCAGAGTGAGGAATATTATACGCGGTGCGTACATAAAAGGGGGCGAGAGAGAACCGACTACGTAAGTAATATAGGGGTGCCCGCGACCCTTACGCACAAGGGTTGTATTCTAAGAGGGCATGAATTTGGTCGAGTCCTAGGTTCCCCCTTTCCCAGATACCCAGAGGTCGCGTCGCTCTTCTCTTCTTCCACCGCGCGCCGGCCCGTTTTCCGTTGCGTAAGTAACGCCGGGAACCCCTCGCGACCCTCCCCTGTAAACCGTGTGCTTATTTGCCCCAGCAGAGCGAGAGAGCTCCGGCCTGAAAATAGGCGGACGGCCATTTGTCGAGCGTGCGTCACTTGCCCGGCCTCGGCGAGTCGCGTTGAAAAATGTGCCGAAGCGCTGGACCTCTCCGGTACGCTGCCGATGTACCAACATTTCCGAGGAGCATCGAGAGAATATATCAACCGGTCGGCGAGCAGGCGGCTAGGCGAGGCCGGCGGAGTTCGAAGGTAAACGGGAAGTTATAAATCGAGACGTTGTCCAGGAATTTTAATCGCGACGAAACCGGAGATCGGTAAAACGGACCTTTGCCTTTCTTCTTCTTTTTTCCCTCGTCGCCTCTCGGGAAGAGGAGAGAGTGCCGTTAATTAGCGTACACCTGTTAAGGCGAGCACTCGAGGCGGCGATCATTTTAAATTCTGCGTCCGGGTCGCGAGAAGGATTGATGTACGAAGGAAAGAGGAGAGGACGAAGGCGAAACTGGTTCAGCGTCGGCCAGTTAATAACGACCTGATGAGATTTGAGCGGTGATTCGATCACGGGCCGATCGATTCTTGGTAATTAGACGTTTTTAGAACGGATGACGAGAAACTGTCGAGTGTATCGTTCTGCGTCTCGACGGTCAGATCGAAGGACCAAATTAAAGGACGATGCGAGGGGATGCTTAATTTCAAGACGATCGCGACAACGAACGAACGATCTATTAACGCGAACCGTAAAGAAACGTATCGGTCTCGGATTGAAAATTTCATCCTGTCGCGGCAGTGTTTTCGAGTATCTAGGTGATAATTCCAGGCGACGAAATACAAAACCGATCATTGTCCGGCAGGGATATGAATTGCCTCGCAGTCACGATACATCGAACCGTAGTTGGAGATCTGAACGAAACAAAACACAAAAGATCTGAACATCGAATTGAAAAATTTGTTTCTCTGGATCAACCATTTCTCTTTAGAATTTAATTAATTAACGTACTAACTTCTATCATCGATAGTAACGTGTAAAGGTTTAGGTTAGGTTTAGGTTTCGACTGAAGAATCGGCAGTATGAAGGCACATTGATCCTGACACAGGTTTCACGAAATCTAGAAGTCGATGCACGATGCATCGCCGCGTGTGTATGCGGGGAGCTCAAGTATTGGCTGATGTTTCTCGTCAAACGTTAGTTATTTGTTCATGTCAGGAACGAATTTATCAATTCGTGCAATATGTAAAAACCACGCCTCTGTTCTCTGTTGCATTTAAATGCAATTTACGTGCATATTTTAACAAAGCAGGTGTGTCAATTATAATTAGTCGCTGCAATGACGAATATTAAATTAACTTTGCGATAGTTGATATCACGGTAATTACATCTCTGGAAAACGGTCGATTAATTTATAAGATTTTTCAAACGAACGAGCCAGGTGCGAGAGAATCGACGTTCCTTCGCGATCGGACGCATTACGAATTTAATTACCTTGTTTCTCAATCGTCTGTTTTTCAAACGCTCGCGCCGTCACCGACGAAGGCGAGCTGGTTGTCGCAAGTGAAGGGAAAGGTTAATTCCGAGACGCGCGGATGCTCGTTTGAAAGAGCAAACAGTCTCTCGACGAGCTTGCCCGTCCAATTTTGTCGGTCACGGACTAGGCGATAGGCCTAGTTGTACAATAGCGCAGGGCACAGGGGGAACAAAATCGTGAAATACACGGATGTCGAGAGAAAAAAGGCGTGGAGAGAGAAGGAAGAAAAGAAAGTATCGAAGCGAAGTGGTAGAGAGGTTGGAGAGACGATGCGAGACGAAATGCAGAGACGAGGTGAAAAGCGAGGTGGTAGCGTGTAAACATGTTTTTAACAGATCGATCCACGGGACCCAGCCCAGCGTAGTCGTAGACACCTCTGACAGTCAGACAGTCTTTCAGGTTTCTGAGTGACAGTCCGCCTTCTTCTTGACAAGCTAATACCAACCTACGTCCGTACGCACAATAAAAGAGAAAGAGAGAGGGGTGGAGCCGAGAGGGGAGAGCATCGCCTTTTGCGTTTCGCGAGCCGGCCTGCCTCCTCGTCTTTCTGGCAGGGACGTGTTAATCAAAATGTTAGACAAGCCACTTACACGGGCACCGTGACGTTCCCATTTAGCCCGCAGGATATACCTTGGCTGCTCCTCCGTGAACGTGCGCGGGAATTCCCCGCGTGAGTGACGGAAAGATAACGTCACGAACGCCTGCTAATTAATAGTTATTACAATAGCGGGCGCGCGATTCTCGTCTATTTTGCCTTGGTTCCGTGGAGGAACCAACTCGTGCACGATCAACACTCGAGGCGAGGAGCGAGGGATCGTTCGATCCCTTCTACTTTTAACGCCAACTCGTGCTCGCCACGATCCGGATATCGTATCGCGCGTAATTGATCTACACCTGTGTGTAATAATACCGCTCCTTCAATTTTAATTTTCGCCGCCACCGTTCCTCCACCGGAGACGCACTTTCGACGTGTGTAACTTTCACTTCTTCGTTCCGTCGACAGCGAGAAATTACGTAACGTCTCGTTTGAGATCTCACGATACACGCGTGTGTTTTCCACGTCTCGCTCGATTTGTATAAACAAAATTTTACGCATCCTGGTGACTGGTGGTGGTGATAAGTAAGACGTCTAGCACAAAGCGACTGAAATGAAAAGCAACGAGCATCGCGATCCGAATCGATGCATCGGCCGTAACCCTATCGGAAGACACGGGCTCTCCGTTCGGTAAACAGGAGGAAGCGTGCGGCGGCCTGGTAGCGAATAAATAAAATCCAACGCGCGACCAAGGGGAAATATAACACACAGGTGAACGATAAACAGTGGTTGAACGAGTGCTCGGGATGAGCAGGGTGGGACGAGGATCGGGCAATAACTACATCAGAGACAGTACACGGGACAGCCGAGAAGAAGAATGGACGACAGGAAGCGCGTAAAGAGAGGAAAAGCGGCGGCACCGGCACCGCACTGCTGCACCGATGGAAAAAAGAGGGTTGGAAAAAAGAGCGAGCCGCTGACAGTCGCAAAAGAGGTCGAGACGAGGCGAACGAACGCCCCAAGGTATGCAGCCCAACGAACTTGGGCGCACGGATAGTAGCAAAACAAGCATCCCGGGCTCTGTCTCTTTCCCTCTTTTTCTCCGGTCGCGGCGTCTCGGTTTCGCCGTTGTTTGCCCAAGCGACACAGAGTTGTTTCGGCCGAGGCAGACGGCGGAACGAGCCCGACCGGGACAACGAGTGTTTGTCAAATGTTTGAACAAAATGTTTGTCGTTTCCCGTGGCCACGCCGCCAGGGCCAAATTAAATGCGATGCCCCCGATTGCCAATATTCGGAATGTGTATGCAACCGGCACCGTTATTTGCAACGCCGGAGACAAAGTCCGGGAGTGGCTGTGACAGCGACCAGCCACCGGATATAAATGCGACGTCGTAATCACGCTCGAGTGTCGCGGCAAATGCCCATATACCGTATGTATATGTACTGTCGCGTTTCGTTCCCCCCCCTTTTTTTTTTTTTTCTTTTTGGAGACTTACCTGCGATCATTCCTGGTTTCCAAAGATCATTATTTAACGTCCATTAACGTCGCGAAAACGCTGCCAAAAGTGAGAGAAAAAAGAAAAAAAAAAAAAAGAAAAAAATATCCTTCTCTCGTCTTTCTTCGTCGACGGGCCGTGTAAATTTTGCAAATTGTGCAAAGTCGCGTCGTCATCCTTAACGAGATCCTCTTTCAAGAAGATAAATATGCGAAAAAAATTTTCTGTGTCCGCCCCGTGGAACGAGGATCTCTCCTTAACAAGCATCGAGAGGAACGCATCGCCGAATCTCTTCGAACGAAAGAAAAAGAAGAAATATTTTCCACCGGGGCAGTTGTAAACTCTATGGAAATTAGCAAGTCACTCCCTGACTGGGAGTCATCGTGACAACGTCGAAATCAATCCATCTTTGATCCCGGTACCAGCTCACGATTGTATATATACATACATGTTCTCGTACGCGAGTCGATCGTGTCCCGTTCCCGGCCAAATTCACGGGTCTGCGGCTCCTCCGGTGGAGGGGAGGAGAGGTCGAGATCGAACCCGAGCTGTCAGCGGAGATAATGAAGACGTTTCGAGGAGACGAAACACACCGGCCGTGTATAAGTTTGATCCTCGCGCCACTATCACCTCCTATTCTACGCAATCAAACGTATGCGTGCACGTACGTACGTATGTATGCATATGGTTATTACTCGTGGCAGCCAGCCACTGAAACGTTCAATTATCTACGCTGACCGCGTCACGGCCCATTGGCCGGCTTATTCTGCCTCGAAAGGTTAGCCTGAATGAACGTCAAACGTCGGTGCACCGAGAAGAACGGAGATCGAGAACGAGAACGAGCGTCGTCTCCTCCTACCTGTCCGCCTGCGAGAGGCTCTTTTCTCCCTCCTTCTTTCGTCTCTCTTTCCACCTTTCACGAGAGCTTCGAAACGATCGAACCGCTTCGTCGATCGAACGATCCACGCGTCGCTAATCAGATCCTTCGGGAGCTCCTCTCCGCTCCTGTCCCTTTCGTCCAGACTCGAGGAGTTTGACGCGATCGAACAATGACCAATAAAGACGCACGCATTCCTCGCAAACGCTCGGTTCGACGCCACGCGGCCACAAAGTCCCGCAAAGTAGATTCTGGACAAGCTTAACGAGCCATAAATCGCTCGCGAGGGAACAACCGGAAACACCCTCGATGCGCAAGATGTGCAAGAGTACACGCGCGCACGCGGCGCGGTAATGCGTCTTGCGACGGACGCGAGGTCGATAATTGGCCGTAATTGAGGAAAGCCTGTCATCTGCTTCACTCGACACCGCGCGTTTGAAAGTGCCGCTTTCCAGTGCTCCGCTTGTCCCCTCGCGAGCGGATGGACGAAATCCACCGACCGAGTTGACACTCGGAGAGATCGCGATCTATACTCGGAACGTACACGCAAGTGGAAATATAACGAGGCATCGAGTATTGTTAATATCGTCGAGTCGCTCGACAATTCTGATACTCGAGTTTCTCTTTACAAGCTGTTTGGGAGAAACGCAAATTATCGAGTGGTACGTACGTATTGGGTTGATGCAAAAGTTCGTCTCGTTTCTTTTGACAAGAATTTGAAGAAAAATTTTATTTGGTAAAGATTGTATTTAATTAATGCAGTACGTGCCGTTCTCTTCCAAGGAAGTAAAGTTTTTACCATTTAAGCTATTTCGAAGCTGATCTGAATAAATGACAATCGAGAGAGGTGGATCGAAACATCCTAGCCAAATTGTAAAAATTTGTGTCGGATGACGAAAGACACGCAGCTGTGGTCTAGCAAGGAGCACGATGCCTTTTCAGAAATAAAAAAGCATAATATGTCGGGCATCGTCGGAACTTTGTAGATAACGATAAAACACTTCGGTTTTGCGATGCAGTGCCGTCAAACGTCAAAACGGGAGGAACTTTCGCATCAACCCGGTACTCGTACTCGTCGGCACTTTCGCAGCACAGGTACGTCGTGCGCAAGGCTCATATACAAAGTTTAATCAAACATCGCGTACGATCCAGATCTTTTTCGAGCTGCGTACTTGTGACCCCGAACGGGGCCGCGCGAGCCCCCGTTTGACAAGGCAGAAGCGCGGCGGTAAGTACGGCCGGCGCGGAAATATTGCGCGGTTCAAGGGCTAATATCTACTCGCGCCGACGGCGAACACACTTTTAAGATGGCAATAAACGCAACATGCGCGTATAACCACGCGCGGGATTCTTCGTCTCCAGGCTGTTTCCCGGCCGCGGTACCACTCCGGGGTCGCGCGCACCCTGGGCTTCGCTCCTTCTCCTTTAGATGAGACCGCGGAACGCTCGGCAAAGTTAGCCCGAATGAAAAAAGTTGCCGGCAGCCCTCAAGGGAGCCGCTCCCTCCTCCCGCCCGAGTAGTTAGCAGACTTCGGAATAATCTTCATTGAAAAAGTTTGTCTAAACCTTAGAACGTTCTGGCTTGTGTGCTTGGCCGGATATGAAGAAGCTGAGGCAACGGCGGGAGGGGGAGCGGGAGAAGGTGGACGATCTTTCCGCTGGAAACGCGACAACCCAACTTGCGAAATATCTCGACCACGAAACCGGCTTCGTTTCTCCGAAAGATCTCCTCGAAAAATCGAAGGAAGATGGAGTTTCGTGGTCAACGCAGCTGCACCCATTTGCATTTCGCCTAATCTCCAGAGCCATTGTCACGAAACGGAATCTGGTCGGGGCACGTCACGTGGTTCGAAGGTTTAATATTTTCCATAAGGCCCGTAAGTTTGGAAAGGCTCGTTTTTCAAGGGGTGATTTTTCGGTCAAGTTCCTCCCGTGTCACTTTCCTCCCAGGTAGAAAGTACCCTCGGCCAGAGCTTTCGTTCCCTTCGGCGAGAACAAAGGGAGATTCTGCTCCACTTATAAACACGTTTCACCAGCCCTTGGTAAACAAATGCGAGCGAGCGTCCGCTGAAAGCCACGCCGCGGAACGTCTGCGCGCTCCTCTGCCATTGTCCGCAGGTGGAAACGCCAGTTTTTGAGAACGGTGCCGGAAACATCCGCTTCGCCGAAATAATATCGACGAATGTTTAGTTTCGAAATTTTTCAACCTCATTGTTTAATCAAAGTTTCCGGAGGTTTCGAACGTTAAATGTTAAACTCCAACGTTCGTCAATGAATCAGTTGCTCGATCAGCTTTATAAAATATAAAGTATTTTCCGAACGTTCGCAACACGTTTGGAAACTTCCCTCTTCCGTTTCGAGAACGTTTTCAATTAACCAACAGCGGTGATCTTCGCGTTAAATATTGAATATCGGAGCGACTGAATGATAGATGCCTTTAAAATCCGTGCATAATCGTCGACGGTCCTGTCTCGTTGGGACGGCGATTGCCTGAGACAAATAACTGGCCGGGTGATTGACAGGCATTATATGAAATTTCGAGTGGCTGACTAATAGCTAAAACACGATACACGAGCCTGTGTATGCGCGTATGCATGCTGGCCGCGTGCATTCACATCTGCTCCTATACATTAACGAGAAAGAGAAAGAGAAAGAGAGAGAGAGAGAGAGAGAGAGAGAGAGAGAGAGAGAGCGGTTAAGCGCTTGATTCGACCCCGTCGTTGAAGTCAAGGTCGTAGAACGTGGTACGAGCAACCGCATAATCAGAAACAACGCGACGCGAAGAAGGGTGCCTGTGTCTGTCTGAGTTTTCGCGTAACTGCTGCCGCGCAGTGAGAAACGGACGTTTGCAATCGCCGTAACAAAACTGACGTTTAATTAAAGTTAATCGTTAAAAATGAGCGGCCAGGTCGTTTCCCAAGATCGCGAGAGTAGAAAGGGGTTGCTGAAACTCGATAACTTTCTTCCCAAAGAAACGGGAAGAATTTATTTAACAACAGAATCCGCGGGTGGAAGCGGGGCGCGCAACTTACGACATTTAATAATTTGGTTGACGCCACGAACATCTGCCGCTCTCCCGACAACCCTTTGCGAGTCCCTGAACCTTCAACCATCGTCCCCCGCACTCCCCCCCCCCTTCCTCCTCTGTTCTCTTTCTCTTTCACGGTATTATTTAATTAATCATGTTGTATTAATAAAAGCTCGCCTAATTGAATTCACTGATTTCACACCGTTAATACGAGTTTCATTTAAATTGAATGAAGTATCGTTCCACCCCACTCCGGTCTCTCTCTCTCTCTCTTTCTATTCTACTACCCCTATTCTGTCCACCCTTCCACACCGCCACCCACCGACCCTGCCATCGTCGCCTTGAAACCGGAGCCACCCTCAAATCGTTCTTTTTCTCTCGCTGTTTTATTGATCTTCATTCCCTCCGGCTACAGTACTCTAAAACGGTTTACTAAAAGGTAACCTATTTTTCATTGGGAGCTACCCACCGGCATACTGAAACGTTTCTATCGTCCGAACGGTCGTTCCACGATCTCTACGAAGCTGAGTCTCGATTCCGGTCGGATATCGATACACCTTGTACCATACCGCTTCGTTTCACCGTGATCTGAATTTTCTCTTGCTCTCTTTTTCCTATTCCCTCCTTCTCTTCCTCTCCTCCCTCCCCTCCCCACCCCGTCCTTCGACCCATTACAGCTTCGAATAAATATAACACGCTTACGTATCACTGCGTGGAAAAACGACGTGATCGAATTATCTTAATATATATATCTCGCTCATTAAACGCGAGTATCTGTAGTAATTGGTCTTTTTTTTTTCTTTTACCAAAAAACAGAGAGATATTACAGCGATCTGGTAAACATTCGTGTAAGTTGATTCAGTGGCGCTGAACGCAATCCACCGAGAATCAAGGGAGAGCGTGCTGGGTAACATTAATAACAGACTAAGATGGCGAAGTCCTTAATTAGCGTGATTAAGTTGCAGGTGGTAGTAGGCATCTATCATGGTCGACGTGCCTAACTGTTTATAAGTGGGAAACGTACAAGACATTGGGAGCGGGTCTGGTTATACGAGAGCGGTGGGAAATCAATGCAGGCACTTTTACGCAATAAACGACCGGGAGTGTACATATATATATTATCATTCGCGTTGCGTTCGTTGGAAACCGAGTAATTAAATTCTCATAAAAACGACGTTGATGTAAACAGCGTCGGGGGGAGGGGGGATGGAAGGGGGAGAGAGAGAAAAAAAAAAGTCGTACGCGCACGAATCCCGTGTTTTACGGCGCGATACGTGTACATATCGACGATTCGCAATTTCAAGCATATTAATTCGTTTAATTTGAAACAATATTTTTTTTTTATCGCTTTCCACCGTCGTTTGCCAATTAAACGGCGTTTTCGTGTCGGCCGGCCGTTGCACGCAAAAATCGACGAAAAAATCGTGACAAATAAATCGTCGATACTCGCGGCGCTGTATCTGCATTTAAACGTATGTATTTACACCAATCGCTTTGTTACCTACGTCCATTTAAATAGCTTTCGACTTTCGCGAAATGTTTACGATACTTGCGACATTTTCCAGACAATTTTTTAGTAATTTAATCGAAATCGAAAGCTCACGCGTCACGCAAGATGTAAGTGTTGTCACAGCCGTTTTCACAGCCATCAAATTTCGTATGCCGAATGTTTGTTTCATAACAACATAAGCATCAAACATCGTACTGATACTGTATCTTTTATCGCAGGCATAACTTTGGAAAAAATTGCAACGACATCGCCGGATATACCGCAAATATTCGGTAGCAACGGGATCTCTCCTAGGCAAATCCTCAACGACGAATCGTGAAAAGAACGGAAAATGTGAAAGCCAAGAACGAGAACCGACGACAAATAGATCCGCGACTCTCGGCTCTTGCCAGCGGAATAGATGCCGGTTCGTTTGCAGAGCTGGTCGCCAGGGCGCGCCACGGTTTTCCCCGTCGTCGTGCAGGCTTCTGAGATCCATAGGCGCCGCTCGAATATAACGTGGGTAGCTTTCGAGCTCATGGGAGGAGCATGCGAGGAGAGGCCGTACCTCGAACTCCGCCTCTATCGAATTTTCTTTGTGCTCCAGGTGGCGCTGCGATCGCGATAACCTCCGATGCCGCGCGCCACTCAACATCGACCTTCCGCCACGGTGTCCTCTCGCACGGATCTTCTTGCGATTGCCTTTTTTTTACGACATCCGATTTGATCGAGTCCTTCCTCGACTCCGACTCCGCAACGAGGACAAATTGTACCAGTGTGTAAACGAAAGAAACGACGTCGATCCAATTCCGTCGAAGAACGGCGAGATACGGCGAGATACGGCGAAGGTAAGGTCGAATGAATTCTCTCCCGCGCCTGAAACACAGGGAAATTATAGATCGAGCAAGTTGGACGTTTGAGATGTATATTTTGTTTCGTTGCCGCTACAGGGGATCGAAGAGGTTAATAACGTAGCGTCATTACGCAATCACATCGGCACGAATATCGTGGCCAGTGTGTACATGGTGTGTGTATCGCTAGAGCTGTTGCTCCACGTAGTTGTGCCTGCAATTTATTCGCAACGATATTCCCTATCTAAGCTTTGTAATCACGGTCCGCTGCGCAATTTTTCACCCATAATTCCCGCATGCTGTGTACACTTAATTCGGTGAGTTTGCTTTATCGAAGCGCTCGGTACGCAAGCCCTCTCTCCAATAATGTTAAAACTTCGCGGAGAGGCGAAAGTGCAAAGGCGCGAGAGTGCAAAGGGATTGTTAAAAAAGCGGCGACCGAAGAAAGTGGCGCACTGGTTGCGCCGTTTTGTAAGGGGCGGAAAGTATCGAGGTATCAAGGGAGCAGCCTCCTTTGCTTTACTTTTGACGGTGTGGGCAAACGATGACCGACCGTGGTTTTCATCGCGTCGAACGGACGTGGCCGCAACGGCGGGATAATGTTAGTCGAGGTGGAGAGACCCCGGCGGTGGGCAAAAGAGCCGAGGCAAGTATCAGGCTGGTCGCGACTCGTCTCTCCGTTCCCTTTTATTTCCGGGGCCGGTCGAGGCTTTTCACCCCGGCTTGTCCGGTTTTTCCAAGTTCTCGGAGGGTCGGCCGCCAAGTTTATTCAGTCCGCCAAACTTTGTAGTACAGCGTGTCGACCGCCAGAGGGCAGTACGCCGTCGGACAAGAGGTGGGTACCGGAACTGAACGGCTGGCTCCGGACATAACCACCTCCACCAGCCTTCTCCTTGCACACCGACCTCTCTCCTCCTCCACGAGGCTGTGGCGCTCGCGCGCACACATACACGAGTCGCGCTTTGTCCGGTCTCTCGGACGCAATTAGGGTGGGTCTCGGCCTTCAACCCCCTTGGGGGTGCCCGTTCGCTAAGTAGAAAAGCGTGTATCCACCTCCAACCTCGAAAGGCGGTGGGGTTTGTGTCTGGCTGTAACGGACTGCGGACCACGACCGACCGAGCCAGGACAGACGGACGGACGGACGGACGGACGGACTGGACTGGACTGACAGCAGCTGACTACCACCTCGACCAACCTAGTACTCTCCCCACCCACCCTACCACCTACCACATCCGGTTTGCTCTCCTCTGTCGTCCAGTCCCACTTCCTGGACTTAGCCGCGCTCTCCTACATCGGTTCCAAGACAAACATCCTCCGAGAGAACTCTCTCAGACCGTCCCCTCCTCCTCTCCTCTTTCTCGGTTCCCTCTCGGGCGATTTGCGTCGGTCTTTCTCGGGTCATCCAGCCTCGTTACGTTCGATCGTTGTAACGTTTTCGCAGTACGAGGCTGTGTACTGGTAGTCGGAGATTGTCGGTCGATCTGGGAAGTTAAGTATGTTAATCGACCGACTCGATCCTGCCCTCGCATTAGCAGTTGCGGGAAATTTCGATCGACGATAGGAAAATTGTTTACTCGTTCCAAAAAAAAAAAAAAAAAAAAAAAAAAAAAAAAAGCAAAGAAACAAAAAAGAAGGCGTTTGCAACGCGGTGTTTTTCCAAGTAAGTGGACTGTGTAAAAAAAACAAATGACTGCGTCTTACGGAGAGACGATTACACGCAAATGCGAGGAGAATATTCGAATATGTGTACGCTAGACACGTTGAAGGGAGTCTTGCAAGCGGCGGTGCAGGCTCGTAGTTAAATTGAACGTGTAATGGAGGTAACTCTCGCTCGTCATTTCCCCCGTCGACCTAACGGTATAGAAACTGCAAGCACTGTGTGATATTACGAAATACCTACGTACCATTACACGTCCCGGGTTATATAAAGTGGCAAGCTCGAAGAACTGGCGATTCTTCCCCGGGCTCGGTGGCCGTAACCCGTTTATAGCTACAAAAGAATGAACTTTAAGGCGATTACTTCTTACTCGAGTTATCGATCAAGTAAACTGGCAAAACACGACCATGTGTGTGTGTGTGTGTGTGTGTGAGAGAGAGAGAGAGAGAGAAAGACAAACTGGTTGTCTGGTAAACGGTTGCACGAGACGCGTCGTTAAAAAGACGCAATGAATTACCGTATCGTAAAACACATTTTACCCAGTCCCTGTTAGTTTTTACCTTTTGAATATTTGTTTTAATAACCGTGTAAACGAGCACTCGGTACATGGTTCTCAGCCCTCGTGTTCAACGGTCGTGTTAGATCAACCCCAAAATTGAACGAATAATGGAAGTAACACTCGCTAATCATTTACCCCCCGCGCGAATAACCGGGCTGACAAACTGCGAGGGAGCTCTAATATTACGCGAGTACGTACATAGTATTACACATGGTGCAGGCAATGGCCAGGCAGCGACGATACGCTCGGTTGGTAGGATATCCTTCGGAACACCCCGCAAGGGGCTCGTTTGTCTAACCAGGCCCCCTCTCTGCCCTCGGCAGCCAGCGTATCCACGAGCACGTGGTTGTGCCCACTTCGTCATCGGCCACGGAAGGCGCGAATGAAAGAGAAAGAGAGGGGTCGTAGTCTGAGTTAGCAGGCCACGGCCACAAGCCACCCCTACGAGTTACCACCATCGAGCCCGGTGGTAACGCTATCTTCTCGGTGGCCCATTCCGTCCCTAAATTGTGAGTAATGCTGATTATGTAAAAAGACTTTACGAGACGTTATTACCGTCGTTGCGATTACGATGTTATACGAGCCGCAGGGCGCGCTTAGCCCCGTGGTGCTCGTAACTCGCAGCCAACCCCCCCCACTCTCTAACGTTGGCCGCCTTTGCGTTTACCTTTGCGCGTCCCGTCTCTTTTCTGCCTGTGTACGCCTCCTCGCCATCCAACAGGACCTCGTGAACGCGCCAGCTTTCATTCGTTCCAATATACTCGCGTTTCTCCGCCGGTTGTTGGTCGAGCACCAACTCGCCAACTACTTGGGCTCGTTGCTTCGAGTTCGAAGGTTATTTAAGTAGGCGAGTCGACGTCGCGATTCTTGTTGAGACGCAAGCATCCAAGTTTTTGGTAAAAGAGCGTGACGACTCGTAAATTTAGGTTAACCGCCAGGAGAGTGGTTAAAGCCCTTCGAGTGGCGATAAATTATCGATCGACGTAGCTGACAATGGTCAATCTTGTCCGCACAAATATACGTACGCGTCGGTGATGAAAGCCTAGACTTGCCAGGACGCTATACCACCGTCAATCCGCAGTTTGAACGACACAACGAGGACGACGACGACGACGACGACGACGACGACGACGACGACGACGACGACGACGACTCGGCGGCAATTACGTTCTGCGCGCGATAGATAGAGGCCGGGCGAAAATGTCCAATTACACGCAACCTTACCACCTACCGCGGCGATCGCCACCGGTGAAGTTTCGTTATCGATCCTGGGGCCCCGACATAGTCGCGCGTTAATGAGGAAATCTGTGTGTGCGCGCGCGCGCTGGCATCGTGGGAAGCGTTGTTTACGGTTCGACGCGTTTCTACCGATGAAAACAGAAAGGAAGGAGAGACAAGGCGGAGAACGGATTGACCGAAAAGAGAAGGAACCACCGAAAGAGGAGGAAGAGAGGATCGAGGCGACGGTCGAATCGTCCGGTCGGAGGGGAAGACCCAACTGATGTACTCTGTCTCTCTCTTTTTCACTCGCTCTCTCTCTCTCTCTCTCTCTCTGTGTGTGTCTCTCTCTCTGTCTTTCTCTCTCTGTTGGTACGGCACTGGCTGGAGCTGTGAACGATGATGCGCCAGCGAGATAGGGTAGATTGCAGGCCTGCCGCGCGTCCTGTTGGTATCCGTTGGTATCCGTTGGTATCCGTGCGCCTGGCCAGAGCTGATACGGTCAGCCCCAGGATAAAGTAGATATTAACACGAGATGATCCGTTAATGAAGCGTATGTTCTACGCCGCGCACACGCCTAGTTCTCTCTCTCGCCTCGTTCGCTCTTCCGTTCTCTTCACTTCTCCGCGCTCTCTATTCCGCGCGCCGCGGCTCAACTACCCCTCTTTCCATCCGTCCACCTCGTTTTCCCGCCAAACCGTGCCGCCAATACACCCCCCCCCCCCCCCCCACCCCTACGGTCCCTCTGCCCCCGCGTCGCTGCTCCACCACCTACCTACCACCACCTACCGCCTACTACCAACAGCCTTTCCTGTTATCTTATCCGAACACCGGCGGACCCGGCCGCGAATTATTATTAACCCGCGACCGCGTCACACGCCCCGTCTCTGTCGCTCGCCTCGTCGACGCTTTCGTTCTCGTGTACCTGCCTATTTCTCGACCGTGTTCCCGTCTGCAAACGCCATCGGCCATCCAAGGTGAGCCCTTGTCACGCGACCCAACGTCGATACCCAACGATCGACGAAGTCCGGATCTCGGCTGATTTTCCAACGGGCATACATCGTCGTATCCTTCGTCGGACGCGGATGTTCGGCCGTTCGTCGTTCAACGACGCTATCGGGGCCGATCGAGCCCGGAAATTGGGATTGCGCCGGCTACGCGCACCGATCGACTAGTTCCACCGATACCCGCTAACCTTGTTACCTCCAAACTATTAATACGAATCGCGGCTTTACAAGCTTGACTGCTTTCGACACGATCTTGGACGCCGCTCAACCGTCACCTGCCAACTATTCGAGAAGGTAACAGTTTGCTCGGTGCCTGCTTACGTGACAACTCTTGTTCGGACGAAAGATCGGATCGAAATCGTGGCAGAGAATCACGATCCGATCTTTCGTCGCAGAAAGATCTTCTCTCTCCTGGGGATAATGGGATTTTTCTGAAATTTCAAAGAGAATTTCTTTTGGAAAACCTGGTCAACCTGATGGACTTATATGACGATAATTGGAACGTTGATAAATCGGGACCTTCTTTTGCGAAACGATACCGTTCGAGATTTGGCATCGACCCTCATTGTCCGATTTTATTTCGAGCGATAATTCGTCAAGCAACGTCTACAATGAAAAAAAAAAAAAAAAAAAAATTTAAAAAAACGTGGGAGAAGGCAAAAATAGAGGTAAAAGAAAAACAGAAAAGCGCGACGGGCAAAATATCAACGAGAGATCGAGAGACAGCTTTGCGCCCAGGTTACACTGGTCGGTAGCGAGTAAACGTTGTCGAACGACAACGCGACCATTTGTGTAAAATTGCCTTTGCCGGTGTTGAAATAATTTTTTAAAGCGGCGAATAAATTTGCATCGGACTTGTTACGATATCGAACACGTTTTTTTTTTTTATCTGGCGTAATGATCGCGTGCTTGATGGCCGAACGGTGTATCGTTGTCAGTGCAATCAAAACGATTAAAGAATCAATAATTTACCGTGGATGCGTAATTTTGTTAAATGACAGGTTCGCGCCCGTAAATTGCCCCACGCGACTGCCCTGAATTTCATCGTTGCGCCCCCCTTCTCCGCTCCTCCCTCCCCCTCTCCCTCGCCGTATGTATCGGCGATCGTCGATTTTTATCTGACGCGGTAAAAATTGAAAACCGTCGTGTCGAACATCGTTGAATGATTTTTCTCTTGTGTTTCGGTGGCTTTTTGTCCCTGGATCTTACGCGCGATCGTTTTTTATTGCCGCGCGTGTATATTTCAGTATCAGGCTTCCTTATCGGCGGCGTTCATCATTTTGCCGGGCGTTTTCTGCTGGAATTCATAAACGGCTGGAAACAATAAACGGTTTTTGCCGGAGCGGCGAGGCACCCGGGTCATTCCGGATATTTCCCGTGTAAGCTGATAACGACCTACATAAACGAGTCATCGAACACTGGACTCATTCACACGACTGTCCTCCGTTGTTGACCACCCACGACATCGATCATTCAACCGTTTCTCTCGAGCCGCTAGGCCCCGCGCGACCGAATATCGGCTGAATGGAAATTTCGAAACTCATTGAGCAAATATAGAACAAATGGGTTCCTGTGTACCCATGTCCATGTCGATTTAGCTGCCGATACAATACGACGTGACTGCGTTCGCTGACTGTACAAATATCCGACCGATTAAAACCACCCGTCAAACGGAGGAGCGAAACTTTTTGAGAGAGAGAGAGAAAAAAAAACAACAAATCGGCGAGTTGGACGCGAGGACGGATAGATCCGAGGGACAAAACTCGAGTTCTCCGAGGAGTAAGAAGTCAGCGGAAAGAGAAGAAGAAGAAGAAGAAGAAGAAGAAGAAGAAGAGGGGGAAAAAAGAGGAGGAAAAAAGAGGAGGACGAAGGTGAGAGAGCGGCCACGAGCCGGCTGGAAGTTTTCAGGCGCGATATCAAAGCGGGCATCTCGAACGGCGCCAAGGCCATAGTTAACGAGGTCCTCGTCTGGCCATTCAGCAGCAGGGATCCCTTGTCGTCGTCCTCGTCGCCGTTGTCGTCGTTGTCGATTCGGTACGTACCTGTACGGTTACCTGGGGCCCGTTCATTGCATCCTGGCCAGAAACGACATACGCCGTAAATCGGCGGGTCTCGTTCGAACAAAACCGCCCACTCGACGACCACCGTGCTACGCTTTCTCGTTCTTTCTCGTTCGACCACGCTCCGGACGTGTAACACGCCCAGGGGGAGAAAAGACAAAAAGAAAGAAAGAAAGAGAGAAGAAAGAAGCTACGCGTCGTGTCGCGTCAATGTTCACGGGGCGTCTTTAAATCAACCGTTCCATCTTTCACCGACGATTTCGTTCGACGAAATCTTCGCGATCGTCCCGAACGGAATTTAATGTGAAATCACTCTGAATTTTTGAGCGTATCCGACGCAACGAACGCAACGAGTGTGCGAGAAGGAACTGACAAAATTCTCACCGAACTCGTACAAAAAGTGAAGATGGTCTCGAGGGGGACTCGAGGAGAACGAAGGTAGCGAGGAGACAACGATCGCAACGAAGAAATCAGAGAGCGCGGGATAGAAAGAGAGACAGAGAGAGAGAGAGAGGGAGAGAAGAGGATCAAAAAAAGAGTAGTCACTAAACTCACCATTCACACGAGGCCGCGGGCCCCCGGAGTACCTGGAAACGGTGCTAATGATATGCCCGGGCCCAGCCTGGTGAATGGAACCTTTCGGGAATTCTTGGACGGTTTCGTAGAATTAGGAATTCCGAGGACGGGTCTTCGCCGTGCGGCGTTTCCCTCGCTCGCTCTTTCTTTCTTTCTGGCTCTTCTCGCGTCTCGCGGATCAGTGCTGACTCCATAAAGAGGAGCTGGTGGAACGCTTTGTGGGAAACGCTTCTCCCCTTCCCTCTTCTCTTCTCGTCTCGTTTCTCCCTGTGTCGTTTCTCTCTCTCTCTCTCTCTCTCCTCTGTAGGTACTCCTCTCTTCTTCCTCGACAACGTCACCGCTTCGGGCTGAGATTTATAAGCGCGAACGAGCCTTTCAGGGACGAACCACCGGCTCATCCTCGAATGGGAACAATTTAGAGAATAAGGACGCGGCAGCGCGGAAGCCACCGGGGGAAACGAAAAGAGGAGCCCGTCAAACCGTCGCAAAAATTGCTCGACGCGATTGTGTTTGCCCTCGGCCTCGGCTGAATCACCGCGGAGAGATCGCAACGAGCTGCCTGAGTTTATGAGATCCATCCGACTCCTCCGAGGGACGACTCCTTTGTAACGACACGTATCTCCCGGCAGCCATTGCGGTTACCTTTATCCCCCTTATTTCGCCCAATAAGCGTCGTATTTTTCCATTCTCCGCCGTCGGTCCACCTCCCAAGTCTCCCTTTGGTTGGCTTTATTTTATTAATTTCCACGGAGACTCTCTGCAGTTCTTCTCCGATTGCGAAGAGCATTTCCCTTTGTACGGAAAGCGTCGAGAAACGAAAGCGAAACGAAGCCATCTCGGAACGGTGAGATTCTTTCATTCAGTTGCCCCAGCCGCGGCTCGTGAAGAGTCGGAGAAAGAGGTGGTCCGAGGGGTGGTTGCCGAAGTAGAAAACAGGTTAACCGGATACTCCTTGATTCCCCGCGCGCGCGTCAATTGTTTTATAGGCTGTTCCCTCTTTCCACGTCCCCCGGCGCGGACCGTGTCTCCTCGCCCAGGCCCATCGACACTCTCCGGCTCTCGATTTCGTCGCTTTTTACACGGTTGTTAGCCGCTACCGCCGCCAAGGTGGCGCCACGTTGTACCATCGCCTGTCCTCAGAGACAACCAAAAGAAAACCACCTTCTTCCCCCTGCCGGCTGATTATTTTACCTAACCTCCCCCCCCCCCCCCAGTTTACTTTTGCGGCACGAAACCGAAGAAAGGACCTTGGCCGCTTCGTTCCCATTCCTCCGAGATTTAAGAGTTCCGATCTTGATTTGTACTCGAATCTCCCAGCGCCAAAGAAACTTGGCGTCTTTTTGCCCGCGCGCGGTCCGCCGCTGCCGGTCCAAAGCTGTTTAGCTTTCGCTAAAAGTGTACGCCTCTTTCGAGTTTTCTTCGTTGCTGGCTTCGATCGATTCTCGATCAAGCCGTCGCTTTTGCAAGATTTTCTCAATTAGCGATCGTCGTGGTTTCAAATTTACGAAATTGCAAACCAACTGCCAGTTTCCTAACGTATCGTGACGGTAACAAGTCCTTAGGATCCGGATTTCCCGAATGGAAGTGACGGTGTTCGTTTGACGAGCCAGCGTCGCTTCTGTAAGAGATGAACCGATCTTTCCGAGCCGTTTCTTTCGTTTCCCTTGCCTCGACTAACGAACCTATAAATATACATCGCTTTGAAGCGGCGTGAGACTGGCGCGCACGCGACTGAATAACCGGAAAGGCATCGCGAGCCGAAAGATCCGTTTCTGAACTCAGGGCGATAATTACAGAGTCGCGGAGGGCCGATAATGAGCACGCGTGTTCGCGTGAATATCAATTGCACGGGCAACGTCTCGCGATACTACTGTTAACGAGATCGATACGAACACACTTTCGAATTTTTTTGTATCCACCGATTCCGAAACTGTGCTCCCGTGCAACTTTTTTTTTTTTTTCTTATACGAAGCAGTTTGACGACGTCCATACGGACACTTTGAACGATACTCCATCGAGAATCTGAACCTGAATCTGCTGCGAAACCTCAACGAAACGTCGCTTTCATTTTTGTCACTTGGACAAAGTATGTGACGTTTACATGGATTCCACTTGACAGTGAACAAACAGCAGTTGCAATTGAAAGATAAGAGACTCGTTAGCGAGCCCATTCTCCCGGAAAGTAGCGGCCTCTATTCCTTTTCGCTTATCTGTCGGTTGAATCAAATTAGTTCTTCTGCGTTCTAAAAGAGAACGTACAAAAGCTTACAATTAAATCTAGCGTTTTATAAACTTAGTTGCGTGTCCCAACGAAACAAGTCCCTCTGTGCAATAACTCATCGACTAATGATCTTGGTAACTCGACGAGTTGGAGATTTGAAATCGCACGAAACACGTTGAATCTCCTTCCCTCCGATCGTCCTTAACTTTAACTCTCGTAGAGACTTTTGTCTCCCAGCGACGATTACAAATGTCAAGAGGGAGATTGTCAATTTCAGGGAAACGCTTTTCCAGCGTTGGATGTACACATCTGGGGGGCAGGAACCCCTCTTCGTGCCGCGATAGCTCGTGTTTACCGCCCTCGTTCTTCGTCCGCCGGTTGGCGAAGAGGAGAGAGCTGCTGGCGCAGAGGTCGGTTTTATTTTATCAGAAGCGATGGGAACAGCGTGAGAATTCGTTTACCTTTTTCCCATTAAGGAGCGACGGTGTCAGGGGGGGGGGGGGGCAGGGTCGGGGCTTTGCGGAACCGGGCTTGCCGTGTCATCAACGTTTTATTTCCACCACCGCCCCCTCCCGCCGCCGCCTCTTGGCCGTCGGTCCCGGGAACGAACGCAAAAGTTTAATTAATTTCGAGCCGCGGCATTAAGTGGCGGTATCGGGCACTCCCCGCGCGTTCCTCGCCTCTTTCCAGCCACCAGAGAAGAACGCCTCTCCTCGAGAACTTTCTCCCTCTCTCTCTCTCTCTCTCTCTCTAGATCGCGGTCTTGCTCGATTAAAAATTAGCCCGTTCGCGGACCGTACGACTGTGATAAACTCGCATCGTCCGTCATAGTCCGTACAAGCTACGCTAAGCCGTGGAACACTATAAATAAGAGGAACGTGCTTGGATCTGCGGATTCAGAGCGAAGTAAATCGGTAGGTATATCAAGAGTTCTCGGGAGGCTTGTGTGTTTCGCGATGCTTGTACGTGCTGCGGAATGGAAATAAAATTCCTCCTCCTCTTCCTCCTCCAGAGAGAGGGAGAGTCTTCTTTTGCTCGATCTCGGGCAGCATTCGTGACAATATCGAAAAGTATATCTGGCGAGTGTTTGGCATTAGCGTTTCGAATTCGTCAAAGCTTCGACAGGTCGTTTGATGGCGATGGTGACTGACCACCTTCGGCCCGTGGTATGGCCGAGGCTAGCACGGCAAGTTTGTTTACTAGGAATTGGAGGGTGGTACCGGTGACTGATCACCTCCGAAACCGAGAAGGGTTTTCACGGCAAATCCTCGAGGACAGGGGTCGCGGTCGTGGCTTACGTGGCCTCGTGGTCAAATACCGCCCTTATAGGTCGACGACAGGCCCTCTCACGCGTCAACCGAGACTCGCCTTGGCTGCCAAGAAGCTGACAAATATAAATCTCTGTCCTCTCTCTCGTCACTCTGTTACGCAACGTCGGCGCATCGCGCGTAGAACTTGGCAACATTCTCCCTCATCCTCGTCGTTCTTTTCTCGCGCGACTATTTCCAACGACAAAAGGTTCAGCCTCTCCGAGTTACACTCGCCAGTTATTCGAAACATCAAAGAATCGGAAACGTGAAACGAGTGTTGTATATACGTTTGCGAAAGCTCGCGACGAAAGCACGCGCCGCGGTCCAAAGAGACTCGTCGTTCGTAAAATGCAGAATACCAGAGGCTCGGAACACGTGTACGAGTCGCGAACGAGTCTCTTCAACGAGACACGTCTTCCGAAACGACGAGGACCATCCCCGAGAACTTCACCTTCGTCTTCGGGGTTAGACCGAAGCGTGCTTTGCGCGCGTAGATGGAGCGTGCGACGCGTTCACGCCTCCGTGACACGCCTCGATAACAAATCATCGACGATCCCTCGTGGAGAACGCGCGTCTCTGCGCAGCGACGTCTCGAGAGCCGCGAGATCCGGCCAGGCGGGGAAGACGGTGGAAAAGATTCATGGGACCAGCGGACGGGAATAGTTTCGGGCGGCTTCGACGATCGCGACTGCGACAACGCCTTCCGATCTCTTTGGACGACGCGGAATGCGCTCGTCTCGGCTCGTGAACCTCTGACTTTTGAAGCAAGCGGCGAGCTTGATTTCGCGGATTCGATCGATTCTGATTGTTCCTTCGAGTTCTTCCCTGCTTTCGAAAGCCATTCATCGACTCCAAACTTGTCAAAGTACACTCCAAACTCAAAGTACAAAGTACAAAGTACAAAAACAAAAACAAAAAAGACACTGATGTCTGGAATGTATTTTCTGGCCGCGTAAATTCAGATGGCGTAAAAAAAGTGCCGCGTAAATGAAGAGACGGGTGTTTTCTTTAGAATTGATCATTATTTGTCGTCGTCTCGTGGAATATATATATACATAAATGCAAAGCTTAACCATTTGAAAAAATCAACTCCGCAAAATTTTTCACCAAGACATTTCGTTCACAACAACGAAGGGGTTAATGAATTAGAAATAACGATAAAACGCTATCGATACGTGCTTTGGCAATACATGGTCTCATTGATAATATAAATATGATACCTTGAAAAGTGGAGTTGGTTTCTAAAAATTAAGTCATTAATCAAGACGAAGAATCGAGAGGACGAAGAACGTAACCTTAAAACCACACCTGGTGTCGTCGCTAGCGAGCAATTTTCTTTCAACGCTGGCGCACGCGAACCAGCGAGCGAGCGAGCGAGCGCTCTTCTCGGCCGACGCGGACGCGCGTATATTTTACGCGACGTCGGTCCATCCATCAAGCCGCGGGCTTTAGCTTGCACGGCAGAGGTTAAAAGTCAGGTAAAGGGACGAGGCGTCGACGAATTGCCGTCTCCGAAGACTGGGGGATTAGGATACTCGAAGATCAAACGACGATGCCTGAAAAACCCCGTGAAATTTGTCTAACCAACTTCACAGACGATCCGCGGTAACCTCGCGGCCTGATAAAGACTAATCGCCGGATTAATCGCACCTTATTAAAGCTACGAACGAATGGACTTGGAATCTTCGTTTCTCGCGAATGCAAAGAGATAATCAAGTTTTGAGGGCATTAATATATTTCCTCCCTGGTGGAGGAAGGTTCTATTTATACAGGGTGTTACAAGGTTTAACGTTCAGATGTATTTTATAGAAGAAAATACGAAGTGTGACAAACACGATCAGCGTGAATTATTTTCAATGATGAAAAGAATTAATTTCTCTTGTATCTTCATACTCTTCTTCATGGAAAAATATTCTTCAAAAGCAGAAATAAATTGATTAGACAAAAATCAGAACTGTGTGTAAAGAAATTCGATAAAATTCATAGGAAATTTGGTCTACAATAAATTCGATATCAATATTCTATCGATAAAAGAATGTGATACATAATCGATATTTTAAAGTGTTTTGACTTGGTTAAAAATTCAAAAGAAAATCATGTAAGAATCTATTTGATCCCATTTTAAAGCTATAGCCTAACATCAAGGTTAGGTGACAAAATGTTGGGATTTTCTTGTTTAACTCAAATGTTTAAACTTCAATAAAATGATGAAAAAGAATCGTGCAGCAAGTTTTAAGAACTTGTTCTTCAAAACCATGATGAATTTATCAAAAATAAGGTTTTCCAGTGTTTTTTACGTATGTGTAAATTTTCATTTTTACTTTGTATTCTACGTGCAAACACTCGATAAAATATTATCAATGTTAAAAATCAGAACATATGTGTGTTCAATTTTGCTCATCGCTGTACAAATACGTACAGCTTCACGTTTCGTATTTCATATTTTTGTCACAACTTGTCGATCCATTTATAAACTTTTTGCTGTATGAAATTCTAGTCTTATTTTTACCTGGCAAGATTTAAGCACTAAACAATTTGAAAGATCCTGTATATGAACTTGCCGGTATAAAGTTGTGTAAAATAGATTGTGCACAAGATAAGTAGCACATAAAATGAACTGGAACTCGCTCAAAGTGACGTTAAATTCGAACAAATGAACTCAGTCAGCAAGTTTCTCGCTAACGAGAGTGATTCTTCGACAGCATCTATCGAAGATTATCTCCAATAAACGGATTCTCTTATCGAGCAGAGATACATACTAACGTGTTAATTCAATATTTTGCTTCCTGCATACACCGTGCACATATTTAATCTTCAAGGATCGTTGCAACGTGGCAAAAGAATGCCATCGATTGTTCTGTACGTAGCTCGTGTTCTCTCTCCTCGAGCAGATCGACGAGCCTCTCGAAGGCAACGACACGCAAAGATGCCATGCCCCCTATCGTTATTAGCCGACCAGAAGCGAGCATCGTTCGCAACGATCCCCTACAAGCGGCCGGTACATTTCCTGCAGCGTGTCCGGTCCATTAAACGGCTGAGAAATATCTGGATGACTGATGAAAAGAATCTTTGTTACAAGTTGCGCGTAGAAACAAGCTCCGGAACGCCGGACGACGCTAATCCGAGTACATTTCGCGGTCGTTCATTAATCACGCGCGGCGTTGCGAGCCTAGAAACGCGCCTCTCACGGCGATGGCTCACGGTTGTAAGGGCAGAGGTCCCGATGAGTTATCGGTGCTCGCCGCGGTGTGTAGCGAGCACGCCCTACCTAGGGCCCCTATCTGGAAGAACAGGCCGCTCGTCCCGCTTTGATCGCTTTGAACACTCGCAGAGGGACCAGCAGATCGCGACAACTTCGTTCGCCCCGCGAACACTCGCAGCCTTTCGTTCAGGCCAAGAACGCCAAAGCGGACAACGAACGTCTCCATACGAACGAATCTCTCGGACCTCCTCTTATCCGAAGGGTATTATCCCGTATTTACGTTTCTTCCAAAAGTTTGATACCAAAAACTATCAGAGGCGAATTTCGAGTCGCTCGATTCTCTCAGCTCGTCCAAGAACGATGCATCTCAATCATTTAGAAGATTGTCAAACGAAGAACCCGCAACGAATGGATAGCAGCGGCGTCGTTCTTCGCGTGGTTGTTGGCGAATACAGTTGGGTGAGAAACGGGTGGGAAAGGCTTGGCGGGGAGGAGAGAGGACGAGGACGATCGACGTCGAACGCGGAAGAGGACCCCTTTCGCGCCGTGTTGCCTCGACGGGAATTATTTAAATGGATTACCGCGGCAACTCCGTAGCAAAGTTTTCCGGGGGATTCGCTGATCCGCTCTTAAAATTTAGATGGATTATAAGGAGGAACGGGGGACGGGTGGTCTGGGAAAAGGAGGACCAACCTGCGAAAAGACGGGGAGGTGGGGAAGAGCTGGGGCTGGGCAGACTTCGTACTTATTATACTTAACGGGGGACGGCGTCTTTTTAAAGCAGCTAACAATGAGGGATGGTGGCCGCAACCCCCCCATGGCCCACCACCTGCCACCCGTCCACCCGTCTTCAAGAAAATGTTTAATGCCGCGGAAAGTAAGACGCGGTAATTAATATCCATTATCTCCTACGCTAGCGACCTCCATCCAATTAGCTTCACGGATTCTCCGAGCCGAGACGCATTAGCCCAAGAGTTATACACCAGGCTGCTATCGACACGAGTGATTCTTTGGGGGGCACAGCTGATGACACCGGTCGTGTACACCGGTCGATCCTCTCGCCAGTCTCTAACCTAACCTAATCCTAACCAAAACCATTGCAATATGAAATACAATCGGCGCGTAAAGCTGAAAATGTTCAAGTTGTCCCCCAACTCGTACGCTCAGTATATAGATCTTGTCTCTCGAGTTGATCAACAAGAAAAGTTATTTTGTGAATTTCATCGTAAGAAGAAAGAGAGAGAGAGAGAGAGAGAGAGAGAGAGAGAGAGAGAGAGAGTGAACTCTCTGGACGTCAATAAAATTTGAAGCACGTGTCGAGCCGCGACGTTGCGGTTGTATTCTTGGCAGAGAATGGGCGGGAATTAATCTAGACAAGGAGGACGCGTTTCGTGACAAAATCCCGCAACAATACGACAGATCCGACGATCAGCAGTTTCCTCCCGGCGTGCTGGCAGACGGCGTGTGTTCGCGGTTAAACGCAGTTGTAATCTTAGAAATTGCCAGACGTGACAGGGATCCATCGTTGCGTCGTGTAATACACGCCTGTACGGCTGGTTAAATGATATATACCTCACGCGTCACTGTGGGCATATATACGTATATTCCTGTTTCGTGATCGACGTGTCGTTCAAATTGTCCTCCAAATCTCTCGTCACAAATCACGCGACGAGAGAGAGGAAATATTCGATACTAAAATTACGAATAAAATCAGAAATCGACGAGCTTGGGGATAGGAACCATTACCGCTAATTAATATTAGTTCCTCCGTTGGTGTACTTGTCAATCCGCTCATCGAACGGACATATTGCCATTTCGTATTGATCTCGCAGGAATTTGGAGGGAATGACGATTCTCAGAGAGCGGAAGAACGGAGGAAAGTCGCGAGCAGTTGGCTCGGTGGGAAAACAGAAACGGGTCGATGTTATAATTAGTGTAACAAGCTGGATGTTTGCCGTGTTTAAAGTAGTCCGGCAAGAGCCAAGTTGGCACGCGGCATCCCGGCCTGTGCGTTAACGATTTTCATGCTCGCCTTCCGCCGAGCGTGATTTGTACGCGTGCCTGCCGCTATACTTTCCTCCCTTTGATTTTACGCGCGTCGTACGTTAAAAGTGAGGAAACGGCGCGAACGAACGCGCGTGTAGGAGACACGTAGTAGGAGGCCGTAGGAAACGGCGGGAACAATGCGTTAATTTCGTGGTGGATGGGATCGGTGGCTGGTCCGGTGGCCGGTCGCGCGGAAACGATTCGAAAGATAATTTACAACGCGACACCAGCTCGGCTCTGTGGTACACGGGCCATAATTAAGAGTAGCGACAATTAAACCGTAACACGGTCCCGTCCAATTAAGGTAGGAAGGTGGCGCGCGGCGCAGCGTGGCGTGGCACGAGTCGCCGATATAGCAATAACGCGGGGGCAACACGAGGAAATGCGACGATAAAGAGAGGGTGGTCCAGGCCAGGGGTACAGGTAGAGCGCGCTATGATAATAACAGAGATTATCGCGGTATTCGGGAAATTACTGGTAAGCGGCGGGCCCGGTACATAATTGAACACTGGCCAGATACTGCTCCGTGGGCGAAGTGCGTGTGAACGCACAACGAGAGACAGCAACAGCATTTTCGCTCCCGTAGAAACGTATCCGCGCGTACGCGAGCACGTTTCTACGTGCACACGTGCACGCGCCTGTGCACGTAGGTGTGCACGGGCAGAGACAGGCGAAAACAGGGTCGCGCGTGCATGTGTAACGTACAGACATACGAACAGCGGGAATACACTAGTAGGTCTGCGTGGCTCACTTCTACACCGGTGCGGAGGAAACACGGCTATCTATCCGGCGGAGGTTTATACGCGTGTTGCCGCTGTAAACTCGCGCCCGGGTACCGGCTACGTAATCGTACGAGATCCCATTGCATGAATATAATTTGCATACAAGTTGGTTATATGGCAGGGGCCGGCATCAGCTGGCTCGCCCGTATAAACGATTATATGGAGCCAACAGATGTAGGCGGACCCGCGACCCCGCGTACTCCGCGATTGGCGTTGTACCTTTTACGCCCTCCTACCCCCTTCGACGCTCGCGTTATCGCTAAATATGCCCTGCTAATGGCAACGGCCTACAATTTACGACGGTTTCGCGCGTCACCCCAATACCCCGCTTTTCCTCCGTAAGAACGTAAGATTCGCGGATCTGTGTATCTCGACTCGGGGGATTGGAGATTAATCGGGATCGCCGAGATTAAGGGAGATCGGCCGTGGTTGGTTGGTAAGTTGCGAGAAGGAAGACGAGCGCGAGAAACGCGGACGTGCGTACCTACGCGGATCGCTAGCGCGGCACATCATTAAGCGAGAGAGAGAGTAGTGTTGTGTCGTCACCGTGGGTTTCGCTCGACCGCTTGTCGGTGGTTTCGCTCGCGTCCGTGTCGAGTTAGGGCCAGCCGAGCCTCTTTTTCTTTTGCGCCGCGCGGCATCCCACACCGAGCGTCTAATCTAATGGGAGAACCCGGCCGAACGGTGGTGTGGGTATTTTAGGAGAAAATACCACGGCGATCCGATTGTCACCGAACCGTTGGTGAAACGGAGAGAGAATCGGCGCGAGGGAGGCAGGGTGCATCGGGCAGAAGCGACGGAGCAAGGTGGAAAGATCCTTTGAAGGAGCCGCCACCACTTGTTGGTCGATCAGCGGCCCCCTTTAAATCCGATCGCCACTCACCCCATCCCATCCCTCGCTCGCTCGCTCGCTCGCTCGCTGTTGCTGCTGTTGCTGCTGCTTCTTCTTCTTCTTCTCCATCGACAGGATAGGCGCCCTTTTAGGGGAGGACACGGCGTTCCCGTGCACGCCTCGCCGCACGGCCACGGCTCTGACGGGCGTTACAGATTTCCGTTTACCATCTCCGAAGGCCGAAACGCGCCGGACGCGCCAATAAATTCCACGGCGCCCTGCGTCGGCCCTTTAGCGCCGTGCAGCGCCACGCAGCACCACCACCACGCGGCACCACACCGAAGATATCTTCTCTCTTGTCGTCTTCCGCCGACCGCCTTCTGCCGCATCGCGATGCCCGAAACAAACGGACCGCCCGTGTGCTCCGCCAGCGGAATGCATTCTCTCCACCGTTCCAAATCCACCGATGGTTAATTGTACTTGCCGATCGCGCTGCTAACCTGTGGGAATCTCGGTGTAATTGCTCGGAGGACACTTGGAGGGGGAGGGATGATCGCGAGTATTTACAACGCGCGCAGTCTATAGGTTTTTAGATTTGGCTGTTTGGGAGTTAATCGCAGATGAAGGATACGATTATTGGCAATTGCTCCGCTATCAGGGCTGTTCCATTTGCAATGAACACTGCTCGAGTTGGAATCGACAGGTAGTATACTGTATAATCTGCAAAGCCACTTGACGCAACAGTGACAAGTAAATCGTCGTCAGTCGTGTTAACGCAGTCGACCGCGTTAATGTCGCTTTGAACTTTGAACGCAAAAGTATCGATTCGCAGATCTGCGTCGTCCTTTTGCAATGTGTGACTTCAAAGAAGCGATTGTTGCGCACTGATCGATGAAATTAGAATCGAGTTGAATAGAGCCGAACTGTGCGGAGTTTCAAGGGCAGTAATATAGTAAAGTAGAAGATTGGCTATCTTCTGCCTTGTCTTCGTGATACGAAGCAATCTACACGAAGATGCGAGTCAGACACCATTCGCCTGTGAAAAAAGCAACCTGCTTTTCCTTGCAACCCCCCGCCGAACGAATTTGAAAAATTATTACTCCATTTGGCGCGCGGTGATGTAACTCTGGCAATATTTTTTTTTTTTTTTTTAAGGAACGAGAACTTTACAAAAACGTTCATTCACGATGAAATTATTGCTGTGCACCGTCGATTTCTAGCAACGCATAATTGAAAATTACGATACACGAGATGATAACGACGATAAATTCACTGCACGACGTCGTAGACGAAAGCGATAATTTCCTTTCTCAATTACATTGAACGAGGGAAGGGAAGAGGGGGGCGGAGAAAGGGGCGTACAAGCAACCCTTATAGTAATCTTGAGTGATCGGTGAGTTCAGCGTCGACGAAATCTCTCTCTTTCTCTCTCTCTCCCTCCCTCCCTCTTTTCTCTCACAACCCTTTCCTCCTCTTTTATTAGCAAGTAAAATCGCACGCGAACATTCTTAGATGTTGTACGGCGTGGCCATTAAGTGGAAACCGAGGCTAAGATTACAGGCAACCCTAATCTCTTCTCCACGTCCCGCGTTGAGCAGGAGCAAGCCGATACAGATATCGTGACCCACTTATAAATGTCTAGATGTCGTGTTTCTCAACCTTTAAACCTATCGTGTAATCAGTACAACGTTCACACGCGACTGGCCACCGCCTGATAATTCGTATCGGGTAACCAAGCTACCCGATATTCGCCCGGTGCAAAAATATCGCGAGCAACGCCGCGAGTATCAATAACGACACGAACGGAGAATATTTTCCCTCGGCAGGCGGCGGCTGCTGCATGGAATGGCGATGAAACAAATGGCGGCCGTGGATGCCCGGCGCCGACCTTAACCACCCATGCGCTCGCAGATTTATGCACTTTTCTCGAGATATCCCGATCTCGTAATCCCGTTTATGAGCGGCTTAAGAACACCGAGTTGCCCGAGTTTCGCGTTAAAAACGGATTTTTAAACGGATCTCCACGCCTGTTTTTCTACGAGTACGAAAGTCAATTGTTTGCGAAATAAATTACATTTACAAGGCTCCAATCAAATTCCAATTAAAACAATTAAACTCGATTTATCGTGCAATTAAAAAAAAAAAAAAAGAAAATCTCTGCAAAATTTAAGGAGAAAGAAAATTTCCAACGCCTCGCAGAGCATCGCGTTCTCTACCCGGCGGGGACGAAGATGACCGCGGAAGCCGTATCGTGAGGACAAGCTATCTATAAGCGACGTGTACTCGATAATGTCGGAACAAAGTGTCGTCCGCTGGGGAGGGGGCAGAGGTGGAAGGGGGAGGCGGGGGGGGCGATTACACGAATGCTCGAAAAGAGCGGCTCGAAAGAGTGGAAAGGACGAACGTGGGACAGGAAGCGGGTAAAAGGAGCTAGACGACGGTGGCTAGAAGGTCGGGTGAGGAAAGGGTGAGGGAAGTCGGCCATATTGAAAGAGGGTGGACATTGAGAGAGAGGAAGAGAGGAAGAGAGGAGACGAGAGAAGAGGAGAGAGGCGCCAGTCGGTCGCGTCCTCGAAGGGAAGAGAGACCACGAAGGAGAGACCGACCTTGCTGGCCGTGAGCAGACCGCACCGGTGTCGAGAGTGAGCACCATCTTGTTAACAGTCGAGTTCTTTTTCCATCGGCGTCGACTCCGATAGGCCTACGGGGCCATGGTGGGCGTTCTTCCTCGTCTTCCTATTTTGTCCACTCGTTCATGCTCCGCCTCGTGTGGTAGCCTCGGTTCTCCTGCACGTGATCGGTTGCTGTATACGCCGAGCATCGGTTCCCTTATACGCTCTGCCGACCGATCCGTGAGGATACCGAGCGTCCGCCGACCAGTTGCCTCGTAACGACTTTGACCACGTCCTTGCGCGCTCCAACCGAGCGACACCAGTCCCCGCTGCTACCACCACCTGTCCGGCCTCGTAACCGAGGCTTTGTTAACTCCTCCGTCATCCACCAGGGGTAGAAACGACGTACTGCGACTAGACGATAGACCGTGGTTTGCTCTCTCTCTCTCTCTCTCTCTCTCTCTCTCTCTTCCGTTAGCCAGCGCCCCGATGGAACATATCGCGAGTAGAACTCCTCGCCTTGTTTTCGAGGATCGTGGCACGGTGTCTCGATTCCATCGATTCCACCGTTGGATCAACGCGATTTCCATAATTTTACATTATACGATCGTCCCGAGCGACTCTCGAGGCTACCCAATTTCGGAGCCTTATAACCGCGCGATACATTAAAGTATCGTGTATCAGAGACTCGTCATCCCCGGCGCCAGGTATCCCCGGAACTCGACATCCCAATTATAGACGGCGAGGTACCGATTACCGAGACCGGCGAACATTGGCAGCCAGTCACGCGATCGTCACGATCAACGTTTATACGCGGAGCGGCTACGATCCCCGTCTCGAAGCCTTTATCGAGAAACGAGACTTTTGAAGGACAGGTGCGACCAACCTTGAGATAAGGTGTCCGACCAGCTGCGCTCGCTAGGCGAACGAGCGGTCGTTACCGCGCGAACGAGCTCGCCGAGGCCCCGGATAGAGAGCAGGCGGCGACAAAACCAGAGGAATAGGGGAAGATACACATCCATTACCATCAGCATGCAAATTAGATCGAGGATTACCGCAAATCCTTTCGTAACAATCCTCCTCTTGCGGAGCGGCCACTACGGCAAGAGCCGCCGGCGCGAGGGAGAGAAAAAGAGGAAGGGGGAGGAGGAGAAGAAGGAGGAAGAAGCTGAAGGAAGTGAAGGGATGCTCTCAGTCGGGAGATAAAGATTCGAAAAAGAGAGAGAGAGAGGAACTCTGTCGCAAACTCCTCGCCGGAACTTAATTATCGTCGGGCATCGCTGTCGGGGAATGCTTTACGAGCGGTGTACCACTTCCAACGGAGGCTAGCAACCGGTCTCTCTCTCTCTCTCTCTCTCTCTCTCTTCTCGAATCGCTGGAAAATAAATATTCGGCCGCGAAACAGAAACGCGTTCGTAATTGGCGCTCTGGTGAAAGAAGTCCTCGCCATGTTGGGGATTTTTCCCGTCGATTAGACGGACACGCGCGGCCGTCAAAGCAAAACTTCCTCGATCGCGTTTCGAAAATATCTACTGAATAATCCGCGCGAACGAAGCACGCGTTACGACCATCCACAATAAACGCGTTCTTCTCCTTCGCTTTTGAGACCGATCCTCGATTCCGAATCGGCGGAGAATTGACATAGTTTTCTCGGCGATGTCACAAGTCGACACAAGCTCCTCACTGTTCCTCGTCGAGCTCGAATCAATGGTCGAGCCGCGAGATCGAGGAAGTCGCGACATAAATATCGCGTTCCCAGGGACAACGGCGAGCATTCATTTATCAGTATCACCGACGATGGCCTCTGTATCGATCGAATCGGAAGCAGCGTCTGTATGGAAAAGACTCTCATTCATTCGGCGAATTAATTTACTCCTCGGTGTGTGTGTACTTCATTCAACGACGCGTCCGTTCGTCTCGTTCGTCTCGTTACTTCTGATCCGTCTTTCCTTTCATTTCATCGCTCAATCGCGCCACGTCTTCGTATCCTTCGTTCCGTTATCGGGGCGACTTTACGATTATTGTTTCTTCGTTGGTGTACACGGTTGTCGAACAGCACCAACAGCAGCTGCAGAGAAACGAGCAGCTACGTTCGAGAAGTCGAGACCGTTTCAACGGGCCTGTTTGATTCGCGGTAGCGTAAAGACGCATGGAAAAACCGGAATCGCGTGCATCATCGAGCAGACTACAACACTGTACGAAACAGCGGATAGGTAATGGAATTTTGCAAATTTCTGCATCGGCGAACGCGAAACATAAATGGACGTCACACGGTATACTCGTTTCGCGTGGGAGGAATGTGTCTATTTTTATCGCATGTGATAAATTATGGAATCAATTGCGGTTGTAATTATAGCGTAAGCATCGAACGATCAATTCGTTGAAGTTCAGCCCCACGTTCGATCCTTTTGGATAGTCAAGAGAGAATCGAAAGATAGAAAGTTATTTCCTTCGAGTTTCAATACGATGATTTTGTCACAATAAAACATAGCGAGCGTATTTATCACTTTTTGATAAGAATATCACACGTTACGTGAAAAATAAAATCAACGCAATAAATATACTTGCTGGCAACATATAAAAGGATTAAAGCTGCAAACTCGTTGCTAGTTCGTTATCATGCTACAGTATCGAGATCTACAACGCCGGAGAGACTGATCTACAAATGGGACCGGTGGAAAATAAATACGTAACAAGACCAGCTTCGTCTCGATCGTGTCTCCGCGTTTATGCGTTGTATCGCGTAGAATCAACTCAGTTTTCAACCAGCTCGGTGAATTCTTCGGGTGAGAAATGGCGGATCGTTTTCAACTGGCGCGGCTTCCATCGAGACAAATGTCGTAGTTAACAGCTGCTGCTCGGAGGAATAAGCGCGACGAGCGTACGTATAATATATGTACGTACAAAGTGCGTGGCGAGCGTAACGCGCGAACGTCGATATATAGTTAGGCACGTACGTGTGTATATCCGGAGGCGGCAAGAGCAGAAAAACAAAGAAAAAAAGAAAGAAAAAAAGAAAGAAAAACAGAAAACGAGCGCTCCCGGTAGTCAAAAACAGCGTTGCCCGACTGGAACTGGATCTATAAAGATAAGGCGGGACGATGGGCAAGTTCGCCCGAAGGTTTCATCATCTGGACTGGATATTAAGAAGGCCGGCCGTGCGTACGGGCTGGCCGAGATGCCGAACAAATCGCGCAATTAGCGGTGAAACCGGGCAGAACCCAGAAACTGTGTACCCTCACACGATCAATAAACGATAACGTACGACTGGCGTCATTTTCCGTTTGGATAAATAGCACTGGAAACGATGAGAAACATCCCCTCCGTGAGAGTGAGCCTTTACGCACGTGTATTCTTGGAGCGATAGCTTTGGAGCGGTGGTGATGGCTCGAGTTTTTAAACGAAAGAACGACTTATAAAATATTGATTAGGTATGATCGTTGGTAGTAATCAATAATCAAAATCGGCAGAAGTTTATGCAAAATTTATGAACACGTAACAAGCAGATATATTCAGATACGTACAAATTGGTTAGCAGTTTATTTTTGTACGAAAGAAGCCACAGAACGCGTCATTCATTATGCGAAGCAGTTGTGACGAGAACGGGGAAAAAAAAAGGCGAATAAAATACCGAGGCTTGCGTAAATAATGGACGATTTGAGCGATCGTCGTGGCGTATCGAAAACGCGACGGGGGGAGAAGCCGCGGCGAGGAAAGTATAACCGGGAGCTGCGAGGGTGAGCTTTCATTAGAAGCAGCCTTGTCAACGATACACCCTCGGCGAGCAAGGGAAGAAACAGAGCGCGGTAAGGGTTGCGCGCGATAAATAACCCGGCCGGTGACTTAATGCCCTCGCTCAACTTCTTTCTCGATCCTTGCTGACAGACGTACCCTTGCCGCGAACTTTGCCTTTGATTGGCCTAAACGCCTCTTTTCGGCCCGTCCCCGTGAAATATCGCTTTCCAATGGGGCCTTAATCTTTTTCCATAGTCTTCTCTTCTCTCTAGCTTTGGTCGAGTGAGGAAAAAAAAAAAGAACGCTTGCGACGATCGTTCGAAGAGAGAGGGGGTAGGGGGGGAATAGGGGGAGGAAGAGACGAGAAGCCAAGCGGAAGTTAATGATTCTCAAAGATCTTCGTTGTCAAAGGGTTCAGCAAGGGTGCTAGAAAACACGGACAAGTGGAGCGGACGTTGGACCGAGTCCAAACGATTCTGCGAGCTATAAAGTACCGCGAAGGTCCTTGAGGTGTATCCATTAAGCCGCGGGCAAACAAACTCCAAGTGAGCGTCAACGACCGCCACTTTGCCCGCAATATATTACCACGTGACTAACGCACGAGACTAAATCGCGGCCGCTTGACTTTGCTCTATCCGCGCTCATTAAATTGTATTTTATAAGTAAACAGATCAGCGAGATTTATTCGCTCGCCTGTACGTCTTATCCCTGTTATCGTAAATCCCCACCGGGTTTGATTTATCGGGTTAATATGTAGGGCTCTTTCCGCCGGGTTTCTGACGGTGCGCATCTTCGTTGCTTGGATAGCGTTTCACCGCGAATACAAAGTGCGTGCCAAGCTGGTCGTCTTCTTTTTCCTCTCACAGCTAATTATTAATAAATAAACTTTATTTATACGACTGTCCAACGTTCCACGTTAGCCATGGAGTTGGGCATTAGTCGATTTGATTGATTCAATCGATTAATGTTGTCGATCGACGATTGTCGATTGGTAGTTCTTACGAATAGTTGATTATAATTTCATTTAAATTGGAGGTATACTTTGAAATTGTAATCAAGCGTCGACACTTTAAAATTAAGATACTTACTCGAAGCGAAGTATACCTATTCCAGGTCAAAGTACTGTCGAGAGGTGTAGAGCGGTTTGTATGTCCAACTGTAAATCAATAGTTAATTCATTTTGAATTGCTTCAAAATTTGATAGCTACAGAGGCAATAATGTTGTATCAGGCATTAATATCATTTCACTGTTCACGGATTGATCATCTCTCTGTATACCGTTGCGAGTTGTCTCGACTCCTAGACACATAAAAAATTCTAATTTCACCACAAAAAAATTTTCAGCCGTTCGTGAGATACATGTCTGACGATTAAAATTGAGAGAAACTTGATCGTTCCTTCAATTAACTAGCAATCGACGATAGAAGATTAGAATTTAATTCTCAGTCGCAATTAAATTATTTTGTCGTTCGTCGCAATTAACGACCAACGCAGGAATTTAATCGTTATTTACGATTAGCAACTAATTTTGGAATCTAATCGTTGATATAATAATCGTTGATTAATTTCTTGCTCAACTCTAATAATTAGGTAGGTTCCACAGTAGTCGTTCGCATTCAGAAAAATTTTCTACGGTACAGTTTAGAACGCAGCCAAGAAAATCGCGCTTGCAATTAATTATTTCCTTGTCGTTTCGCCATATATTTAATTCAAAGTAATTCGATTTAACAGGTGTGATATGTCGTTTTGCAACGTTTAATAAACGAATATCCGCCGATGACAGAGTGGTGGTTTCTAAATTCCGTTACCGGATAATTGTAGGTCAATTCCAATAACGTTGTACAAAAAAAAACTTGTAGAAAAAAAAATACATTGTAGTACAGTTCTGTTTCCGTATCGCCGTTTTTAACGTGGGAAGATAATGACGCACGTCGGCCCGCGAACAATATAATATATATAATGGCGGACGGTGTCAATTGCGATACGATGCAACATTAATGCAAACAATGATTAATGCAAAGACCGGTGAAATATTCATCGTGGGAACTACATTTGGTCAAAGGTCAATTTCTTTAAGCTCATTTTTGTTCTCTTAGCTTGCTATTCCTGGAAATGACGAGTGCAAAAATGCAACGTCGCGTTTTAATATGCCGCCAGCTTCGAGAACAATGCGACAATTGCACAATCGCTGCAAAGTAAAATATACCGAAGGAAAATTTCCGCCAGATATAACGACGTTTCGACGCTGCTGAATATTTTAATAGGTATTGTGTATCGGTTTACATTTCAGTGTCTGTAATTAACTCATCGAACGATCAACGTTTTTACATTGTAAATTTTACAATGTCATTTGAATCCGTTGGAATTAACATTCGAATCCTGCGTAACCTAGAAAACGCTACGAAAATTTTTTCACTTTTATATTCCCTTTAAAGTTTCGAACTTTTTTCTTTTTACATGTTAGCAACACGTAGAATGCGACAGTATTTATTAGTCGCGTTCTTTGAAATTCAAGACTGTTTTTCGTTGCATCGATCATACGACGTTCGTATTTGTCATATACAACATATATATAGTTATAACACTTGTACATTATAAATATTAATTGATTTCCTTTTAAATTAAAATATCACATTACCATATGGTAATACGAAATGATACAAATGTTTCGGTATTCAGTCGCGTAAAATAGTAACTATTGTAAATATTTGATTACAATAGTCCCGAGGATACATCTTGGCATCGGAACATTAGATAAATCCCGAAAAATTGAGATAGGCCAGCCGTGTGTGGACACTCGGACGGCCAATGGCGTACGACGATGATTTTTATCAATTTGATTCAACTTATGAATCACGCGCGGAGACACGTGAATGGCGCGTTGTATCGGTTGAAACTGCTGTCCTACTCTCGGACCGTGTAACGTATGTTAATTTGACAAATTGTGAAGGGAACGCGTGTACGCGTATGACGTGGCCAATGATGAACGCGCGTTATCGATCGTCTTCATCGATCGTGCGTCCCCGGTCGCAGCCAGAAGAATCCAAGACGCACGCGCTGCTGGAAGCTGTTTCGGGATGTGTGCGTGACACGGGCCATCTCTCACCCGGTCGTCGAATATATCTGCACGCTTGATATCGATCGTTGTGCACGCACGCGATCAGATAGCGCGCCCACGCGTGCGATACGCAGCGCGCGATCCTTCCTCGAACTAGGTGCGAACCAGCAAATTCAGCGACTCCACCTCTTCGATGGAAAATCGGGGAAACATCCGCGTTGATGTGCGCAGTTGTTCGTTTATATTTTAAATTCTTTTTAAAATCTTGAGGCCTTCACACACGTTGAAACATAAAGCGACGATACATGCATCGACTTCTATAGGTTTCATGAAACCTACGTTGAAGTGAGTTTGTCTGCCGATTTACCGATGCTGAGCTACGTACACGTCGTACAACATACATCGCCAACCAGTGTAGTGGCTTTTACATTTTATCACTGAAAGTGATTTTAGCGGAGATAACTCAGAAAATCGAGTATTTTCAGGTGCAACGCTAATGCAACGAAAATTAGCGATTGGTCGATTTGGGTCACGTGATTCGCGAGGGGGCGTGGCGTAGATCTCGAGTAGGAGTGACGTTGTCGATTCAAATGTTTGCATATCAATAAAATTTTGTGGCAAAAATTCTTCATTTTCTAGTCAGAACAGTTGCTTCTAGGCCTTTGAATAAGACGAATCGTACTGGAGTACAAGTCGTGCAGTTTTTTAGTTAGTACCTTTATGTTTTTGATTCGTTGTACGCAGAATACGTTCGACAGTTGCACTTAGATTTTGTAGCTTTTGTTAAATGTAGGTTTAATCCGAAATGTGTTACGTCGCTATTCACTCGTAAGTGGCTACTCGTAACGCGCACATAATACACACCCTACAGTGCCTACACGTTTACAACTGGGTATATAAACACACTAACTGCGAATGGAAAAATCCAATTACTTACAGTTGATTACCCTGATACATACATACATACATACATACTTGGCACGTGTCCAATTTTTCAAATTTATAGTCACAGAAACGATCAAACACCGATTCTCGCATTCTTGAGGAAGAAATTCGAAAGAGGGAAAAAGGGGTGAATCTGTTCGAGCGAGACCGTGTTCTTGAACGTTCTGGTTTTCACGTCTGGTTAGTGTCGCCGAGGCTCTCGCGGTCGACTTATCGGTGTTTATGTTAAACCGACGCATTTAACAGCCGGAACGGTTTATCTGGCCGATAAATAACACTGAGAAGAGAGACCGAGGAGACGAGAGAGGACGAGAGATGGAGAGAGATGGAGAGAATGCTCGTGTTCACCACTCGGAATGGAAGGCCGCACTTCTCGTGTCGTTATTGTTTCTACGGCCGATTTCTGAAGGACTTTCCTCCGCTGCAAAGACGACCATTGCTCCACGGTATCTCGATGAACCCTGTATCGATGAGAAATGCTTCCTTTTAATCTGTACTCTGACCCGGCATTCCACCCTCCAACCTTTCAGCCTTTGTTCCGCTATCTCGTCCCAATGATTTTCAGCTTCCTGGAGACAGCCCGGGATCGTTGCTTCGTTCGATTTCTCTGAAATCGTATATTACTTCGCGCCTTCTCATCGACCCTCTCCCCGTTTCCAGACCGTCTTCGACAAGGTCATAAATTCGATAGCCAGTGATTTAGAGTATTAAACGTTAGACTAACGTTTACGAGCAACTTGACTTCTCTGCCTCTGCGTTTTAAACATTAGCGCTACTTTATCATTTATTTAGTCACGACCTGATAAGATTTTGAATTTAGCATTTAAATTGGCGAAACTTTGGGAATTTCGAGCTTCGGGTTCGCGATCGAAGCTGGGAATTTAGAAAATGGGAAAAAATATAATTCGATGAAATTGAATTAACGTCGAGAACGGGAGAAACTGATGAATAATACGAACGATCGGGGAGCGAATGGAAGAACGACGAAGAGGAGGGGGGGGCAGTTTAGAATAACGTCGGTTGCAGAGTTCCCAGGCGAAGGGAGATGCATCGAGATGCAATTTCCTTGTAAATCGTGGCAAACCAACCGAGAGAACGACAAGGAGATAACATTAGATGTCCACGTGTACACGTGTATCGGTACACACCAGGCACGTCTCCTCCGGCCTGAGTATTTTCAGACGCGCGAGCGAGAAACGCGCGAGCTATTCGTTTCGACGGTGCGGAACATGGCGTGATTTTCTCGCCTTCTTGCCACCTTCGTCATTTGCCGTTTTCGAAACACATACCGCGGGCTACATTCCCCTCCGATCAGTCCAGGTTGATTCCTTTCTTTTTCGCAGAGGAATTGCCGTTCTTTCTTGAATATTTGAACGTTCGTTTCTTCTTCTTATTAATAATTTATGAAAAAAATACGCGTGTATTCGATCATTGACCGAATTAACGCACGCACGCAGGCTCGTTAATGTGCTACTTTGTAATTCCCGCGAGTTTGCCGGCTCTGCGAACGTCAAGGCCGTGAACTCAAATGACTTTACAAAGGTTTTATTTAAACTCGCGTTGCATCGTATACGTTTGTTTGATACGTTTCTTGACACGCTAGGCTACATTTTAGAGACAGTACCGTGACACGCGATTTCTTACAGAAATTACCAGTATCCCTCGATATTATTGTCGCAAGTTCCAAGATCTCCACCAGAGTGCAAGTCGTCGAAAGTGAGACCATCAGCCCACGCACGAAGGCGAAAAAAGAAAATTGTATTTGAAGGCAAGCCCCGCCCTGCGACATGGGTGCAACATTCGTTAC